>JARHVA010002117.1:1200000-1527500 GCA_037957365.1 Torreya grandis
ATACTAATTGTATTGAGAGACCATCACTATAAGATGTGTTTCAAAAAATTTACTTCACAAACAAAATACAATTATGCAAAGGGCCCAACCCATTCTTATTTTCAATAATCAATGATGGTGATATGATTCTTCTCCATCGCCCCATGCTCCCACCCCACCACTCCATCGTTGCCCCATCCCACTCACCTCCCCACCCCACTAGGTTTACTTTATCCAACCTAAAATATACAGTTTTTCTTCAAATCCAATTACCTCCTCATCAAGGTAGTCAAATTACTTTCTATCAATGTGCAATTTATCAAAAATAATATCTAATTGATAAACACCTCAACAACTTTTACCTTTTCAAGTATCCACCTTTTCTCAAAAAATATTAAGATCAAAATTTTGAATTTCTGAATATTCTCATGGATAGTTAAAGTATTACTTACACTAAACAACATTGTTTGAGCACAATGACCTTCATCACATTAAATTGAGTAAACTTCCATGGATCTTCCATTCTCTAATGACCTTCATCACATTGAACTAATAAGTAGACTTCCATGGATCTTCCATTCTCTACACAACATTATTCAAAAAAGAGCCAAGTCCAAGCTTTATGGATCACAACTTAACTCTATCTAGATTAGAGATTAAAAACTTTATTAATTTGGAACTTGTTGACGCAGTTGATTGCACCCGAGGGCAGGACGCCTAGCTCCCGCCCTTCCACACGCAACAATGGAAACTCCCCTCTCGCCTGTGGGACCGATGAAGCTGGAGGGGAGAGTCTCTAGATAAGGGCTAGCTCCCTCTGATGTATCTTTTAGGCCCTGGTTTCTCCTACTGCTAACAAATAAATGTAAAAAGGGGGGGGATGAAAAGGGAGAGAGATGCTGAAAACAGAACCTAAGCCTAAAAATAAAAAGGGTGATACACTAGAAAATGTGACCCACCCAGCCCGAATATACACTTTTCACCAAGAAGAAGCACCTATACACTTCATCTGATGTGGGAAACTCTTCTGCAACAGTGAGTCAAGGGTCCGTAGAGATACAGGGAGGAAGAACTGTAAAAGGTGTTCTGAGACACACTTTAGTAGCCTATTCCTATGCGCTTATATTTCTACTATAGACACTTCTGGCAGACCTGCAGAAAAGAAACTTCACAATGCACTAGACATGCTGTAATCGATCTGTGAAAAGCATGAAAGACAATGACTTAACACAAAATAAGAACACAGACATATACTTTAAAGTGCAAGTCCAAATAGATGTAAAAATGCTAAGTCCTGATTCAAGGTAAAATCTGGCAGAGCTCTGCCTTACAAGCCCGAGAGATTTTTGGGCAGAGTTTTGCCTTAAGGCTGAGAGAATATCGAATCTTTTCAAATGAGAATTCTTACAATATATAGCAAGAGGAGAAGAGAACTTGGCGCTTCTTTTGAAAAGACTTTGGTGCTCTTGATAAGTTGGCCCATGTGCGCTGAGAGCATCGAGAAGAGGAAGTCACTACTGCTAATGTCATTCTTCTGGAAAAGGCCTACTGGAACCATGATGTGTAATCATCGATCTTGACTTTGGCATTCAAGCATTAATGTGAAAGCATGGCCATGCCTCTTTTTTGTGAACAGACTACTCCCTTCAAGGCATTTACGTAGTTTGTCCCTTTATAAATGCAAAATGGAGAAGACAAGCCACACCGTTTACTGTTTGTGTCATTTGGTGACCATTTGGCAATAACTTGCCTCTCCTCGCCACTTGGACTGCTTTGTCTTTTCCTACACTTTGTCTTCTTTCTTGCTTTGTCTCTTTCTATCTTTGTCGCATTCTTGCTTCTTCTGGCGAGTCGCTGCATTCCTTAGGCTCTTTTCTGCTTGCCTTGGCCACTTTTCACCGATTTCAAATAAGTGACATATGGCATGTTCCGTTGTGAAATGGGCAGGACACGTGTCAGCATCCGCTTGACTCATAGAAGCTTTAGACACCCCTTGAAGGTCTTGTAGAAGAAGACACGTGGCACGTTTTGCTGCTCCTAGAAAAGCATGTCAAAGCCTTCTGCAGTTGCCACTTGGTGCCTTCCACACTCTGGATTTCCTGGTGTAAAATTTAACGTTCATGGGCCCGTCACAGTTTGAAAACCAACGGCTAGTTTGTCGTGCTTGACTTTGATGTCCTCAGACCCGTCACCCCTTGGACTTCTTCGACTTTCTTGCTTCAGCCTTTTCTGCGGACTTCTTGTTTCAACCTTTTCTACGGACTACTTTTGTCAATCCTTCCCAAAGGGGAAGTGACCCTTTGGCTTCTTGAGAAAAGTCCTTCTCCTCGGCGAGAGCCCTCCACAAGGGCACATACCCTTCGGGTGGGTTTCTTGTTTTGGCCTTTTCTTTTCGGACTTTTTTCGCGAACAATTTTCCTGTGGACAAAAAGTCTGCCAGAAATGTTTTTGCCACTTTGCTTTCCATGGCGTTCTTCTGAATTTCTTCAAATTTCTGCCCAGCCACTTTCTCCGTGGCTATCTTCCATTCCGAATTCCTTCAGACAAAAGTTTGAAAGAATTCAATGCCTTAGTCTTTTCTTCGAGATTTTTGTTTGCAGCTTTTCTGAATTCCTTCAGACTTTTTGTTTGAAGGAATTATGCCTTTGCCTTAACAAAATTTTGAAAGAACTTACCTTTGTGGCTTTTCTTGAAATCGACCCTTCCGAAGGGTGCTTTTGTCGACCAAGTGCCCTCCGTAAGGGCACTTGTCCTTCGGGAGGCTCTCTTGAACTTTCGCATTGAACCGCTCCTTTGAACCAACCATTGAACCAAGCTTTGAACCAAGTGTTTAACCAAGCTTTGAACCAAGCGTTGAACCAAGCAATGAACTAAACTTTGAACCAAGCGAACCAAGCGTTGAATCAAGCTTGAACTAAGCCGACGAACCCTTTGATTGAACAAAAAGTCATTGAACGATTTGATGAACTGACTGAGTGAACCGAAGCATTGAACTTTGCCGATGAACTTTGCAGTTGAACCAAACCGTTGAACCAAGGCATTGAACCAAAGCGTTGAACCGGTTCAATGGTTCAACGGTTCAAAGATGCTAACTCTTTGAAAGATCATGTCGTCAAACCACTCTTCCAAACTTAAGAAAAGTGTCTTTGAACCATTTTAGCTCTCTTTCCTTATGAATTTCTTCAGACAAGAGTCTGAAGAAGCTTTGTGAAACCTTGCACTCTCTGAACTGGTTCTTCATCTGCCGAAAGACTTGCCTGTAGAGCCCGTAGAAATGGAATCCATAGAAAACTTCACTGCAGAGTCCGTAGAAATGGACCTGCAGAGTCCGTAGAAATGGACCTACAGAGTCCGTAGAAATTTCTGCAAAGTCCATATAAAATCCTGCAGAGTCCGTAGAAACTTCCAAGACTTGTGAAAAACCAAAAAAATGTACTGGCTCAGAACAACAGGGGAAAAGGGGACCGGTTTTGGCCGACAAGACCAAAATGGTCAACAGAACTATTGATCCTCTAAGCTAGAAACTTTGTCTAATCTTAATGACTTGCTCAACATTCATTCTAGTGTTGTCATCAACTAAGACATTATCATACAATAATTATTTAAGTTTTAGATCCTTAAGAAGCCCATAGAATGGCTTCTTGAGTATCACTTAAGGAATAATAGTCCACCATTTTTTTATTTTTCCCTTTAATCATTCTTTTAATTAAATCTCTTCCCTGAAATAGTTCCTTATCCTAGACCTTTCACACAATTATTTTGTTTTTTTTCATCTTACTCCAAGGGGAGGCTATTTAAGAATCTACCTATAAGTGAGAGAGGACAATGTATAGTAAGTTCTTAGTCTTGCTCCCAAATTTCCTTATTGAGAATGACATGATAAGGGAAGGAATATGTAGAAGAAAATAATGTCTCGCATATGAAAAAAAAGGTAAGTTGGGACCCAAATGCTTAATCAAAATGAATTTAGAAAAGAAAGAATGATAGCCTAAGTGCCAAAATATCATAGTATTAAAATGATTGTTCAGAAGAAGGAATGGGGCATATGTACCACTATTGGATTTTTCCCATTTCATGTTAGATGTTTCTTTTTAAAAGCATAATACTGTGACACAATTATTGTTAAAACATATCTTGATGCTATTTATGTGACAATTATTAATTTTGATATTATTAGTGATAAACTTGCATTAAAGGGCTCATTTCTACCCCTATAGATACTAAAACTATATACTTATAACATCTCAGTCTTGTACATTTGAAAAATATCAATCAAGGCTCTACTCTTAATTCTAAACTTGTTGCCGAAAGGCTCGCATTTGTGATCTCATTATACCTAAATGTTTATCTCTTAGTCTAATCCATATCATTTTGATGACCTAGGTCTCCTACACTGAACAAAAGTTTTAAAACATGATAAACATCATTCGCTATCAATTTCAAATCCATACCTATTTTCTATCCCTTTAGACATTATCAACCATAAAGAGACACTACTATTGATGGTAGTGTTCATATCCTTATCTAGTGTCTAGTAGCCAAAAGTCATCCAAATTATGAAATGATCAAAACCCATGGATTGGCCTAATTGTCTTTTTGAACCCTACTATGAGATATTTTCAAAATATGTGGTATAAATACAAGTCTAAGCCTTATCATTATTCATCTAGCAAATACCAAGTAAACACCTAGAAAATCTAAGTCAACCAATTGCACAAATAATCTATGTTGCCTTATTTGTCCCTATTTTCATATCAAGCATAGGAGTAGTCATATCACAGGTTTGAAGTATTCAAAGATCACCCCATGAGTGTTATATGTCAAATTATAATCTAGATCACTACATTCATCTTCATATAGTATATTTCACCCTTATACACACATAGTGGAGAACTATGTAAGTTTGAGGCCTTCCTTAGAGAATTGGATATGTAGGCAGTGCCCATTGATAGAGGGATCTTTGAGGTAGATTGACACTATAAGCCCACTAATCCATTTTTTATCAAACTCGTTCTAAAGGTGAAGAGGGGTGAAGAGCTATGATTTGATCAATTAGCAAAGAGTGATAACATCTATCCTAGATCTGAATATATCAATAGAAAAATGACAAAAAAATCTAGAAGAGTGAAGTTGGTCACATTTTGATACATTCATTATTTTGTACTGGACACATGTGTCACAGTTAGACACTAACATTGACGATAATGTTCAGATCTGACAGTAGTGTCTACTACTATAAAATCACATTTTTTAGAATCTAACAACTGATCCAAAACATTGATCCTACATGTTTTATATTTTTTCTAGTCCATATCTTTCTATGCATAGTAAACCAACTAAGTACCATTATTTCTTATTTATTGTAATATATTTTAATAGTTGTATTTTACTATTTTTAGTAATCTCAATTGTATAAATTCATAATATTGTTTATCTAAGTTTTTTATTAATTAGCCTTCTATAGGTTAGTTTATCATCCTTATGTTTGAACTATTTCTATATTCTTAACCCTAGATTCCCCATAGTTTAAAATTTAAGCTTAAACATTTGGTGAACCTGACCTCTCTGTATTTTTAAGCAAACCCTAGATTTCTCTAGGGTATTCAACCTACTAAGGTTTTTCCTTACTTTTTTTTAGATTTATTCTATTATTTGTGTGTAACCTAAACGTAGCCCTATATTAGGTGGTGTTTGTATTGAACACTTGGAGCTTCCATGTTTTCCACCTAAAATGGTTTAAACTAATGAAGTATCAAATCTTATGCCTAATGAAAGTGCCAATAATGAAACTAAACAAAATACTAAAGAGGTTATCATATAAGGTGATTATGATCATGAAAATAATGCATCTGATGTAAACAATGAACATGAACAAATAGATCAAGAACAAGTACAAGTTATTTATATGTTTTGAGAGTGTATCTATCAAAACCTTGAAGATCTTGATGAGACACTCAAAACCACATTGGAAACTAAAATAACAAAAATCATATATGAACAACTAGGTGTATTTATTGATCATGTTATTAGAGTTATGGGACATCTCTGTATTTCTGTTACCCTCCTATTGAGCACATCATCACTTCCTACATCCAATAGGGGTATGAGTTATGTGTTTACACCATTATCCCCTAAAAAAAATACCATTATTGCTACATCTTCCATGGGTACACCTCCTCTGGTGGCTTTTCAAACTTCCAATCTTAACAATCAAAATGTGCAAGATCTTATCCAACCTATAAAACTTTTTCAAGCTAAGGTTACTAGTTTTGAGCAAAATTATATGAAATCACCTTATTTTATTGATTCACAAGATGTGCTACATAATCCTCTTGTACATGAAATATGTTTATACCCTTTTCCAACTAGTTTTATTCCACCTAAATTCACATTTTATGATGGCAAAGGTGATCTTAAATAACATCTCTGATCTTTCTATGTTGCACATCTTGATTATGCCTCTAGTGATAAAATTTTGAACAATTTATTTGCAAGGAGCCTCAAGGACTATGTTTTACAATGGTTCTACGATTTAACACTTCAATTAATAAAAACATTCAAACCTCTAGCTAATCAATTCCTAACACATTTTTCTATCAACATCATTGAAAAGATGTCATATACTCAAATTTCAAAGATTAAACAAGCACTAATGAACCTATCAATGAATATGTTTTGAGATACAAAATAATGTTTGCAAAAATGACAAATCTAATGGTAGATAAATAACTTCAAGACATCTTCAAACAAAGCTTGCTTTCCCAATTACATGAGTCTATTGTTTTCAAAAAGTTCAAATATTTTGATAACTTGTGCCATATTATTAAAGACCATGAAATGAAACTTATTTCTTTGAATAAGTTCAAGTATGTAGCAAACTCGTTGACTACATCTAATACCAAGTTTCATATCAAACCAAGCTACAAGGTGAAACCTACAAACCCTAAAAAGGAAACATCCATAATGGTTAATGCAGTGTCATAATAACTTGATCAGCTCATCTTATCCAATGCACCCAAGAGATAATTTACACACTTACCTAAATCTCCATCTTATTTACTTCTAAAGATTATTGAGTGTCATCTCATATCTCTCTCTCCTCCTATAGAGGTTGATATGAATCGACCTCTACCTAAAGGATATGATATTAATGCATATTGTGATTATCACTAAGGCCATGGGCATTCTACAAATAGATGTTATACCTTAAAGCATAAAATTCGAGACCTTGTTGATGAAAAAAATATTGCCTTCGATGATTATCTAAAGAAATCAAAATCACAACCTGGTGATCACCAAAATCAAAAAATATTTAATAGTCATTTACAAGATCATTCTAAGAAATATCTAGAGATACAAATTTCATATAATGCACATCCTCCTCTATCATATTATGGGCACCCATTAGATGTATTATTAGTAATTATACATGCACATTATCCCATATGGTTCAAATACATTCTATTATATTTGATGATAGGGAAATAGTGGATGATGACTAAGATCTTCATTCATTATTTATTCGAGCATACCTTGACCATCAGCATATACATAGTGTTATGATTGATAATGGTGTTAGTGAAAACTTATGTACCATGAAAATACTTACACATTTGGGATATGCATATGATGATTTATACGCTTTGACCAAAATGGTCAAAGCATTTGATGGCACATCATAACATGTTATTGGTTAGATTGATTTACCTTTACAGGTTGGCCCAGCGCATGCAGTTACCACCTTCTCAATTATACTATATAAAAAAGTCTTTGATATATTATTGGGATGACCTTGAATACATAAAATCTATGTAATACCTTCTATAGTGCATGGGTATATTAAATACATTCATACCAACATGGTAGTCATAGTTCCCAGAATTCCATATGAATATTCACTTGAACAAGATAAGATTATTCAAAGATAGCTAATTATAAAACCTATTAAGGTTAATCCTATAAAAAAGGGTAAGTAACATGCAATCTCATTTCCTAGGTAGCCCATACTTGAAAGGCCTTTGCACCAGAGACACATAGTGGATTCCATATAATCTTCATCTACACCTATACAACATATTCAATTACCTAGAGCAACTAAACATGTTCTAATTACAACTGCTCCAAAGAAACCATATAGCACTAAATAATGGGTTCCATGAAACCCTACTCCTTATATTATTTCTTCATGACCATAGAGTCCTATTATACATACGTAGAATATCACAGATTTTATATATCTAGATATAACACTTATGGATGCTCCTTGGAAGTACCATCAGTTTCATACACCATATTCTAAGTTTGGTGCTATGTATGGAATCCCTTGGATGGTATCATAGCCTAACCTTTTCCTTTCAAACATTACAAAAAAATTTAAAAATAAAAGATTCAAAAAATCCAAAAACATCCAAATAAACCTCAAAAATATCAAAAACATTCAGCATTCCTATATTTTTCTAGATCTTTAGCTTCTATGTTATTTGTTTAATGTTATAAGATTTCATATCATTATATTACTATATACACACATGTTTCACACATTTTTTAGTGTGATATAGGCATACCTAGACACATGATCTATGCATTTCTAGATGTTGAACCTTTCCTCTACTCACGTTATATAGTACATTGGGGGCATCTGCTTTTTTGATAATAATTGATACAAGTTACATATTATTTATGATTATTTTTACATTATCATTTTTGAGCTTATATGATAATTTTATTACATGTTTATATTTATGCTCATATATTTCACAATGCATTTGATATTCTATGCTACATAAGAAAATTGCTAACACATATATGTAGAGACTAGTATAATATGCTTATGTTGGTTGTTTATGTTTAATCTATTTTTCACTTTCTCAAGTGTATTCCATTCCTTGATATTGTCTTGTTTGTGGAACATTTGAATATGTTCCTTGTCTATTGGCCATGATGCCTTTGTATATTATTTGGACATTTAAATATGTTATCCCCTTATATTGTGAAACATTTGAACATGTCCCTTGTATGTGATCTTATTGGATGATTCTTTTACATTACATTGAATTATAGTATGTGTGTTTTTTATTTTTTGTTGAGCTTGTACTGTTACTTTCTATACATTGTCATGATTTACATCATGCATCTTCGTGACTTGATGTGATCACATACTACAAGCCTAATTGATATATCTAAGTCAACACGTTATCCCTAAATTTTTCATGATTCATATAAATATTATACAATTAAATTATTCTCTATAATTAAGGTACCTACCAAATTCTATTTCCCTCCTCAAAATGGGGGTGTGTCATAGAAGCATGACCTCCACATTTTTCATAGTTTATAGATTATAGTGGGGGCATGTCAGAGGAACATGACCTCTACACTTATACACTTCCTCAACATCTATGTATTTCAATGGGGGCATGTCATAATGACATGACCTCTACACTTACACAATCTTCAATTTAGTTTCATGACTCAATTATACACTTGGGTCAGAATCTTATAAATTGCATCACTTTTTTATAGATTTGAAACATAGTTTTTAATATCTATGACACATTTACTCTAGTTAATACATATTAGAGGTGCATATGACATGCTATTATGTTAAGAAATCCAAAAAATTACCAATTATTCTACTCATCAAGGCACACTTATTACATCAGGATGTATTGTTATTGAGCATTTTTTTTGCAGTAATTGGTTCATTTTATAGGTTGAAGTGATTAAATCATTAAAAATCACTAGATTTATATATTGGAGTGATTAAATCATCTAATATCACTAGATTTATAGGATGAGTTTATTAAATCACTACCCTCATTAGATTATGTGTATTCACACTTGAGTTTTATGATTGAGATATAATGATCTCAATGGTCATGTCATAACTCATCCTTACACCAGATTGGGGGAATAATACCTTATAATACCCTTTTTAAATTCTCTAATTTTTAGGTCTAAACCTTCTCTAACTCTAATGATTCATAAGGAAACATCATTACCAAGTCAAAACATCAAGAGGCAACATGGTTGCATCAATATATAAGTTTACTCCTTCCTTGATCTTTCTTTTAAAGCATTTAAATTATTTCAAATTTCATATTATATGCACTGATTTATATTGTAACTTGCTCTTGGTTACAAGTCATGCACCAACAAAACACTCAAAGTTGGCTCAAGTGAAGGCAAGGTGTGTTATACACACCTAGGTACCATTTCTTTCTTTTAACTTAATAATTTCATCCTTATGTAAAACTAAATTAAAGGAGGGGGGGCAAATGTAGATACTAAAATTGAATATTTATAGCATTTAAGTTTTGTACATTTGATAAATATCAATTAGGACTTTACCTTTTAGTTCTAGACCTACATGTGCTGAAAGACTCATATTCACCATCTCACTATGCCTAAATACTTATTTCTTAGTCTAATCTATATCATTCTAATGACTAGGTCTCATTTATTAATCAAAAAAATTAAAACATGATAAAAATCATTCATTTCCAATTTTAGATATGTACCTATTTTCTATCCCTCTAGACACTACCATTTGCAAAGGGACTCTATTGTTGATGATAGTGTCTAGATCCTTATCTAATTTCTAACAACCAAAATTCATCCAAATAACAAAAGGATCAAAACCCATGGGTTAACCTAATTATTTTATTGAACCCTAACATGAGATATTTTCAAAAGGTATGGTATGAATACATTTTGAACCTTCTCATTATTCATTTAGCAAATACCAAGCAAACACCTACAAAAGCTAAATCAATCAACTAAAGAAACAATTTAGACTACCCTATTCATCCCTATTTTCATATAAAGTATAAAAGTAGTCATATCATAGGTCTAAAGCATTCAAAGAGCATCCCATGAGTGATATTTGGTAAATTATAGATAAATCACTAAATGCATATTCATATAGTATATTTTGCCCTTGTACACACACTTTCCCACACATAGGGGAGAATTACATAAGTGTGAGACCCTCCTTAGATTATTGGTTATGTTGGTAGTACCAATTAATAGAGGGGTCTTTGAGGCAACTTGACAACATGAGCCCACTAACCCATTTTTAGTAAACTCATTCTAAGAGTGAAGAGGGCTGAAGAGCTAGGGTTTGATCAATTTTTGAAGAGTGACAACATGTATCATAGATTTAAATATATCAGTAGAAAGGCAACATAAAACCCATAACAATGAAATTGGTTGTATCCTAATCTAGTCATTATTTTATATTGGACACCTATGTCATAGTCAGACATTAACATTGATGGTAGTGTCTATTTCCATAAAAGTACATTTTCTAGATTTTGACAATTAATTCGTAACACTAATCTTACATGTTTTCAGTCCAGATCTGTCTATGCATAGTAAACTAGCTAAGTACCATTGTTTCTTATTTATGTAAATATCTTTAAATAGTTATATTTTATTATTTTTAGCAATCTCAGTTGTATAAATTTAGAATATTGTTTATCTGAATTTTTTAGTAATTGGTTTGCTATAGATTAGTTTATCATCTTTGTGTTAGAACTATTTCTATATTCTTAACTCTAATTTCCCTACAATATAAAATTTAGGGTTAAACAACACCATGAAAATAAAAAAGTGATCTAATTATGTCAACACTTGCATAAAAACTCATTGAAAAATGGCTTTTTAATGTGTTTCCATTCTAGGGATAAACACATTTGAAATGCTTCATTGACACTTTTTGTGTCTAGGGATTATTGGCACATTAATCTCCATAGGTGTATATATTTTAATAAACAAGGATTGTGGTAGATTAGCTTCTAGACTTTGTGAGAGATGTGTTGTGAGTTATCCTTTCTACAATCACCTTTATATCCTCATCACATCAATAAATTTTTCCTCATCAGCCTTATAATCCTTCCATTGACCCCTTTTTCTACATTTTTTGCTTGCATTTGAGTCATCATCCTAGTTGAGAAGGTCCCACACCCTAGCTTTGACTAACATCATTGGCCTAAATAATGACGTATAAATCTCTTTGTAGGTCATTGATTAATCTAGTGATGTTGACTAAAATTGATTTTTGACTTTTAGGGATCCGAACCATTTATAGTTTTCTTTATGTCATTTCTCAATAAAAATACTATTAATTTTTTGTACTTGAAATCTCAATTCTTCCTTAGAATAATAAGAGGATTGAAGGTTAAAGGAGCTTGTTGACGATGAAAATTATACCATCAACTAATCAACCCTTTCAATTATTACAAAAATTAGGTTAGAATCATACCAGTCTAATAGTAAGGTTCTAAAGGTTCAATTACAATGCTTAAGACATGAAGGGTTTTTTAAATATTCTAGAAAATAACAAACAAGATATCAAATATAATATATTTTATTATAATTTCAAAATCCTACTTTGTCAAATAATGAATTAGTTCATATATGAATATGTAATCTATCCTATCCGACAGAAAAAGCTTATAAACAAGATAATCTTTTGAAGGAAAGAAATCCAATTCAATAATATAGTATATTTCAAAGTAATATCTTGTTTTAATTTTAATATGTTCCAAATAACCTCAAGATAATAAACCAAAAATATAAAGTAAAATAGATTTGAGATAATTCAAGATAAATAGATTTTCTATCAAGTAAGCAATCAAACAATCTCAACACATCAAGACACAACAAACAACAATCAACAAACTAAAGGATAAAAAACTAACCAATAAAGTAAACAATCTAACTACTTAAAGGAAATAACAAACTACTTACAGAAATAAAGTACTACACTAAACATAAATAAATTAGTCTAATCTTAACAAATCTAAACACACTAAACAATCTAACCTCAAACTAAATCTAATTAACCAAAAAACCTAAGTCTAATAAATTAAACTAATCTAAATGAAACTATAAAATTAATAAATTAATCAAAGAAACTAAACAATCTACCTTTAAGAAAATAAACAAGGAGATTAATCTAAGAAAATAACTTAAAACAGAAATAAACAGTAAACTAAAATGAATTAAAAGATAAAAGACATTAAAGCTAAAGGAGATAGAAAGGAAAATAGATTAATTAAATATCAATCTAAAATAGACTAAAATTTATTAAATTCAAAGTCAAAATAAAGTATAATATAGATAAAACATGCAAGTCTCAAAAGAGAGAGTCATCTTAATAAAACAGATCAATTTTATTTGAGAAACCAACGTCTTTATTTACAAAATATTTTGAGAGATAACTTTTACAATCAAATAAATTGGTGAAATATTGCAAACAGTGAAGTTTTCATTATTATTCGAGTTGAATACTTGGATTTTGCACATAAGATTGCAAGGAGCAATCATCAAAAGATGTTAAACTTGAAAAACTTTAGATAATATATTATAAATAATAATATAAAACTAGATATACCTACATTGCCTAAGCAATTTACTCAATCGTAAAAGAAAGTATCATTGGATCTATGTATAAAAGTCATGTTATCTCAAAGAAGTTGCATAGAAAAAAGAAAGATAAATGATTAACTTCATAATGTATAAGTCCATAATACATGTGTTGTTCCTCCAAATAAATCTTTGATTTTCTTTTATCCTTCAAATTTGGTTGAAAAAGAAGTTATAACTAACTCTAGTTAGTTATTAGTTTAACTCAAATAATTAACTTTGTAAAAGTTAATTAATATAAACAATTATTAGTTAAAGTTAAAATAAGACTTAAAAGTCTTAGTGGATCAAGTATTTGAATACACACTGGGTACTTTTTAATGGGTGGGGACCCTAATCAATTAATAATAAAATAGAATAATATATATATCAATAAATAAATAGATAAATCAAAGTTTAATAAAATTCTTATTTATATTAATCCCATAATGCATATTTCCAAAATTATTTAAGCATATATATATATATATATATATATATATATATATATATATATATATATATATATATATATATATATATATAAATTGAAATATGTTGTATTTTCAAAACATCATCACCAAAATATCAAAATTTGAAAACAAAGTATCAAATTTAAAAGTACAAAGTTTTACCAACTTAAAGTTAATCATGAAAATAAAAGTCTATCTTGCTAACATCCAATAATCATCAAAGTAAGAAAAAACTTCAATTACTAGCTCCTTCAAACTTAATTTTCTACATCCTAAAATAGGATCTCTTTGAGATGATGAGGGATCATTAAAAACTTAAGGCAGGACAAGGTTAACTAAATTATTGGCATGGGCAACTTTAAGATTAAGCTAAATGGTTTCATTAAGAAGGTGAGGCTCACTAACAAGTTAAATGATTTCTGAAGTAGGTGACTAAATAGGTAAGTGATGTGGTTTATTCTGCAAGTGGTGAGAGGAACTACTATGGGAATGACTCTTAGCACCAAATCTATGGCCATAAAATTATTGATTATCTCTATAGTTAGCAGGATTGAAAGGCAAATTGTTCAAAATATTCTAAAACTTGGGTCATTAGCATCAAAGTGGATTGATATTCTAGCATCCCTATTGGCATACCTTGGACTAAATACCCTAGCCCTGAAACTACCCCTTGGGAATTGTCTATTCAAATTTTGTTGATTCACATTATCTGAAATTTGGACCCAACCCCTGTTATCTTTACTTCTACTTGATCTAGGTTGATCCCATCTCGATATCCTATGTATTTTAAATATATTCAAATAAAATTGATTATTATGACTGAAAAATTGACATGTGTTTATTCAATATGAAAATAGTACTTAGATATACCCAATACTCAATTTCAAAATTCACTATCATTAACTAATCACAACTGATTCTACTAACTGAACTACATATTCATATGAAAAGACTGGTAGCTAAACCAAATTACTAAGATATTCAACTAAAACTTTATTTTTAAAATATTTTATGATATGTTCTTAGATTTTTTTTCTTATTGTGTATCATTGTTAAATGAAAATGCATAGATTCTCAAAATTGAACCCTTCAACAAATATAATCTTGAACAATAACCTACTTTTCCCAAGTCACAATTTCAAATTTAAAATCAACTATCATGTCTTCTAAAATATCAACATCATACTTCCCAAAAAAAATTCAACATGAAACCCTAATAAAATATATTCTGACAAAATTCTTTTATCACTGTTTCACTTCGTGAACATCATCTAAAACCTATACAACCATGTATAATTTCTGCATGCATTCTTAAAGAAATTTCAAAAGGAACCATTCACATAGAAAGCTTCAATGCAAATAAAATTTTTCCAATTTATTATGTCTAAACTCAAAAAAATTATTACAATTTCTCAAATCACTAATCATTTCATCATCTTTAAATCTAACATCAAAACAAAACCCAAAACTTAAAAATGATTTGCTACCAAACAAATTATTTATGACAGGCCTAATATGTTGAACTTTTTCATATAATATTGCCATAAATTGAACTTGTCTTATATTAAACCTAATATCAAAAAATAAATCTTGAAATACAAACTAATGTATCTCAAAAGTCACTATATTCCAAACAACCAACAAGAAACTTAAACTCAAAACATTGTGTATTTGTTATATACTTTCCACTATATTTCTATCATAATTGAACATAAGATATTTTTGTAAATTGAGCTTGTGTAAAGCTTTATTCCAAAATCCATATATGCATGCAATTTTGAACTTTCCAAATATAAATAGAGTTCATTTTCATAAAAACCCTAATCACATGAACTTCTGTTTCAAAATATTGAGACTCCAAATCATTCCAATATAAAACAAAAACCCTCGAAACTCAAATCTGAAGTGTAATTCCAAAAATAACTTTATTAGTTTTCAGAGTTCAACTTACTATATTTCCATAACCTTACCATGCAAATTTATCCTTCAAAAACTATGAATACATGAAACTGTAGAAAACTATGACTAGAATATGTATTTTCATGCTTGAATAAACTCAAACCACTTCTTTATGACATGACAAACATAAACCCTTCAAAATATCTACGAAACAAAACACACATAGTTTATCCCTACAAAACCCAAAATTTCAACAAGACCTTTGAAATTATAAATGACATGTTTGAAGCACCATAAGAGTCTATATTACTCAAAGAAATCTAAAATTGAATGAATATTTAACCAAAAAAACCTCATATTCTCAAATCTTATACTCAAACTAGTAAAGCCACCTATTCTTATCTCATCTTATGTTAATAATATATCTAAAAACTAAAGCCATTTCTTATCAATATCAATGCAAATAAATGATATATTCAACCACTAATTGTTCATTCAACTTCATGCCCAAAAATATTTAGTGAAATATATCACATGTAGACTAGAATCCATCTCTTTCCATGCAACTATAAAAACTATTCGAAACAACTCAAAAACATTCCTTAAACTTATTCATTTTGCTCACGGCATACCTAGATGCATAGTATTTTTATCTTTATGCTTGAAATGTTTTTCTGTAACTCAAAAATCCAAATTGATAGGGTAACACTTCCATGAAAAAGCTTCTGAAAATGATGAAAACCAAGAAAAAAGGTTATTTGTAATCACAATCTCCTGATGTGACTACCATGTATACGTGCATAATTTCCATTGGTCCATCAAAAATGATATTACTATTTAGCATTCTACCAACCAAATTAGTGAAGCTATCAAACTTAGTGACTACAAAAACCTTTGCTAAATTGTTAACTAATCTCCATGAATTGAGGCACGTACCTTAGTATTAAGTCCCTCGAACTGTCAAAATCTTACCAAGATCTTTAAGCCTCTTTAAATATGCCATTTACATTAACTCACTTTGCCATCTCAACATGCCATGAAATCATCAAATGGACTACCAACTTGACTTGCTATTATAACATTCATATAACACAAAATTTCCAACATAATTACCAACTCACCATTTACAAGTCTCGAAGTAAGACCAAATTAAGCCTTTGATAACCAACCAAACATCTTATGTCATGCAAAGTTCATGATTTGAAATAATTTCATCTGACTACTCTTGAAATCACCAATATTTTATGCCCTTCAATACTATGTACCTTGAGACATGCACTTAGATTATTAACCTTTGGAAAAATAAGTCTCAAGTGACCATTAGAATCAAAAGATATAGTAATATCATTTAGAACTTAGGATAGATAATGTTTTCAATTATGATCAAAACTTAGAAGCCCTTAGGATACTTAGGATGCAAAGATCCTAAAATCATGTCAATTATGTTTTGCAATGAACTTGGGATGAAAATGTTAATAAATTCATATAAAGCCTATGGTCAAATTTTGAATTCATGAAAAATCAAATGATACATTTGATTTGATGAACTGTAAAATGCATTACTTCTCAAAGTGTAACAATCATGACCAATTTTGCTTATATACTTATAATTAATAAAATGAATTAACACTAAAACCATTATTGCCAATCAATATATCCTTTCATCTGAATCAAACCAAGTTTCATATTGCTATGAAAATATGAAATTGATTACCACAAACTATTCAAGCTATCAAACTTAAAACCATAATCCAAAAATTATTATGATAAATCCATACTCAACAGAATATCAATGTAGATATCTGAATACATTATGACAATCATATAATGCTTCCAATTTTGATAAACCATATAAAGTGTCTCTATTTCAAACTGAAAATATTGTATTATAATCAAATCATGAATCAACTGAAAATAAAATGATTGACCACAAACATTCATAGTGATAAATACATATGCACGTTTTATTCATTCATCCATTTATGCTTTTCAAAACCACTCAAAATATAAATAAGAGTTCATAAACCAATCATCATTAACTATAAAATTGAAAATATATATCTAAATCTACAACTAATTGACTAGGTCCCTGGCATGGTTTTAAACTTGATGGCTGAGTCATCTCTATGGCAGAAAAGTATTAGTTTTATAAAATTGAGGGTGATGTGAAAAATAGGCATAAAAAAGCTTACATTCAATAAATTCCTTGAAAAAAAAAAATTAAATGATTTGCGCCATTGAGATATACCAATTTTTGGAGTCATCATGTATGGTATACTTTGGATTTTGTTAATCCATCTTGACTTCACCTACAACCATTTCTCATGAAGTATTAAAATATAAGGGGGAGATTAAAGAACCAAAATGTTGAATTGAGGTAAGTATCCCTAACCCAAACCTCTTTCTTTGTATTTTGGCCAAATTGTAATTGTTATATGTTTCACGTATTTGATAGTTTAATGTATGCTTGTTTTCATTTAAATTATTGTTATCATAGCTCTTGATTTACTATCTAATGATACCCTAGCTATTGCTTTACCACCTATTAGTACCCTAGCTTTGGCTTTACCATCTAGTGACACTAACTCTTTTTTATCATTTAGTGACACCTTATATATAAATATTTCGTTGTTGTCTAGTGACACCCCAGATATAATAAGGTCCTTCACCCTGTTTCTCTATAGAGATTATATGTGTAAATTCCCCTTATATACCCATGACAAATGGAACTTTATTACAACCACAACACACTTTTTGTATAAACATTCTTATGTGTTAAATTTATAATGACACTTTAATTTTTACTTATTTATAGGCTTGTATGTATCATATAAGACCTATTTTAGGTACATTACATATAGTGAGCTTGATGTGAATTTTACCCATTTTTTATTGAGATAGCTTCATGTTTTCCTTTATTTTTAAAATATAACCCCTGTTCCAATTGGTCCATCAAGCATTTATTCTTTTCCAAACTTTTTTTTTAGATATTGTAAAGGTTATTCTCCCATTTCTACAATGGAATATTTGAATATGGCCAAAGGTTATGCCACCAAATGGTCCCCCTTCTTCTAAATACAATATTGCCTCAATATAGATTACATTATGGCCTTTGTTAATACTAGAAGAAGAGTTTCATCCCTCCTCCTACTATCAACACTAAATAACAAAAACAAGTCCGTCCTCAGAAGATATTGAACAAGAAGGCAAAAAAAATGGACAAAATTGACTTTACTCCTAAAATGCAACAATGTTTAGGTGAAATTACCCACCATATAATAAAATACCATAAATAAATACAACTCCTCATGAGTTTTTGGCTTAACATTTCTCCTACCAATAAGGCAACATACATCCTCTCAAGCTCTAAGGTAAGTCACACCAATAACATGGATTTACCTTGTTTTTTACATACATAATCCCTGCAATTCATACCATCATGGTGGGTGCCACACTTAGTAACCAACCTATTTCCAATAGTCAAGCCAATACTAATGATCAACCAAATCAAAATCATCAAGTTGATCATACCCAAATAATCATACATGCTTTGACCTGAATGGCCTGATTCCCATATTTGAGTACCAATCAAATCATGTGAATGCAAACTCAACCTATCAAAAAATTGAAATCAATCTAAAAATTTACAATGAGGATCACCTAATTTGTGTCCTCTCCCTCCATCTAACATATTCATATGGGAAATGTATCCCACAAACATCTATCCAAAAATAATTTCTCCAAAACTTATAAAATGAGGCTTGAGCTCCCTAATTTTCAACCATGGATATTATAAAAATCATAAAGTATATCATGTAATGGGTCTACTGACCCCGCCCTACACCTTAAATCTATTATCAATATCCATGAAGATTCAGCTTAAGGTAAATACATATGCAACTAGCAAGCTATTGAAAAAAATAGTAAAATATATTTCTAGGGATGTTTTAGAATGGTATACTAAACTTTAACCTCACTCTATACTCAAATTAGAATGCCTATTTAATGCCCTTGCACAATAATTGCAATACCATGAATTTCCCAAATATAACTTAGGAATATTTGTCAATAATGATAAATTGGATAATGAAACTACCCATGAATTAAATAAGTGATGGGATTCAATAGCCTTTAGAGTCAACCATAACATGAATGAAGAAATTAACTTCAAACTATTCTTAGTTGCCTTAGACCTAAGCTACATAAAAAATTTAGTCCTTCTCTTAAGACCTTGGGAGAAACCTTTGACCAAGCCAAAATACATGACCATATCATGTGACAATTCAAAAAAATTCAACCTAAAAACCAAGGCACTAAAGTTGTAATGAAGTTAAAAAATTGGCATGCTACTAAAGATGGAGTGTCTAATAATTTAGATCATAATTTTAACTAAAAATGAAAAATCTATGTTATCATTCATAATGCCCCTAAAAATGTGGCTCTTTCCCAAACAATAAAAATAAATCCAATTCATCCAAATTGTCAACCATGAGAATGCAACCATCAATCTCTAAGCAAATAAGAACTCAAACACAAGTTAAATAATCCTTGACCTCGAGAATTAGACTCTACTAAGTTAATCCCTCAGTTGTTCTATACTCAATTTTTTTGTCGATGGAATTCAAACTAGGGTTACTACCATGATAATTGCAGTAACCTTAAATTTGTAACATGTTCCTTTATTCTAGGAAGTAATTTTTATTGTGAAGCAATCTTTAAAGAATGAAACCAATATTTTCTTAATTCTAAAAACTAATCAAATGCCAAAATCAAGCATGAAGACCTACACCAAGCTAATGTGCATTTAGGCATATACACCAATTCATTATTGGATCATTCAAAGATCACAACCCAAGCACCTTAACTTTATAATAACCAAAATCCTACCAATTCTATCCAAGTGACTAATGTAGTCAAAACAACAGTTCATCATAATGCTTCAACCAATGAATAAATAATAAATGAAATGAAACTTGTATGAAGTGTATCATTACATGTATTGATTTGATATACCCAACCCAATCCTCCCAAAATCACATTAAAAACTTATATGGAGCTTTCCAAATAAATGAATGATTTAAATAATTGCTAAAGATGTCTTATAAAATCCAAGTTTTGAAAATCTACCCAAATATGTTTTCATTTTATTGTGATGAGTTCTTGCCCTAGTCCCTGAGTCATTCTATAAGTTAAATGGATTTGTATATATGCCACTTGGTTATATAATAGATCCTAAAAAATTGGTGTTATTTTCTTGTATTTATGCCCAAGCCCTCAAAGAATCATAAATTGAATGTGGCACAAAAAATAAAATGAAGTAAAGGATGCTCTCAAAGATAAGCATATAATTTATTTATTTTAACAATCAACTTCCCCATACACCCTAAAAACCACATGAATTCCTAGAATATTTCACCACTCCATCATATAAACAAGATTAGGAGGAGCTTACGATCACCACTGCTAATTGGAACATAAAAAAAACTATAATTGCATGAAACATTTTGTATGCAAGGATCTATTGAAATGACAACCCAGTGTCATAGATGACATATTTTAAATTGTGAAGATTATTCTTGATGGTAGTTATGGAAAAACATATGGTTATTTAGTTTTCATATGAGGGTGGATTCAAAACGTTGGGGGGGAGTCCAAGAGTGTTGAAATAAATGGTGTGATAATGAATGATGGAGGAAATTATACAAGGTCGAGGAGACATTGTACAAAAATTAACAACCCAAACAAAGGACTCATAAAAATAAATGAAATGTAAAAAATAGATGGAAAATCTTATTATTATAACATGGTGTTTATTTCAATCATTTTTATTTCCTTGGTTGTGTATGTTTATTTTCAATTAAAAGGTTTCAATTTTAAATTACTCAATTTTTAATATGATGCATATATTTTTGAAATAGGGTTAGGGAGAGCTATTTTAAATATATAGTACAAATAATTATTTTCAACATTGAAATCAATATAGAATGAAAATCATAATGATGTTCATCCTTAATCAAATTAACCACAAGAAATATAATAATAAAAATATTAATGCTTAAAGACTTCAAGCTTCTATAAACCATAATGTTAGAATAAAAACTTTTAATCATATCATTTCCCTTAATGAGTCTAGGAAACACTATCATGATCATGGAATAACCTTGGATGATCATGGGATCACCTTGAATGATCATGGGATGGCCTCAAATTATCATGGGGTTTATTAATTCAAACGAGGGATATCCTCCATTTTTTGTAAAGGAATTCTCATATGCATTAAAGAATAACTCCCACAAAAAACACATATCAACGTCTACCACATGGTAACATCATTATCTATATGTCATCATTATCATAATTAGAAGAGATGTGTTTAGCTTATGTGTGAGCCTTCACTACTTAGACAAAAACTACAAAGTATTATTCTGATTGGAGTTTAAATATTCTTGTTATGTTCATGGGGTTACCATGAATGATCATTCGATTATCTTGAATGACCATGGTTGGATAGCCTCAAATGATTATGGGATATTCTCAAATGAGCATGCAAATACATCAAATGATGTGGGATATTCGATCAGATTATGGGTATCCTCCATTTTATATAGAAGAATTTGTATCTACATTATTGACTAACCCTCATAAATCAACCTCATTTACACATTTATATTCTCATAAGTAAAAATATTTAAATGTGGATAGAGTGATTGTAATTCATAAGAGTCCACTCATAAATCTATCGATGATCATGGTTTTAACTAGAGATACACCAATAAATACTCATATTCTGGTCATAAGGTTACTATTGTAACTTGGATTTGTACCCTTTAAGGATATGTCTCAGGTCTCCTCATCCAAGTGGCACAATCAAAACACCTGTAGGCTGTGGGTGAGCCTAAGAGAGGTGAATCTCTAGATAGGGCTAGCTCCCTTAATGTACCACTTGTAGAACACTACTAAACCTATACCTTATGAGGGAAAAGGGAGAGAGAAAAATGAAATCAAACTATCCTAAGTGAGGTGATACACCAAATAATTTGACGACTTCCAACTAGTTGCATGTTACACATGAGAACAAGAGACTAACCAAACATACACTTCTCCAATCTGCATCTTCTCACATCAATGTTACATTATGAGGTTGTGATGAATGTTTAGGCTAGGAGGACTAGACAAGAGGCCTAAAATGGAACTATTTTAATAGGATAACTCACTCAACCTTGACACATCATAAAATACTTCACATGCCCTGCAAGAAGAAACTTTCCAACTGGAAATAGGTGAGAGAATGAAATAATAATGCTAAGGAAACAACAAGTCGTCACTAAGAAAAATCAATCATCCAAGTAAACACACTATGAATAGTTATGAAAGAGGTAAAAATAAATAGTCTTATTGATCAAATGGTATGTAAATGAGCAGGGCTTTTCAAAACTCAAGTGGAGCATGAATTACAAAGGCCAAAATGGCTAGTTCTTATAGAACTTGAGAGAGAGAAGAAGAGAGAAGTCCAAAGGTTACAAGGACACTTATAAATATAAGAAAAATAGTTACATATTCATGATAAAAAGAGGTGAAATGAACCATGTAATGTTATGAAGGACAAGTGTCACCCCAAGTCATGACACTCATGAAAAGTGGCATGAAATTCCCTTTACTGGCTTAAAAAATTGCCTTCATTATTCACCTATATTTGAACACCCCAAAATTGATTAGGGATAGGTATAATGATTGGAATTATAATTAAGGATTTCAGATATGCCTCTCCATGCATTATTTGTAGTCCTAGTCATCTAGAATCTTCCCAAAATGAGATATCACCATCTGTAGTCTAAGAAACTTCTTTTTCCCACACCTTGTACACTTGGCCTCAAATTTGGATTTATTTTTCCATAAAAATACATGGTAAAAAGTATATGACATATTTAAATACTCTCCATGTCCTTAGAGGCATCAAACACACCTCAAAATCAGCTCACTTGAAGTTTTCCACCCTTCTCACTAGCTTGGTCACTATGCCAGTTTTGACTGGCTAAGATTAAGCAATTGGTTGAGGAATGATTTGTTTTAAGGAATTAAATTGACATTTAGAGTTATATTATTTCATAATCTTCCCTTCCATGTGATTTTAATCTCTTGGAACCTTTTAGAACCTGCATAACACATAAAACAGTCAAAAATACATTATTTTGTACTCCATTCGTATAGTTTCATACAACTCAAAAGGATAGAAAGGATCTTGAAGGATTTATATAAAAAATTTAAGCACTTTAATGGTCAAACTATCTCATTTTAATATCCCTCCAACCCCATTTCTCGAATCGAGTCACTAGCAAGGGTTTTGCAAGGGTTTAGGCTTGTTTACCCTTTTAAGATTTGTTCATAAACTTAGGATGTTAAAGTTGAAAAAAATCTCAATAGAGTATATTTTAGGACCCCTAATAACAAATTTAAACCTCTTGGATCGCCATGTAAGGCCTCAAAAGAGATATGAGCTTCTAAACCTCCCTTATCGAGTTCTTTTCTCCACTTGCACAAGCCTCAATTGTCCTAAAGCCCAAAATTGGATTCTTCATGGTTTCCTTTGCATCTCAATAGCTTGAAAATGTCTAAAATGATCCAAAAATCATTTAAAATTTTATTATAATGCATATCCAAGGCTATAAATGCTAGTGACTTCCCATTTGGCCTTAGGCTTAAACCCTACCTACTAGGTATGACTGTAACCCCTATGCTCTAGGCCATCCAATTGGTCTTATTTTCATTATACCACATGTAACACCTCTTTACTGACCCCATAAACATGCTTCAACATGTTATAATGATCATCTCAAGGTGAAACTCAAAATGACTCTTCATTTGGGCATTAGGCCAAAACATGCCTAGTAGGCTTGCCTACAAGTTAGAGAGTCTAGGTTACTCTGCTAAGATTTGTCCCTTTGTGTTTGGTTTACATGTTTATACTAGGTTTTTTATATATTATAAACCCTTCCTAAAAGGTCCAACTAGTCCCCAACTCACCTGATCATTCCCTTTTTCTAGAATTGTAGGGTCTATATATAAAGGGAAGTACCCTCTATCTAAGATAAAATAGAAGGTACTTACCCTATTCTCCCAAAAAAAATACTCATTTTAAGAGACTATTAAACTAATATAGACCTTATATACCAATTTTGGGTTCTTAATATTATGATTTGACCTCCCAAATTCTTAAAAAACTAAGACGGAGTGTGTGGGAGGCAAACTGTGTGTAGGTTTCCATTAAGTGAACTGTATGATGCATTATTAGAACCTTCTCCTTGATCTATATCCACTATGAGAGTTCCATGAGACTATTTTATTCATGATGAAGGTTTTTTGAATCTGAAAATCACTTTAGCCTCCCTAAATGTTCTCCTCACACTTTACCAGTCAAGACTGTGTGTATTTTTTACTATATTGACCTATTTTGGGGGGTACATATAGGTTACCTGCATAGTTTAGCTTGAATTCAATGATTATAAGTACATTTAGAATTTTATAATGTCATTTTACATTGGTTTTAACCTATTTTCTCACCTTTATGTACTTCCCACTCTCATAATCCCCAAGTTTGATCATTTTCTATCATAGTTACAACTAACTGTGTAGTCTTTGTTTCTTCCTTAATGGTAACCGTGTAGATGTTTATGCACACTTGGAAACTAGGTATAGAATTTGAATATCATATAAATATTTTATATGGAAACACAAATCCATATATATACCTTAGCACTCATGTTCATACCTTTCAATCACCTTGATCAGGTTCACTTCCATATTAGTCAACTATAGGTGTATGTTTTAAGGTTTAAGATACATGTAGGTGCTTATGATGACAAAACCATGCCTCTCAACTTTCATTGATGAATTTTTAAGAATTAGTATCATTCCTACCTCATTAGTACCACTCTAACCTAGATAAGTGCCTCATATTATCCTTCTGGGGTGCAAGATTGCTTAAGGATTGAAATATTGTAGATGATACTGCCTAGAAATAGTTCATAAAAATGCAATTTTGGACCATCTAAAAACCCTCCTCCCTTAGTCATTTTACCTCAAAAATTTGCATGTATTTTTTCCCATATAGGGTATACAAGATAATCACATTAGGATGTGTCAAAACCATTGAATACCCTACCATGTGGCTCTACCAAAATGGCCTTAGGCCTCTATTTTGCATTTTTGGGGATTAGGTCCTTGAATTAGTCATTTGATCTTTTAAAGGTTCCCACTTCCTATTTTGTCAATATCATACCTCAAATTATGTCTAATGTGTTCTCACTACATTATATAACTCCCAAAAAGGATTTCCCATGATCTTATTTCTATATGCAAATACCTTTATATCTATGTGATCCCAGTTGTAGGTGGTTATGCTAGTGTACAAGCAAAGAATGCAAAATTGTAGGCAGACTAATGAGTGTGAAAAATGTATTATTTTTTGACCTGTCATGAGTTTATACCTCTCTCAAATATTTAAAATAGACTCTCTACATTGTCAATACTCTGTTCCAACATGGCGGCATTATGAGATACCTGTAGGTAGATGTTAATGATAAGATACCGGTATGCAGGCAGTAAGCATGAATTGGAGAAATGTACCAAATAATATGCTTATATAGTCACTTAATCTCCCATAAATGGTGTTGACATGAAAAACCTAGGATGATTCAAACTCAAAACAAGTTCTTACACTTCCTTTTCAATGTGGAACCCTCTATGAGAACCCCTGTTCATGACAGTTAGAAAGTAAGTTTATTGTATGATGTTTATGACTGCAATCCCATGAAACATTGCTTGGAGAATGATATTTCAAGTTGAGAGGACTAGGAATGAAAATTAAACACAAAAATGAACCTATCTCCACCCTCTAAAACTACTATCAAATCAGGAAGACATGGGAAATGGTGGAAACTTATCTATAATATAGAATGGTACCTTCTCCTATAACATGAGATAATTTGCATATCCAAACACTTTAAAACACTAAAACAAACATGGAGATAATTTGAGGATGGATTGAAAATCATTTAGAAACAACATCAGCAAGTGAATTGTATAGACTTGTCCAAACCAAGGTAAAACCTATAGGTGCACATATTAGCAAGTAGAAAAACATAGTCAACTTCATGAGGATGGTTCATAAAGCACAAGCCACCATTCCTCTACAACCAAACATCAAATAAAATCAGACTAAGTTTAAAATACACCCCTTAGAGCATTTTTCCTGAAACCTCTCCTATTGACCGTATTAAGAATAAACCTGAAGATTGGTTTTGTGTGCCTAGAAGGGTAAAGAAGGAGCATAACAGTTTTAGCTCCACCATTCCTCTACAACCAAACATCAAATAGAAGCTAGCTAAGTTTAAAATACACCTCTAAGAGCATTTTTCCTGAAACCTCTCTTATTGACTATATCAAGTACAAACCTAAAGATTGGTTTTATGTTCCTAGAAGGGTAAAGAAGGAGAAAAATAGTTTTAGCTCAAAAATGGAACTTTCAGAGCATTTAAAATCTAAAACTAGGCTTGAAGAAGCTAAAGAGACATTCCATGATATTTTCCCATGTGTCACCTTCCCCCATGGGTTGTACAAGTGCCAAACTCTTCCCTTTTCAAGAAAACTACCCTTTCTTCTAAAGAACCTACCACTTCTCAATTAATAACAGTTACTAAAGACCTTTTATGACACATGGGATGTGACATCACCTTTTTAAACCTTCACACTTCCCAAAGAGGTTGTATAACTCTTTAAATGCCTCTTTTTTACCTCAAAATGATAAGACTAAAATGACTAATGACCAAGGCCAATATGACATAAAATGACCTATAATACACCTTATGACCAAATATTAGACCCCTAAACACCTAAAAATCAAAAATTTGCCTATAAGGGTCCTAATTTGACCTACAGGGTCAAATTTGGTAATCAAATTGGTAACTCATAGGGGTAGCATGCCTGCTATGCTAACTAGACCAGTAGCCTTATCAGTCCATTAGGCTTAGGGAGTCATCTGAAGTCTAAAACATAACAAGAGGAATTTGATCACTTGACAACCATGCTTGATCAAGACAAGACCAATTGACTACCTCAACTAGACAAAACAAAAGACACACACAAAATAAGGCAAATAAACAAACAAGACACACACATGTGGTCAAGGCACTTAGGAAAAATAGGAAGCAAATAACTATGCACAACTAGAAACTAATCATACCTCCCTCTTGAATCAAAGGGGAAGTTTGAAACCTTCCTTGCTTCATGACATGAAGGATTTAGTGAGACATATATCCTTTTGTCCTTTAGCATTGATGCCTCCATCTTCTTCATGGTGTTTTCCAACTTCATTGGCATGAGGTTAAAAGAGAACCAAGTAGCTCCATGTAGGTTGACTATGGAAATGGACTCTTATTGCATCCAAAAAGTCTCAACCTTCTCATGCACTTGGCCTTTGATGTGTAAGTTTGAAAATATGACAGTCCTTTCAACCTTGCTTTCCTCCTTGACATAATATGCTTGATGTTTGAAAGTACCAAGCTTTCCTTCACCATGTTCTCACATCTTTGTATGTGGTTTTACATTAGATAGAACTCTTTGCTATATTTTAGGTACAACAAGATCTGCCTTGACATCATTATCTATGTCTACAACTTCTTGTACACTAGCATCGTCAAATGGCTTTATGACAATAGTTTCTTGACCAATAGGATGACCTTCATCTTTATGTTTGATTGAACTCTCAAGATCATGTTTATTAGACTCATCAACAAACTTGTCATCAGATATGCAATCATTTGGAGAAGAAAAACTTTACCCAACTTATTGAATTCCTTGTATATGATATTGAACTTCTACCATAAATCTTCTTCCTCATGACCATCTTCAAGAGCTATTTCCTCTACCTTGGTCTCATGAGACTCTCTTAGGACTACCACTTCTTGAGGGATGACATGATATTGTTCTCCATCCTTGATAGTAAACCCCACTTCATGTTTGATACATTCATCCACAACTTCATGATCAAACATGGGGTATTCTTCAAATATATCTCTCTTCAAGTCTTGGCCACATTCCTCATGTATACACATCCCCTCAAAAATGGAAGCATAAGAGTTTGCTTCATGGACGCATGTCCCTTCAAAGATGGAGGCATTAGCTTGTGGATTGTCCTTTTGTTCACCAAGGTGAGTCCCTATGATGATTTCTTCCTCATAGTCACTCATGAGATCTTCTTGATCAGCCATGAATTGAGCTTGATCTTCTTCACTTTCTTCTCTCAAGATGGGCTCTTCCTCAAGAAGGGGTAAGGTAGGAGGTTAATGGATAGGCTCATGTGAAGGAGATAGAATATGAGGTGTCATGGAAGGACTATGAATTGAAGATGGAGTGTGAGGGGTAGGAGAAGGTTGATGAGTTGGACATGGAGTGTGGGATGAAGGAGAAGGTTTTTGAGGGGATTTGGGAAAGAGAAAATCACTAGTAAGCTCATAAGGAAGTGAATTCTTGGGTTGATTAGAAGGAGAAACATATACATAAGTATGAGTTGCATTTTTCCAATAATATCTTTGTGTATAATCCATGGAATCATCTGATTTCATATGACAAACTCATAGGAATAACTTTGAGGTTGATAGGCATCATGGTATGAATGATAGGGCTCATATTGAGACTGATAAAGAAGTGTTTCTTGATAGGTTTCTTAGTACCCATTCTCATCAGGTCATCCAAAAACATGGTGTCTATATGGAGAGGAAAATGAAGGGCTATAGGGCTGCCATGGCTCATAGGATTGATAGCCATTTTGATAGGATTGTGGAGGGGTAAAAGGTGATTCATAACAAGGCTAATAAGAAGGTTTGTTATAGGAATATTGGCCATAACTATCCATATAAACTTTATATGTCAAAAGAAACACAAAAATTGATCAAAATTTTCAAATAGATATACTTGGGCTACTAATAACTAGAAGTTATCATTCAGAGTCACCATTGGTGTTAGCTTACTTACTTCTAAAAGCTGATTAGAGGAAAGACACACCAATAATCTTCCCACTCTCTTGGACCTTGGTCCCACTGGGTGTGAAAAAAACTATTGTCACTTTTATTTTCACCCTTTGATGACATGTCTCATCTCTACTTAACCAAGTGGAATAATTAAAACACCTCTAGGTTTTGGGTGAGCCTAAGAGTGAGGTGAATCTCTAGATAGGGCTAGCTCCCTTGATGTACCACTTGTAGAACACTACTAAACCTATAATTTGTGAGGGAAAAGGGAGAGATAAAAATAAAACTAAACTATCCTAAGGGAGGTAATACACCAAATAATTGTATGACTTCTAACCAACTGCATGTTACACATGAGAACAAGAGACTAACCAAACATACACTTCTACAATCTGCATCTTCTCACATCAATGTTACGTTATGAGGTTGTGATGAATGTTTAGGCTATGATGACTAGACAAAAGCCTAAAATGGAACTATTTTAATAGGCTAACTCACTCAACCTTTACACATCATAAAACACTTCACATGCCCTACAAGAAGAAGCTTTCCAATTGCAAATAGATGAGAGAATGAAACAACAATGCTAAGGAAATAACAAGTCATCACTAAAAAAAAATCAATAAACCAAGTAAACACACTTTGAATAGTCATCAAAGAGGTAAAAATAAGTATTCTTATTGATCAAATGGTATGCAAATGAGCAGGGCTTCACCATACTCAAGTGGAGCATGAATTACAAAGGCTAAAATGGCTAATTTTTATAGAACTTAAGAGAGAGGGAAGAAGAGAGAAGTCAAAATGTCACAAGGACACTTGTCAAGCTGATAAAATAAATTACATATGTATTATAATAAGAGGTGAAATGAACCATGTAAATTCATGAAGCACGAGTGTCACCCTGAGTCATGAAACTCATGAAAAGTGCCATGAAATTCTCTTTGTTGGCTCAAAAAATTGCCTTCATTATTCACCTCTATTTCAACATCTCAAAACTAATTAGGGATAGTATTTATGATTATAATGATAGGTAAGGATTTTATACATTCCTCTCCATGCATTGGTTTCATTCCTGGTCATCTTTAATCTTTCCAAAATGAGCTATCACCATCTGTAATCTAAGAAAATCCTCTTTCCCACACCTTGTACACTTGGCCTCAAATTTGGATTTATATTTCCATGAAGATAAATGGTAGGGAGTGTATTAAATTTTTTAATACTATCCATGGCCTTAGAGGTATCAATCACACCTTAAAATCAACTCACTTGAAGTTTTCCACCCTTCTCACTAGCTTGGTCACTATGCCAATTTTGACTAGCTGAGATGAAGTAGCTAGTTTAGGCACTTAGGATTTTTTCAAAGGAAATAAATTTACATATTGAGTTATCTCAAGTTCTAAAATTATATTCCATGTGATTGGAATCTCTTGGAACCTCTTGAAACCTACACAACACACAAAATAGTCAAAAATACCCTATTTTATATTCCATCCATATAGCTCTGTACAACTCAAAATGATGAGAAGTATCCTAAAGGAGTCTTATAAAAATTTAAAGCAATTTCATGGTCAAACTATCTCATTTTAATATCCCTCCAACCCCATTTTTCCAATTGGATCACTAGCAAGGGTTTTGCAAGGGTTTAGACTTGTTTACCCTCTTAAGCTTTGTTCATAAAAATAGGACATTGAAGCTATAAAAAAATATCACTAGAGAATATTTTACGACCCTTGATAACACCTATAAACCTATTATATCTCCATTTAAGGAATCAAAAGAGATATGAGCTCTAAACCTCCCCTATCGAGTTCTTTTCTCCACTTGCATAAGCCTCAGTTGTCCTAAAGCCCAAAAATGGATTCTTCATGGTTTCCTTTGCATCTCAATACTTTAACATGTCTAAAATTATTCCAAAATCATTCCAAAATGGATTATAATTCATATCCAAGGCTATAAATTTTAGTGACTTCCCATTTGGCCTTCGACTTAAACCTTGCTTAATAAGTCTAACTGTAACCCCTGTGATCTAGGCCATCCAATTGGTCTTGATTGAATTATACCAGATTTAAAACATATTTAGTGACCCCATAAGCATTCCTTAAAAAGATTATAATGATCATATCAAGGTGGAAGTGAAAATGACTATTCATTTGGGCACTAGGCTAAAACATGCCTAGTAGGCTTGCCTGCAAGTTAGAGAGTCTAGGTCACTCTGATGAGATTCTTCCCTTTGTGTTTGATTTCCATGTTTATAATAGGTGTTTTACATCTTATCAAATATTCCTTAAAGTTCCAACTAGTCCCCAACTCACTTGATCATTTCCTTTTTCAAAATTGTAGGGTCTATGCATAAAGGGAAGTACCCTCTATATGAGATAAAATAGAGGGTAATTCCCCTATTCTCCCAGACAAACTAATAATTTTAGGAGATTTTAAAACTAATATATACGTTTTTTACCAATTTTGGGTTCTTTTTCTTGTGATTTAACCTCCCAAATTCTTAAAAATCCAAGACAGACTGTGTGAGAGACAAATTATACACAAGCTTCCATTAAGTGAACTATATGATGCATTATTAGAACCTTTTCCCTACTCTATATCCACTATGAGAGTTCCATATGACTATTTTATTCATTATTAAGGTGTTTTTATATTGAAAATCACTTCATCCTCCCTAAAATTTCTCCTCACTCTTGACCAGTTAAGACTGTGTGTATTTTTGACTGTGTTGACTTGTTTTGGGGTACCTGTAGGTTACCTACATAGTTTATCTTAAATTCAATGATTATAAGTAAATTTATAATCTAAAAATGTCATTTTAAAATGATTTTAACTTCTTTTATCATATTCATGTACTTCCCACTCTCACAATCCCCAAGTTTGATCATTGTTTGTCATAGTTACAGCTGACTACATAGTTTCTATTTCTTCCTTAACAATAACCCTTGTAGATGTTTATACACATTTGGAAACTAGGTATAAAAATTAAATATCATATCAATATTTTTTATGAAAACACCAAGCCATATTTATACCTTATCACTCATGTTCATTCCTTTCAATCACCTTAATTAGGTTCACTACCACATTAGTTAGTTATAGGTGTATGTTTCAAGGTTTAAGATACCTGTAGGTGCTTATGATAACAAAACCATGCCTATCAACTTTAATTTATTACCTTTAAAGAATTATTATCTTTTTCACCTAATTATGACCATTCCAACTTGGATTCATGCCTCATATTTTACTTTTAGGGTGCAAGATCACTTAAGGATTGAAATCTTATAGACAATATTGCCTGGAAATAGTTCATAAAAATGCAATTTTGGACCATCTAAAAACCCTCCTCCCTTATTAATTTTACCTCAAAAAAATTCATGGATTTTATCCCATATAGGGATACAAGATAAGCACATTAGGATGCATCAGAATCATTTACAACCCTACCAAAATGGCCTTAGGCCTCTATTTTACATTTTTGGGGATTAGGTCCCTGAATTAGTCATTTGATCTTTTGAAGGTTCCCACTTCCTATTTTGTCAATATTATACCTAAAATAAGGTATATTAGAAATTTAAAAAAGGATTTATCATTCTCCTATTTCTCTATGTAGATACCTTTATATCTCTGTGATCCTAGCTATAGGTGGTTATGCTAGTGTATAGGCAAAGAATGCAAAATTGTAAGCAGACTGATGAGTGTGAAAAATATACTATATTTTTACTTTTAATGAGTTTATACCTATCTCAAGGATTTAAAATATAATCTCTACATTTTCAATACTCCCCTTTAACATGGTGGCATTATGAGATATTTGTAGGTAGATGTTAATGGCAGAAGACTAGTATGCAAACAATAAGCATGAATTGGAGCGATATGCCAAAAAATATGCTCATATATTTGATTAATATCCCAAAAATTGTGTTAAAATTAAAACCCCTGGATGATTTAAACTCAAAATAATCTCTTACACTTCCTTTTTAACATTGAACCCTCCATGAGAGCACCTGTTCACGAGAGTTAAAAAGTAAGCTGACTATATGATGTTTATGACTGCAATCCCATGAAACATTTCTTGGAGAATGATATTACAAGTTGAGATGACTAATAATGAAAATTAAACACAAAAATGAACCTATTTCTACCCTCTAAAACTACTATCAAAGTAGGAAGACATGGGAAATGGTGGAAACTTGCCTACAACATAGAATGGTACCTTCTCTTGAAACATGAGTAAATTTGCATATCCAATCACCTTAAACCACTAAAATAAGAATGGATATCATTTTAGGATGGATTTAAAATCATATATAAATAACATAAATAATTAAATTATACAGACTTGTCCAAACCAAGGCAAAACTTTAGGGTACACATATTAGCAAGCAAAAAAACATAACTAATTTCATGAGGATGGTTTATAAAGCACAGGCCACAATTCCTCTACAACCAAACATCAAATGTAAGTTTACTGAGTTTTTAATACACCCCCAAGATCATTTTACCGAAAACTTCTCCTAGTGACAGTTTCAAGTACAAACTTGAAGATTGGTTATATGTGTCTAGAAGGGTGAAGAAGGAGTGGAATGGTCTTAACTCAAAAATGGCACTTTTAGAGCATTTAAAATGTGGAAATGTGATTGAGGAAGTTTAATAGGCATTTTGTGATCTTCTCCCATGTGTCACCTTCCCCCATGGGCTGTACAAGTGCCAAAATCTTCCCCTTTTCAAGATTATTACCCTTTCTTCTGAAGAAGCTACCACTTCTCAATTAATAATAGTTAGTAAAGACCATTTAAGACATATGGGATGTTACATCACCTTTTGGAACTATACCACTTCTCAAGGAGGCCATATAACTCATTACATGCCCCTTTTTTGACCTTAAAATGACTAAAAATGATATAAGGACTAAAATGACTAATAACCAAGGCAAATAAGATATGAAATAACATAAAATGACCTAGAATGCACCTTATGACCAAATATTAGACCCATAAACACCTAAAAATCAAAAATTTACCTATAGGGGTCTCAATTTGACCTATAGGGTCAAATTTGGTCAATAGTTACCTTGAATAATCATGGAATCATCTTGAATGATTGTGGAATTATAAAAACTGAATTTTGGTATAAACCTTGTAATTTCATTGTTATTAGCATATTTGTTAATCACCCATAGGATCATTGGTTTAAAATAAGTCTTATTAGTGTTTTACCTTATGTTTACGACTCTTTGTTCCTCTTTATGTGGTTATTCTCTTTCTATTATTCTAGTTTTCTCTATCCTCTATGTTTTTTAGTCTTGGTATTCTAGTTCCTCTCTCTCGTATTTTAATTTTGTGAAATTATAGTAGCAAAATATCTTTGATACTAGTCAAACCCTTATCAAAATGTTTTAATACTAGTCAGTGTGATTTTTAGGTCCTTTTGACCCTTGGGTCAAAGTTACCATTGCTTGGACCCATTTTGTTAGATTTTTATGTTTCATATATTATTGACTTGCTTGCTAACATGTACCTAATTTAAATTCAATCTATATATATATATATATATATATATATACACACACACACACACACATATACAAAGGTACCTTATTGACACAAGGAAATCTCATAATCATATTTTATCCTCATATAATTACAAGGATCACATGTAAGGATTTCCTTGTCTCTATTGTTTACTCCATTTATATTGATTTAAGAACATAAGGAATAGTGAAAGAACATCTAGATCTACTACTTGTCTTGCCTCTCAACTTATGGGGATAATGGTTTGGAATCTCATATGCACATGAATAATTGTTAACTTGAATGGGTGTTTATTTCTAGTTTGGTTGAGAAAAAGCGACTAACTCAAGTAGTTCCTTCAAATAAAACCCATTTTAAACTCTTTTGCGAGGTATTTTCAAGTGGATGAGAGCTAAATCAAAGGATAAATAATTTTGACTGTTGTGTGCATCAAATCCATGATCTAAAATATGGTTTTAAAAAAAATGCATCAACAAATGGATTCACATATTTTCAAGAGGATTTGACATATACTTCCACTATTGAAACTAAGTTGCCAAGATCAAAATAGATTATCATTATCTAAAGTCTGAAACTAGTTCACCCCTATAAAAATAGTCTGATACTAGTCGCTTCATCAAAATTTTATGTTTTATGGATTCTTTTATACATTGTTATAAAACCTATTGCTTACTACCTTTAGCCTCTATCAGAATCTAAGTGATTCATAAATAAGGCATGTGTTTTTAAACCACCCCTTGTGCTTTCCCTTAACTCAATGTTATTTCATTTGTCTTCATTTTACCATAGTGTAGTTAAATATTATTATATTTTTCTTATATCTATCCTATGCCCTTATTTTATGGTTTAGTGTAGTATTATCATCACCTATAGCCACTTTACCATTATTTGTTTTGTGAACCTAAACTATATTCCAACCTCAGGGTTTCATATTTTGGTGACCTTGTATTATCTTACACTCAGCCTTAGGGTTTTCTTATGTTGTAACTCTTAGGGTTTGGTTGTGCCTATATCAAATCTAATTTGCCTTAGGTTATCCACTCTTTCTTTCCCTTATTCAAATCTTGCATTAGGGTATATTATTATTGAATTTCTAGGTCATCCAATTTTCTTGGTGTGTTTTTATACTCAATTTAGAAGTTTATAATTTGAATGATGTATCTTATTTGAAATAAAATATTCATGTTTTCACTAGTATATTTTGATGAGTTTGCATCGACAAATTTTCCTGACACTTAATACATTTGGAAACAACTAACATTAAAATTGGTGTTAGAAAATCCTCTAATTTGTGTGATTTTATCTTCAATGATGCATATTGTAGCAATGTTTATGTCATGACTATGCATTTATGTTTTCCATGTCATTTTATTTATTTTTTGGCTTCCCAAACATGTATTTTGAATTATTTTATTGAATCAAATGTATTTTATACTTTTCAAACCTAATGAAATTCAAAATTATGTCAAGAAATAAATCTTAAGATATGAATGCCTAATTGTAATTCATGCTTTAAAACATAATTAATATTGAATAGTCTTGTTTTAAATTTTCCAATTAATACAAATTTTAATTGATAATTGTGTAGTTGATAATTTGAAAAATATTAATCATATGGGTTAAAATTTAGATAGAAAGAAAGAGCTTCCAAGACATTAATATTAATAGTAATGGATTCCCATACTTCTTTTCATAGTTACTCCAACTACATGGTTCTCCCATAGTTTCTCCAACTACAGATTTTTTGTTAAAATAAAGTATATGTCCTAATCAACCTTCTACTTGGTTGGTGCAAATAAATGTACCCCTATGAGCTAGAGCAATATCTACATCATATTCCTTCATAATCTACTCCTCACATTTACTCATGGGGTTGACATGATGATGATTAGTGGATGTCAACCTATCTATTGGGTTGTGATTGATTGGTGGTCTACTACTCCATTAGTGCATATGAATGTGCACTCTTCAAGATTGCATTACATCAACTTCATCGTATATATTTTGATATTAATCATTTTAAATAGTTTTGATTATCTTCACCTAATTATATCATTATTAATATTAGAGGATATTGATGAATTGTATTAGTAAGTAATATCCTAAAATATTGGACTTGGAATTTATGAAACACACCTAACTACAACCCTTTATATAGTCTTTATATACAACATTACATAAATAATGATGAATTAATTTATATGTACTCATGGATGTATTGTAGTCACCTCCATTAGTATATTGGTAATATTATTGATAAGATGATTATTACAAGAATATCAATTATGATTGCACAAATATATATGGGAAATCTTGTACTTTGAAAGTACATTGATTGATATTCAACATCATGATTATAAGTTTGTATATTCAGGACTAGTACTAACATAATGATGAATTAATCTATATGTACTGATATATAATTAGCCACCTCCTTCAACATATTAGGAATAATTTCAATAAGGTAATTGTTAAAATAAACTTTATTATGACTACATATATGGATATGGATAAGATTGTACTTTGTAGGTACACTGATAAATCTTCTCTTTCACGATTATAATTTTTTATATGTAGTACTAGTACTTAGATAATTATGAATTGATTTATACTTATCAATGGATAATTAGTCACCTCTATTAGTAAATTAGGAATATTATGAGAAATGTGATTGTTGCAAGAATATTAATTAGAATTATACAGAGAGAGATGAAATATCTTTTACTTTGAAGTTCCATTGATAGATCTTCATTATAATATTTTAATTTTATATATCTAGGACTAGTACTTAGAAAAGGATGAAATTATTTATATGTATTGGTGAATGTATAGTCACCTTCATTAGTATATTTTTAATATTTTTAGAAAGGTGACTACTTCAAGAATCTTAATTATGACTACACAAATAAATATGATGAGTATTGTATATTGTAGGTACACTTATAGATCTTTGTCATCATGATTATTAGTTCTTATATGAAAGACCATTACTCAGAGAATGATGAACTTATTTAAACATATTGATGGATTTTTAATCACCTCCATCAATATATTAGGAATATTGTCAAGAAGGTGACTATTCCGATAATCTAAATTACTACTACATCGATAGATATGAAAAATATCATAAATCATAATTGCACTCAAATACATTTTTTCAAGTCTAAATGAAAATATTTTATATTTCAACCCCTCTATATCTTGAATTTTTTTAATGACATCATCTCCTTCAACTACCAATTATAATTTCATACATCATTACTTTTTATATAATTGATCATGGCCACTTGTAACAAATAAAATTTATAAAAAGTGATAAGTAGGGAGAGAAATAAGTTGAAAAACAAATAGATATTATGAAAAAAGAGGCCAAATTTTCATGTTCAGATGATCCCTAACGATAAGGGAGAGAAGCTAGGCATGATATTGACACCTATGAAGCAAATGAAGAAGATAAAGTAGAGGATGATGATGAAGACAAGGAGGATGAGGACAAGGATGAAAATTAAAATAAGGAGGATAAATAAGAAGATAAAAAAGACTTTAAATATTTCCATTTTTCACCTAATGACAATAGCTCATCATATGAGTCTCTAGAAGAGGATGAAGAGGAGTGATGCAGATCATCACAAAGTAGTCTAAAAAGTTAGCATGTTTGAGTGGGTCATGATAGTCATGCTTGGTTTGATTTGGGTGTTATGGGTCTTTTAGGGTCTCTTGCAATGTTTTGGATTCATTGAAAGTCTTTCGGTTGTGTTTTACTTGTAACTATAGAGTTTCCCACCAAAATGTTAAATTTAAAATTTTGAATTTTCTAACTTGGCTTAGAGTGGTGTTTAGGACCTTGTGTGAAATCTAATTGTTTTTAAATGCTTGATAATGGTAATATAGGTTCCTAGGAACGTGTGTAAAGGTGTTTCAATGTGCAATTCATGAGAAAGAAAAATATGAGCCAAGAAGGAGAAGTTATAACTAACACCTATGTGGGAATGGTCTTGTCAAGAGTTTTCTTGCATGTTTAATGTCATAAAAGGTGGGAAATGTATGTAGATGATAGAGAAAAGTTGTATTAGAGTAGGAGAGGAGTATAAATTTGAAGTAAATAGATCAATATTAAATAAATCTATAATAAAAGATCAAATTTTGTAAGGACTCTGCCTTCTTCAATAATTTTGTGTATTAAAGTTGTATGTAAATGATTTTTTATGAATGAAAAGAATGTCTTAAGAGTGTGTTTGAGAAATTCTAAAGGTTTTTGGGTATTTAATCCATATATTATTTTTTTTCCTTTTATTTGAGTGAAATATTATCATTTACTTTCATAATACAAGTTGTTTTGTGCAAGCTTTAAGAATTTTGTTTTTCACAGTCCTAAAGAAAGATAACAAAGTGGGTGTTTAGAGATTCATCCAAAAGTTTTAGGGTGTTTGGAATGTCTTATAGTATTTTCCTATTGTTTATTATCCTTTTTAATGAAAAAAATTCCATTGGGAAGTTCCAAATTCAATCCAACCTACATATTGCTCAACATTAGCCTACACAAAGAACTCATAATTTTGAAATTTACTTGTTGGGAGCATTTTATGATTTGACATGAACATCTAACCACTGGAGAAGTATAAAAAAGTAGAAATAGAAATTTTTCAAGTGGAATGAGGTTATAAAATTTCATAAAACTCAAATTATGCAATTTATAGTTCTTGTTGCTGTCAACACTAGAGCTAGGGTTTGAGAAGGGAAACTTTAATAACTTTCATTCCAACTAGACAAAATTGACCAAAATTTAGGATCTGATGTTTTTTAATGTTATATAAAGTATTCATGAGTTTTTATATGTCTATAGTGTCGTACAATGCGGTCACCAAGTTTGTGGGAGTAGAATAGGCCTAAAGAGACCTAATTACCTAGAGGGTTGTGAAAGAAAGTGTACTTCTATTAAGATTTAAGTATTAAAACTTTGCATGAATCTGAATAAGGATAATGGGTGTCTAAAAGTGTCTTTATTTTTATTGTGATATTTTTATATTTTTCCCAACTACTATATTTGTCCAAAACTAGGGCTTCAAGGAAAGAGGCCTTAAGAAGGAAAGTGAAGATTTGGGGAGAGTTATAACTTTGAGATTGTGTGATTTGATGGGATGTGTATGGAAGTTATAATATATAAGTGAAATAACATATGAGACCTAATTGAGGAGTCAATATCCATGGGATTGTGCATGAAGAATTTAAGCCTATGCGTTTACATGAGAAAGAGCTAGTTTGATTCAAGAATGAAGAAATAAAAGTTATGAATGAGAGGATGGTGTTTGAGGAGGTGAAAGTGCATAGGTATATGAGGAATGATATGTCTTCAAGAGAAATGAGGATTGTATGTATGCAAGGGGTATTAGGAGCCTACTGAGAAAAGGAGTGATCAAGAGGGTGTGAAGAAAAGAAATGTACTTGTGGAAAGGAATCAAGTCAGAGATCAAAGTTTAAAGAAGGATGAAAATGAGATAATTAGAGTTAGGGAGTGCATAAAGAGGTTGTGGGCATCAAGCCTCTATACCAAGTGGTATCAAAGTAGGTAAGCTCTTAGATTAGTTTATGTTTATAAATGTTAAAGGTTGTTATTTAAGATTATTAAAGGTTACAAATGGATATTGTATGAATCTAAGTTGTAGGAGTACAATAAGAGAGAGTTAAAGAGTTGTGGTAGAGTAGTGCTAAGAATAGAGCTAGAAAAAGCTCAAAATAGAAATAAGAAAGGCTCCAAGTGAGAGTTATAGTTCCAAGGTGAAAAAGACTTGGATAAAAGTGTCAATAAACTAGGTAGAGGTTGAAACACCAAAACAAGGTGAAAAATACTTGCTTGTGAGAAGATGAAGATAGATAAGGCAAAGTAGAGTAAGGACTTGGTCGAGTTAAGTACTACTAGGAAAGAAAGAGGAATGAAGACCCAAAGAGAAAGGGGTTGGTTGTTGACTAAGATATGAGTGAGATAGATCAAAGGTTAGAGAGGATAAGGCTCTTGGTGGAGCTCATGCAAGGAGATGAAAGCCAATGGTATGGTTGGGTGATGAGAAAGGAGATAGTTAAGTGGCCTATAAGGCTATTCATTGAGAGAATAAGAATGATTGTGATGGAAAGATAATGAGAAGCAAAAGAAGTTGATATGTAGGTAGCTCAAGGAGGAGACAAAGAAGTTCATTAGAGATGAACAAGTTGGTAGACAAGAGGGAGATGAGCATCACCTTGTGAAGAAAGAGATAGTCATGAAAGCAAAGAAACCTAAGAAGGAGAAGATGGAGGCAAACAATCCTCAAGTTTTTAATTCTAAAGATTACTTATCATGTGTGTATGCTGATACAAAAGTGAAGGAAGAAGAATTCCATGTTAAGGACATAAAACTTGAGAGTATGAAGGATATAAAGCATGAACTGTATGCTTATGTGTAAAAATAAGAATATAAAGATGAAACGCCCATTGAAGTGTTTATTAAATTTGATATGCAATAATAGGAGCTGCTTAATTGGACACATAATGAAGATGAAATTCAAAAACAAGTTATGGCAGCAGAGGTCAATGAAGAAGAATGATATTATTTGAACCTTCACAAACTATATAAGAAGATAGTAAAGCAAGTGACAAAAGAAAACATAGATTTATGGTATGAAATAATGGTATCTAAAACAAGTGAAAGTATGAAGGTAAAGAGTAGCCATATACAAGAGAACAAATCATTGACAATTTTGCCCCACAGGAAGGTTTATGTTGCTCAGAGCAGTTCAAAAAAGAAGATGAGTGAAAAACTTTGGGTTTTCACAAGAATTTCAAAGGAATTGTGCAAGGTAAAATGGTCTTTTACAATAACTTGAAAGGTCTCTTACCTTTGTGAAAAGTCCAAAGGGCAAGGTCTTTTCAAATTTCTGATAGAAATAAGGATTAAACCTTTTTTCAAAGGGCATTTTCAAATACAATGAACCTTTCCAACTTTTTTGAAGGGTTCTTTCCTTCAAAAAAGTCCATTCACAGAAATCTAAGGGGTCACTGGGAGAAATCTCGAAGGGTGTCTGCCCTTCAAGAAGGACACTTGGAAAAATTTCAAAGGGCAAGTGGTCTATTGCAATTTTGTTGAAGGGCTAAGTGCATTTTAGAAAGGTCCATTTCTAGAAACCCGAAGTGTATCTACCCTTTGGGAAGTTTCAAAACAAAAATTCTGAGGTTTCATTTTAAGAAAGCCCGCAGGGCTCTTCCTTTCGAGAAATTTGTTATAAATAAAAGGGAAAAGACATTTGCAAAAAGTCTGAAGGGTTTTTTTCCCTTCAGAGAAGGCATACCCTTCAAAAAAAGGGCACTTCAAAAGGCTGAAAGGTCATTGTTAAATTTTGAAAGGACATTACAAAAAACCCAAAGGGTATCTACCCTTCGAAAAAGAAGATAAACAAAATACTGAGGAAACATTTTGAAAAGGCTGAAGACCTAATTCCTTCAGACTTTTTATCTGAAGGAATGGTTCAAGGGAATGTTTGAAGGATTTTCAAAGGGTAAGTCACTTGCAAAGAGGCAGAAGACAAGATAATTCCTTTAGACTTTTTGTCCAAAGGATAAGGAAACAAACAAGATGAAGGTTATGGACAAAAAGTTTGAAGGAATTCCTTTGGACAAATTGTCTGAAAGAATTCCTTTAGAAGACAAGGCCACAAAAATGAACAAAGGGTTAAGAGATAATTCCCATGGACAATTTATCCACAACAAAATGACAAATTCAAAAAGCCTGAAGATATGTTTCCATTAGACTTTTTGTCTAAAGTAAAATGACAAAAATAATCTAAAGGAAAAGATAGAGGAAAAACAAGGGAATGGACCAAGAAAATAGCTATGGATAATTTGTCTGAGGAAATATTGACAATGTGAATAGCATAGATAGAAATAGATAGGTGCCCAAAAACCAAAATAATTCCATGGGAAGAAATAGAGCCAAAGTCTGAAAGAATGCATGAATGAAGACAAGGGCTTGAAAAGAAGAACAAGACAAAATTCCTTAAAACTTTTTAACTAAAGGAAATAGGGAAAAAAATGAAGAAGTAGACAAAGGAAATAGCATCAAAAAATAATAGGACATGCATAGAAATGAAGAACCAAAAAATGCAAGAGATTTCAATAGCCATAAATAGGATTAGACACATCCCGCATTCATTTCAAACATGACACCTTCAGTTCTAAAATGGAGACTCATTTGCATGAAGAGCTCAAGGAGTTTAACATTGGAGATCTTAAAAAGAGATTTCATGCATATCAATTCAAGCTTGAGTTTAGACATCCAAATTAGCGTGTTGTTCATGCATGAAGGAGATTATCTCACCATCCATTTTAATGCCAAAAGGTTTATCATGTAAGACAAAAGACAAGAAAAGACAAATTTAGAAGGCTGTGATAACAAAAATTAGACTTGGGCTGAAGTTGGAGTTGACTTCTCTTCTATTTTCAGTGCCACCTCTTGGCTATTGTATACTTTTCTATATAAGTTGGCTTTTCAGCCTTAAATTATATCCCTCTTTTGGCAAGTTCAAATTCTACCAAAGACTGAGTTTGTAACCATTTTTCAAATTAATAGAAGGACTATTTTTTATTTTCTAGAATGCTGGTATAGTTTATTCATGTCAGTGATTTACATAAGTGATAGAATTTCTCTTCCTTGTCAAGTCTTGATTCTTACCTAGCAACATAGTTGATCAGTTTATGTAAGTCATGTTTTGTGTTTGATGTCTCTTGGTTGAGTTTACAGTGGATATAAGTGGTTGGTTAGTGCCTTAAGTTAGGCCTATTATTTCATTCCCCTCAAGCTTGGATCACTAGATAAAACTTTTTCATGAAATACTTATGCATATTGGTCAATTGGAGTTAAAAGTTCAACCTTTTTCTTATCTAAATCAGTGTTCTTAAGAGCTCAAATTGAGTGGATCGGTCAAAAAATACAAGTGTATCACCATCATTAGATAGGATTTATATTTAAGTTTCTCTCTCTTTTCTCAATAGTTTATAGCTTAGAGCAAAGATCCTAATTGATACACCAAAGGGAGCTAACCCTTAGAATCTAGAGATTCAATCCACTGATTAGGTCACCCACAACCTTGGATTTTTTCCATGTTTCAACAGACTGTGAAGGCTTAAAACTACCTTCACAGGGGTGCAAGTCTTATTGACAACACAAACCAATGAAGAAAGAGCAAGGTAAGGATTTGATCCATTCATTTAGTGATGTTGCAGTTGAGTTATTTGAAGATATACATGATGATGTTAAGGTGAAAGGTTACCAAGAAGTGTTGAGTTGTGATAAACCTGAATTAGTCAAGGAGATGTCCTGCAAAGATGAGCAAGGCTATGAGAAGACCCACCATGAGAAGGAGGAGTATCATGAAGAAATAACCAAAGAGAATATGATTGAGAGAATGATAAGAGTGAAGATGCCAAAGAAGATATTATAGCATGAGGATGAAGGAGAAATCATGGTTAATAAGATAGGTTAGCAAGGAGTGCTTAAACAAAGCATTACAAATGAAGAAGAAAGTTATGGAGTAGAACTAAGAGTGAATAATGAGAAGAAGACATTGGGGATAGAGCTTTTTGAATAGAAATATGAGATGGACGAGATAGAATATGAAGTGGACAAAGAGTTACAACAGGTCATGTCCTTCATGGAGGTGGAAGATGAGTTAGAAAAAAGCCAACATAAGACAAGAAGACAAAGAAACAAAAACTAGATAAGAATAAAGGAGAAAGATAAGAGGATCACAATCAAGAGGATCTCATAAGATCCTAGGAGGAAGAATTTGGCAAAGCACATTAGATCAAGAGCTCAAATTCTCCCACTTAGGGAGTATGATGTAGATCATGTAGTATGAAAAGTTAGCATGTTTGAATGAGTCATGATAGTCATTTTTGGTTTGATTTGGATGTTAGGGGTCTTTTATGGTCTCTTGTAATGTAAATATTTCTTTTAAACTCTTTAGGTTGTGTGTTATTTTTTCCTATAGAGTTTCCCACAAAATGCTGGATTTAAAATTTTGAATTTTCTAACTTGGCCTAGAAAGGTGTTTAGGACCTTGTGTGAAATATAATTTTTGTTGAATGTTTGATAATTTTGATATATGGTCCTAGGAAGGTGTGAAAATGTGTTTCAATGAAATTCATGAGAAATAACAATATGAGCCAAGAAAGAGAAGTTGTAACTGCCATGTATGTAGGAATGGTTTTATTAAGAGTTTTCTTGCATGTTTAATGCCATAAAATGTGGGAAATGTGTGTAGATGATAGAGGAGAGTTTTATTATGGTAGGAGAGTAGTATAAATTAGAAGGAGAGATAGGAGTAAAAATAAAGACAAGAAAATATCAAAATTTTCAATAACTTTGCCTTCCTTAACAATTTTGTGCATGAAAGTTATATGTAAATGATTTTTGATGAATGAAATGAATGTATTAAGAGTGTGTTTGAGATATTCAAAAGGTGTTTGGGTATATAATCCATATATTGTTTTTGTTTTCCTTTATTTTTAGTGAAATATTAGCATTTACTTTCAGAATGCAAGTTGTTTTGTACAAACTTCAAGAATTTTGTTTTCCATAGTCCTGACGAAAGATAACATAGTGGGTGTTTGGAGATTCATCCAAGAGTTTTAGGATGTTGGGAGTGTCTTATAGTATTTTAATATTTTTGAATATCATTTTTAATGAAAAAAATCCATTGATAAGTTCCAAATTCAATCCAACCTACATATTTCTCAACACCATCCTACACAAAGAATTCAAAATTCTAAAATATGCTTGTTGGGAGAATTTTATGATTGTTCATGAACATATAACCATTGGAGAAGTAGAAGGAAGTAAAAATAGATCTTTTTCAAGTGGAGTGAGGTTCTGAAAATTCATAAAACTCAAATTATACAATTTATAGTGTTTGCTACCTTGTCAACACTAAACCTAGGAAGGGAAACTTGAATAACTTTCATTCCAACTAGCCAAAGTTGACCAAACTTTGGGATATTATGTATTTTAATGTACTATAAAGGATTAATGAGTTTTTGTATGGGTACAGTGCCATATAATATGGTCACTAGGTATGTGGGATTGGAATAGGCCTAAAGAGACTTAATTGCTTATAGGGGTGTGAACGAAAGTGTACTTTTATTTAGATTTAAGTATTTAAATTTTATATTAAGATGAATGGAAATAGTGGGTGTCTAAAAATGTATTTATTTTGATTATAATATTTGTATATTGTTACCAATTATTGGATCTGTCCTACAAAAGGGTTATAAGGAAAGAGGCCTAAAGAAGGAAAGTGAAGATTGGGTGAGAGTTCTAACTTTGAGATTTTATGATTTGATGGAATGTGTATGGGAGTTGTAATATGTAGGTGAAAGGATATATGAGACCTAGTTGAGGAGTCAAGATCCATGGGATCATGCATGAATCCTTTAAACCTATGAGTCTACATGAGAAAGAGCTAATTTGATTCAATAATGAAGCAATGAAAGTTATGAATGAGAGGATGGTGTTTGAGGAGGTGAAAGTGAAGAGGTATATGAGGAATGATATGTATTAAATATCAATGAGAATTATATGCATGCAAGGGGGATTAGGAGCCTAGTGAGAAAAAGAGTGATCAAGAGGATGTCAAGACAAGCAATGTACCTATGGTAAGGAATCAAGTCAAAGATCAAAGTTCAAATAAGGATGAAAATTAGATAATTATACTTACGTAGTGAATAAAGTAGCCATTAGGCCTCTATACCAAAGAGTAATGGGTAAACTACTCCAAAAAAGCTTATATTTTATCTGATCACGCTAGCTACAATGATGATGATGATGATGATGATAACATGTGATCATTATTAGTGGCATATTTAGAAATCAATTAGTTTAGGGTTTATTTATAATTTGGTATTAAGTATTTAGGAGTGGTTATGATAGTTAAGATAAAATTTCAACTTAACTATGCATGGAATGTTATATTATATTTAGATATACACTTTTATATTGTCTAATATGCCCTTATTTTAATATTATTCAAGGATAAACACATGTGTGAACACACCATTATCCATAAATTATTTATAATTCACTTATAAATAATAATATCTTTAGTGATTATCTTAAAAATAGGATTTGTCTATTTTGAATGAATATCCCTTAAGATATACATTCCTATTATAACTGTCCTTGCTTATATATAAAAAGTGAAGGGTATGCACGAAGGTATAAATTTGGGCCTATTTTAAATGGTAGTCTTCATGTGAGAGGGCATTTGGTTGTCCTACACATCTAAGTTTACTATAATGGTAGGAATTCGACCTTGACTATATATGTGTCTATATTACTTTAATGTTTCATAGGTATGTACAAGAAATCATGGGTGATAATCTTGTGGTTACTTATTCAAAGATCTTGGAAGCTATTCCAGATCCACGTTTCATGGACTTGTCTTATATTTTTGGGGAAATAAAAAAATACAAAACTTGCAAATTATAAAATACTTTGTTAACTTCATAAATTATTTTATTAAAAATCAAAGTCATTTTTCAAATTTTGGAGTTGTTGGAAAATAAAAATCAGGTTTAGATAATTTTTTACAGCTTTAGACAATTTGTTTGTAAATAACACCTTTTGGTTTTACTCCATTTCTAGCACCCTTAACTTTGACATACCATGTTTTTTTAGTGAAGTTGTTTTCCACCATGCCTATATTTTGAAAGCTTCATAGTGGTATATCTAGTTTATAGATATTGGTATAACGTTCTAGATATTCATAGTTTATTTTATTCCAACTAGATTGTCCATGCTTCAATATGTGATAATTTTCACATTCAAAAGAATTTATTCATGATTTTTTTAAAACTATATATTTTTCTAATAGGAATGTAGCATTGCAATCATATTTATGATTTTATATTAGTTACATTAGGTTTCACTATTGTATTTGATTTCTAAACCTTATAAGACTTTTCTAATCATTCCATGCTACCTCATTGATAAATGCATACCCATTATGACATTTTCTAGGACGTGTTGGCCAATTAAGCCCACATACTAAGATTTTTCTTAGATTAAATAGATGAGTAGAGTCCCAGAGCTTTGAAGTATCAAAGATGATGTACACAAGCTATGAAGTGCCAGATCATCATCGAGATATTATACAGAAATGGATAAGTCAACTTACTTGTGCATTTATAAGTATGATTAGAAAGCCTCATGGGGTTGAAGGATCACATGGAATCAATGTTCTCAGTGCCAAGATATTACTTTGAAAAATTCATGTGTTGATAAGATTTTTATATCAAGATCTAAGCCTTCAAAGATTTACTTGTAGAACGGGATGTGCATGTGAACGTCAAAAATAAGCCCTGGCAAATAACCATTTGGTGTTCAAAGTGTGATGGTCATGTGAACATCATTAACAATCATGTATATGTCATTAATGGTCACATGAACATCAAAATAAATCTTGGCAATTATCTATTAGGGTTCAAAGATTAACGGTCGTGCAGATGTTAATGACATTCATATGAATGTCAAATGATGGTGTGTAGACATCAATTTTGGGACTCATAAATTAGTTATTTGAGTTCAAAAGGTGGATCCTAGAAAGATCAAGGGATCATGTTCAATTGTGCATCAAAGATCTATGGTATGCAAGTAGGTCAATGATTCAAAAGGGTCCCTAGAGCAGATCTAATGGCATGTGTTTGATCATACCAAAGGGGATCAACAATGCAAAATGGGTCAAAAGGATAATAAATTAAGTTGATAATTGATAGCCAATGAGAAAAGGTGAGCCTAGGAGCTTTTTGACAAAGGTTGATGAAGTAATTTTTGACTTGGGAAAAGTAAATACGAAGGAGCCGAGTTTATGCATGACCCAATTTGAACCAAAAAAAGATATTTCAGGATAGAGGGTCACCATTAGAGTTCTATGGAGATAAAATAGGTCTTTAGACCTAATATAGATCAAAGTTCAATAACTTGTTATCAAAATGAGACCATATCACTTATGGGCCTACATCGATATAATAACTATAGGAAAACCAATAAAGGAGATTGGTTTTCAATCTATAGTTAATCTATGTCCAAGATTTGCAGTAAAGAGCATGCTAAGGCATAAATGTGATAGTCAGATCAACCACTTAAGTAGACTTACTCATGACTCTATCAGGTCAAAGTATATGAGGACTTGGTCTTCATAATGAAGCTAAATAGATGTGGTGAAGTTCACATAGTAGATTGGGGGATTGGAGAAGCAGTTAGAATGTTAATTCTATTCAGATCTCAAAGATCTTTTCTCCAATAGGCTTAGTCATGACTCATCATGTAAAACAAACCCTTTTCTTCAAGTAGATCTCTCAGTCAATGAGAAATCTTGAAGATTATTAGAGCCAAATGTGGGTTAACTTGTTGAAAAGGATTAGTCTTGATTAGAAGAAGGAATGCGTACAAAAAAGAATCAATGAAATACCACCACATTTCTTCATCATTAATGACTCCTTTTCCACTCTCCCATACATGTCCCACATCTCTCTCATTCCCATTTTGCTATATATATACAGGCTTCTAAGCCTTAAAATGGATCTCTCTCTTAGGCATAACTAAACTCTACCAACATTAAGCTTTGTAACCTCTTGAGATGAATAAAAGAGTGTTTTTTTAGATTTCATTATTCTAGTATAGTGTGTCCATTCCAGTTTGATTTGCATATGTGCTAGAAATATCTCCCTGATTTCACCTAGCTACTAGTTTATTTCATTATGCAAGTCATGTTTAGTGCTTAATGTCATTTGATTGAAGGTAGCATGTGCATACATTGACTAGTTAGTGCCTTGAATCAGGCCTCTCCATCACTTCCCTCATGTTTTGATCACTTGGAGAACCTCTACGTGAAATATTGATGAATAATATATATTTATAGTCATAGATATAGCCTTTTGCTTGTCTCATTAGTGTTTTAAAAGGCTCAAGTAAGAGTGGATGAACATTAATTTTAGGTGCATCATCAACATTAGCTTAGATTTCCCTTTCAGTTATATTTCATTCCCTTTTCACCCCAGAAATTAGTAGGTTTTTAGTGGAATGAGTTAAGTGATACATCAGAGGAGATAGCCTCATTGAAAATCCTAGAGGTCTAACCCAAGATTAGATAACCCACAACCTAGGGTCATTCTCATGTTGGACTAGGTTTGGGTAGAGGACCTGAACAAACCTTTACTCAGCTAGGGTGCAACCTAGAACCTCTAATAGTTTTTGTCATGCCCGGTGGGACATAGATCCAAAAGAATGGAAAGATTGTTGGTGTGTCTTTCCTTTAATCAAATTTTGGAAGCAAGCAAGCAAGTTATCACCAATGGTGACTCCAAATCAAAGCTTCTAGTTGTAAGCAACCCAGGTATGTCTCATTGAATATTTTAATCATATTTACATCTCATTTGACATATGAGGTTAATATGAATAGCTATAGTGAATACCCCTATCATTCACAACTTTATCAACAATTCCAATATGATCTTCATGATCCATATGAACCTAACCAGCCTTACCAAGAGTTCTATCAAAACTATGATGAGCCTTATCAAGTTTCTCATGATCTTTATTATCAAGAGCATGACTCTTACCTTCTTCATGATCCATATCTACCCTATCAAGATTTTTATTAACCTTATAATGAGCATTACCAACCCTATACAGAGCCTTACCAGTAGTATGGTGACTCATACCAATCTTATGATAACCCTCCTAATCAGTCATGGTAGTAGAATGAAATTCTTAAGTATTGTACTCATACCCTAATCCATTTTATAATAGCCTTAAAAAATCTCTATTGGAGCAAGAAAAAAATATGATAAATATTGACACGTTTAAGGGGTATGGGCAAGAGATCCCAAAACATGTCATTAAAGGGGTTAGGAATTCATTTCAATAGGAAAAATAAATTTGGATGTCCTTCATTAGGTAATTTTATCCTAAAAATAGTAGTGACATGCTTGACATAGATGGATGCATAGCCATGATTGAAGAGAAGTTAGGAGCCCATGAGGAACATCAAACACCCCATCACCCATCTTGCCTTCACTCAACCACCCCATGTCAACCTCATGTTTAGCTTCCCATCACCACTCATAAGTCTTCACCACATGAGTTTCTAATCCATCATAATTACCCCCAACTCCTCTCAAACTTCCCCTCATGGAAATCTATCCAAGGGAGAGTGCAAGAGGAAAGGCAAGTTTGTGTTGAAAGAGCCAGCCATCATGACCAATCAAGGTCTAATTTTGAGGCCTCCCTTGATAGGAAAATTAAATCTACAAATAAAATTTTATACCATATATTGACAGCTACAAAGGCAACATCACTTCAACTGCACATACCTCCCTTCTTTCCTCAAGCCACAATGCACACTATGCAAGAAAACAATGAGCCCAAATTCCCATCTTAGAACTAAATAATGTAGTCAAGCAAATCCAAGGTCAATCAACCCCCACCCTCCCCTCCCTAGGAGTCTAAGTCATTTCCATCTTAGAAATCCATCCATAGTATTATGCAAAAGGAGGAGGACATGACTATCAAAGATAAACAGTTGGACCAAGGAGGTGTCACATATATCTCATCTCTCTTGGAGTCATCCCAAGAATATCCTCAACCACTCCATGAAGAGGTAAGTAGTGAAATCCATATTGAACTCATAATTGACAATGATGAATTATCAGAGTAAGAATAGGAACTCATAATTGGGACACCAATGAGCAAGGGCAAGCATGTTTCAGTCTTTCAAAATGCAAAGATGGATGAATTCAAAGAGGAAGTTGAGATAAAGGCTAAGATACAAGTACAAGAACAAATACATAGAGAAGAATCTACCCCAATGAAAGTTCCTAGTTTCATGACTTCCTCCCCTAAAAATCAATTCATAGAGGTACCAAGTTCCACACCAATTCCTTCTATGCCTTAAGACCCATCCACACTACCAAATCCTACACCCATTCCATTCAAAGTCCCAAGCTTCCTACCTCCTCAAGAGATAGTTGTCTCTTTGCCCACTCCACCTACCATTCTTCATGTAACCCATCCATCTGAAACTTGGAAACCTTCATGGGTTATGCACATAAACTATTTGATGCCTAGCCTTTGCCATGATGATCCTATTATGCCTAGTCTATCTGATCAAGCAAAGGAGGTAAAAGAGGTCAAGAAGTTTAAGGTTCCAAATTTCATGAGATTCCTTTATGAAGGGGCTACCCAAATAATTCAAGTTATATTATAAGTGGAGTTGTATTGCATTTCTACCATTCACACTCAAGAGGAGGAACATGTCATGAGGGAACTAGAGGAAGAAATTAATGATTCAGATAAGCTTCAAGAGGAATGTGTTGAGGAGGATGCAAGCGTAAATAAAGAGGAGATTTATATTGGTACCCCTCTTGGATGTGAAAGAGGCAATTATACCTTTAATTAGGAAGAATTATAGCTACCATCTTATGTTGAGAATGAAGAAATTTAGGCTATCAACTCCTTGGATGAGTTGCCATCTTATGTAGAGGATCAGGTAATGAATATGATAACTGATCAAATTGATGTATTTGTGGGGTAATCAGAGATCACCAATCAGCCAAAAGGCCCATTGGAATACTTTTCAAAGTTTTTGGAACATGATATAATCTTCTCTAGGATTGTGGTTTGATTGTAGCCAAAGAGAGCAGCCTTGCCAAGAAAATCAAAGAGCATGGAGTGGGAAATTCTTCAATGTTAATACCTCAAGAGTTCATTATAGACATGGACCTATTTTAGATCTTTAGAATGGGATACCAGCTCCTTGGTTGGCCTACAAGTCTACCAAAAAACATGGGTATTGCTTACAAAAGGTAATACAAGTCTATTTGGTGCTCAACCTAGTTAGCCAAATTGTGAAGGAATGGAAATTGAATCCAAGCTAGGGGATGCTAGTAAGATTGTCATTACAAGAAGGTGTCCTTTAAGACACCAATTTTAGTTGGATATTGGTGAAGATGAAGAGCCGCTACATGAGTATGTTTACATTGGAAGCTATTTTTTCCCTACCATTCCACATATGAGTATGCCAAAGGAGTTGGCAAAGAAGAAACTTGCTTCCTCAACCACAAAGCTTGCAAGGGAACATGTGATAAGTCATCATCCATATCATCATAGAGATAAACTCAATAATTTTAATTTTATCTAGGTGGATCATGCTTTTTCCTGGTTAGTTAATTTTCTTGTACATAATTAATTGTTTATTTTTTCCAAGTGTTGTTCTAGCACATTAGGTTAGTTGTCCTTGCTTTGTTTAGGTTTGTTCCCTTTCTACTCTATGTATCCCTTCAATTAGTGCTTTGGGAACTTTGTTTTGTTTTATTATTTTTGTTCCTTTTTTATTTCAAGAGGAGTTATCTAAGGGTTGGCAGCCAATTCTAGCTTCCGATCAAATTATTAAACCAAAGAGGAGACTCCATGCCCAATGGACTAGACAAGGCAACATGGTCTAGGTTCTCAAGCATAGAAAGCATACTTCCCTATGAGTTGCCAAAAATGTTGGCTAATTTTGTCCCACATACCAATATTTTTATTGGATTTAATAGATGAGTAGAGTTTTAGAGATTTGAAGGATCAAAAGATGACTTACACAAGCTATGAAGAGCCAGACCATCACCAAGGCATCATGCAAAAATGGATGGGTCAACTTAGTTATGAATTTTATAAGTATTCTTAGAAAGCCTCATGGGGCCAAAGGATCACATGGAATTAATGTTCTCAATGCCATGATATTACTCTACAAAATTCATGTCATGATGAGATTTTTATATCAAGATCTAAGCCTTCAAAGATTAACTTATAAAATAAGATGTGTGCATTGTTGGGTGAATATTTTGTCATCAACTAACTGATGACAAAATAGGTATATCAACCACAGCACAAGGAGATTTACGCCATGAAAAGTGTGGGTTTACCAAATATGGATGAGGTAAATCTCTCCTCTCATCAAGGGGAGGTTCCCTATGAATATTTATATGTTATATGTATATATAATTAAGCAAAAAATAATACTTGGGGTGGTATAATAGCATCCACCTCTCATTTTTTAGAGGTGATGTCCAAGGAACAAGAGAGAGAAATCCTGGTCATTGGCTAACAACATTCCTCTTCTTTCAGGAATGGTATCCAGCGTAGAGCAAAAAATCACCTAAACTAAGTAATAAAGTTAACAAAGAAAGATGAACCTAGAGAGAAAACATGAAACAGACAAGTTTCATAGGGGTTGTTCCAAGAATGAGCGTAACTGATTTTGAGAACAACAGCTGGCTCTTGTTGGGGAAATTTCATTGATCGAACTGATCAATGGGAGTAGAAACCAGTCTCTAAGTGCCTTGAAGTGTGCCATTGGGCCACGGAGTCATGCTACCCAAAAAGAAAGTTGATAAAAAATGAAAATGAAAAGCACAAAAAAGAACAAAGATTTTACAAATATACAAATGTACAGGTAAATTTATTTGGCACTTCAAGAATTGAAGTACTTCAAATGCTGCCCCCTTGAGAGGCAGTGACAATGGCGCTCTATCCTGATAAACCAACAAGAGGCCATTTTCTCCCCAGAATTGATGATGTGTGAATATAACTCTCCACTAGGAAACCAATCTCCTGTGCCTTCCCTTTGGTTTTCTCTTCTTGCCCCATAGCAAGACTTGTTTTTTGATTTGAAAACCATGAATCTTTGTTTTCTTGGTGAAGAGTTCTTTTTCCTGATCATGACGCGTAGCAGCATGGTCAACTACCATAATCAGTTGCTCTTTTGGTTCCATTCAGCACCTGATTTGATTATCCTCATTTGACACCTGCCACTAATTAGCACTATCAGGCCCACTTATCATTGTTTCATCTAAACTAATTTTTTGGTTGGCATTGTCAAGGGCTTTAATAGGCTCTTTATGAACCTCTTCTGTGGTCAGAAAATAATTACCCCTACCTGAGGACTCAAACAAAATTTGAGCCGCAGGGGCTGACGTTTGGGTGACCACGTACTTTGCCTCTCTCTCAGGAAGCAACCTCTGCATCACACCTTTCACAAGGATTCTTGCCTGAGACAAGTCCATGCTCAATTCCCCTCTGACATCCTTGCAAAAGTTCCATCCAAGCAGAATGCCATATGAGGCTGAGACGTCAGCTACTAGAACTATCATCTTGATCCTCTTGTCAGGGAATGTTGCAAATGTAAATTGGGCATCTTTGATTTGCCCCAATAGTGGTACTTATTTGTTGTCCATGGAGAAACATCTCCCAAAAAATTTATTCAACGTGAGGCCAAGAGATTCTACCACTTTAGCAGGCATGATGTTAGATGCACCAGAATTGATGATGCAGTTGCTCAGCTTGCGACCGTTTATTAATAGGGAAACATAAAAAGGATCTACTTTCCCAAAAGCAGCAGGGGGAGAAATGACAATGTTATTCTGGGTGGATACATTCTTTGGGGTATCATAAGTTACCCTCAAAATTTCTTGTCTTGTAGGGACAGCTGTACCTTTCACACATTCCACCAACTTGTCCAACTGTTCAAGATGGGCTTGTAGAAATTCAAATTCAGACATTTGAATTTTAGTCTTTTTGACATGCTCAATTATGTCAAATGTCTAAAGTGGACTAGGCACAGAGGATGGGAGTTCACTCTTTTGGTTTTTGGGAGGGGAAGGGCTGGTTTGCAAAGTTGAAGTAGAGGGTGCAGAAATGCTTAGGGTACGTACCTTTTCAACAGTCACCGAGTCCTTTGGTTGGAAGGGCAGAGTGGTTCCCCGCTTGGCAATTAAAACTACTAGCTGAGGTTGCTCATCTATCTTCTCTTTATCAGCTTGTCTGGCTAACTATTTTTAGGACCAGGTGAATATGGCATATGATCCCTCAGCTGCATTCCCCTCGCTTCTAGGTTCATCTTGATAATTTAGGTAACCAATGACAGAGTCGCTAGCTAATTTTTCTTCCTGCTCTTTGAAGAGATTAGCATCATCATGTTGCTCCAACTCAGGTTGGAAAGGGGAAGCGTGTTCTATTTTCAGATATCTAACCACTGAGTTGGTTAGAGGTGCTTCAAGGGTGAGGTTCCTCTATGGGGGAGGAAGATGATTTGGCTGCCCTTGATTCCTAGCAGCATTGCCTTGGTACGCTTGATTCTAAAATGTCCTCCTTGGCATATCTCGATTAGGAGAAGCAAACATAACTTAGGCCATTTGTCTTTTCAAAGCTATCAGTTCATTTCTCAATTTTTGCACCATAGGATCTGTAGTACCTATAGAAGAGCTTTCAGCAGATGAAGAGAATCTATTTTTACTTGGATCTTTTTTGATCTTACTTGCCAGGATAAGATCATCCTCAATCTCAGTGGCCAAATTTTGAGCCAATGTGAGATCCATAGGGCCAACTCGCCTCAACAAGAAACTTACTTCGAGAAGCTGTGAGTTGATAAAAAATCACGTAAGATTCTCTGGCATGGGCTGAGCGACGGTTGGAATCCAGTTCCTTAACTTGTTGAATTTGGCTATGAAATCCCTCATGGGTTCCTGGGATTCTTTCTTCATCTATGTCAGCTGTGTTAACAAGGCATGTGCATCTTCTACAGGTTCAAATCTAGCTTCAAATTTGGCTTTGAGCGTGTCTTAGTCAGTCAATGACCCAGCCTACAGGTGGTAAAACCAATCCATGGCAGTGCTTTGCAGGGTTTCCATAAAAAGTCTCACTGCTACATCCTCGAATTCCACATCGATTATGCCGCATCCTATAGAGAAGGGGGCAATGTGCTCATTGGGATGAACCTTCCCATCCCTAAAAAACTTAGAAATTTTTTTCCTAGAACTACAGGGTAGTTCATGCAAGGGTGGGGTCAAATTAAGAGGACCAAAGGAATTGTCCCACGGGCCTTGAGCCATTATGATAGGATGATTAAATGGGGGGACAATAAATTTGGGTGGAGTGTTAATAGGCAGGGCACTATTAACAGCAAGAAAAGAAGCTCTACCTTGTGTTGGTGACCCGATAAGGTCAGGAGGAAGACTTCTAGATCATTGGAGGAAAGGTGGTGGAGGGAACATATCAAAGTTGCTCTGCTGTGCCAACTCAAACACAGGGTCAAAAACACCTTTAGATCTCTGGCTTCTTGTGTAGCATGGAGTTGCCAAATTTCAAATGAAAAAGGGACCGAAACTACTTCAAGTTGAAGCTTGAGACTTCAAAATGCACGTTCATAGTCCCCAGCGGAGTCGCCAAAAAGTTGTTGGGTGAATATTTTGTCGTCAACTAATTGATGACAAAATGGGTATATCAACCACAGCACAGGGAGATTTATGCCCCAAAAAGTGTGGGTTTACCAGATCTGGATGAGGTAAATCTCTCCTCTTATCAAGGGGAGGTTCCCTATGAATATTTATACGCTATATGTATATATAATTAAGTAGAAAATAATACTTGGGGTGGTATAACAGCATCCACCTCTCTTTTTTCAGAGGTGATGTCCAAGGAACAAGAGAGAGAAATCTTGGTCGTTGGCCAACAACATTCCTCTTCTTTTAGGAATGATATCCAGCGTAGAGCAGAAAATCACCTAAAGTAAGTAACAAAGTCAACAAAGAAACCTACGTAAGCACAAAGTCTTCCATCGTCTCCTTCACCGATTTGGAATATGTGTAACCATAGAGTGAAACAAAGCACAAAGTCTTCACCTTAAACTACAAAGGATAAAAGGATCACAAAGATAAAATTAGCTCAAAGTCTCTCTTTTATCTTTTAGAAATATCCTCAGATAATATCAACACACACACTTTGCTTATTAAATCAAACAAATAAGAGATTATCAGGAAAGAAGACATAAGAACTATTTCCTAAATAACGTAGATAACTTCAACACAAAGTCTGAAATAAACCTGCTTCTCATTCATTCAACAAAATATGATTTATAAGTTGAGCACAAAGCTTCAAAAAGTGTTTCAATTTCGGCAGTTTTTTTGCTCTCAATTATCAGAGATCCATTTACAAAAGAGGTATCCACTATATATAGGGAGAAACTTTCAAAATTTTAAAATATTAAAATATAAAAATATCTTAGTCAAAGATGACTCATTTTTTACTTTTGAGATATTTTTTTGGATTTTTTACATGTAATTACACATTACAAAATTGCATGCACTTTTTCATGATGAAAGTGCATGAGAAAAGAAGAAGAGAGAAGGGGAAAATGTTTCAGCTCTTGCCACCAGACTTCTTCAGATGAGCATCATACATAGCGATAGATGCTTGATTTGATTCTTTCTATGAACTCGGCCATATCCACATGCCCAATCTCTATATCCTTAATGTGATCAACATTTAGAAACAACTGAGGAAATTAGAAAAATACCTTGATGCTTATACTTCATTGTCTTCGACTTCTTCAGAGAAACTTTAGTTATCTGGAAGAACTTCTGTTGAAAGGACGCCGATGAAGAGGGATCCTTTAGAGAAACTGCAGCTTGAATCATGATTGTGTAATTAGTGGAAAAAAATAGCAAGCTGAGAAAACTACACATTTGATGGTCATGATCAGGGAAATGTGCTTGAAAGGGATGAGATGTGAATAGGTTGGAAAGTGGAAGAAAAGGGGAGCGGCGCAAAAAATAGGAAAATGAAAATTTTCCACAGATAGCAAAAATGAGGGGAAGGTATGCAGTGGTGGCAAAATTTTTTGCCCTTGCATATTTGCTAAAAAATATGTAGTGGTGGCAAAATTTGCCACCCTTGCATATTTGCTAAAAAATATGTAGCGGTGGTAAAATTTACTGCCCTTGCATATTTGCTGAAAACTATGCAATGGTGGCAAAATTTGCCGCCCTTGCATATTTGCTGAAAAATATGCAGTGGCAGAAAAATTTGTCGCCCTTGCATATTTGCTAAAAAATATCACTAACTCTTTGAAATTTATCAAAAATTTGGGCACTCTGATAACATTAAAAACACAATGAATTTCACGTTTGCTAGGAAATCATAACTAAGAAAGGTCGCAAACTTTTCAAAGATGTCAGTTGACAAAACCTGAGATCAAGAGAAACTCGCCTCGAAAGATGAACCTAGAGAGAAAACATGAAACAGACAAGTTTCATAGGGGTTGTTTCAAGAATGAGCGTAGCTGATTTTGGGAACAACATGCATGAACATCAAAAATAAGCCCTGGTAAATAATTATTTGGTATTCAAAGTGTGAACATAATTGATGGTCATGTAGATGTCATTGATGGTCATGCAGACATTAAAATAAATCTCAATAATTATCCATTAGGGTTCAAAGATTGACAGTTGTATGGACATCAATGACAATCATGTGGATGTCAAATGATGGGCATAGAGACATCAATTTTGGGCCTCATGAATTATCCATTTGAGTTCAAATGATGGGTCCTAGCAAGATCAAGAGATCACATGTAATCATACATCAAAGATCTACAACATACAAGCATGTCAATGATTTAAAAGGGTCCCTATAATAGATCTAATGGCACATATTTGATTGTACCAAAGGGGATATATGGTGTGAGATGGGTTAAAGGTCAATAATTTGAGTTGATAATTGATAGCCAATGAGTAAAGGCAAGTCTAGGAACTTTTTGACAAAGGTTGATGAAGCAGTTTTTGACCTAAGCAAAGTAAATATGAAGGAGTTGAGTCTGAGCATGACCCAATTTGAACCAAACCAAGATATTTTAGGATTGAGGGTCACCATTAGATCTTTGTGAAGATGAAATAGGTATTTAGACATAATACATATCAAATTTTAACAACTTGTCGAAATAAGACCAGATCACTTATAGGTTTTCATCGATATAATAGCTATAGGAAAACTAATAAAGGAGATTGGTTTTCAATATATAGTTAATCTATGTCCAAGATTTATAGTAAAGAGCATGCTAAGGCATAAATTTTATAGTTAGATCAGCCACCTAAGCAAACTTACTCATGACTCTGTCAGATCCAAGGATATGAGGACCTAGTCCTCATAATGAAGCCAAGTAGAAGATGTGGCAAAGTTCATGGAGTATATTGGGGGATTGGAGAAGTAGTTAGAACATTGATTTTGTTTAGATCTCAAATATATTTTCTCCATAAATCTTAGTCATGACTCATCATTAAAAACAAACCCTTGTCTTCTAGTGGATTTCTCAGCCAATGAGAAAGCTTGAATATTATTGGAGCCAAATGTAGTTTAACTTGTTGAAAAGGATTAGTCCTTATTGGAAGAAGGCTTGCATAAAAAAAAGAATCAATGAACTACCACCACATTTCTTCATCATTAATGACTCATTTTCCACTCTGCCATGTATGTCCCCCATCTATCTCATTCCCATTATACTATATATATATATATATATATATATATATATATAGGCTTCTATGCTTTAAAATGGATCCCTCTCTTGGGCATGACTAGACTTTGCTAAAATTGAGCTTTGTAACCTCTTGAGATGAATAGAAGATTAGTTTTTTAGATTTCATTGTTTTGGTATAGTGTATCTATGTCAGTTTGATTTACATGTGTGGTAGAAATCTCTCCCTTATCAAGCCCTGATTTCACCTAGCTACTAGTTTATCTCATTATGCAGGTCATGTTTAGTGTTTAATTTCATTTGATTGAATCTAGCATGTGGATACATTGACTAGTTAGTGCCTTGAATCAGGCCTCTCCATCACTTCCCTTAGGTTTTTATCACTTAGTGAACCTCTACATGAAATATTGATGTATAATAGATATTTGGAGTCATAGATCCATCTTTTTGATTGTTCATTATTGTTTTAAAAGGCTCAAGTAAGAGTGGATGAATAATAATTTTAGGTGCATCACCAACATTAACTTAGATTTCCATTTCATTTATCTTTCTCTCCCTTTTCACCCCAAAAATTTGTAGGTTTTTAGTGGAAATGAGTTAAGTGATACATCAGAGGAGCTAGCCTCATTAAAAATCCTAGAGGTTTGACCCAAGATTAGGTAACCCATAGCCTAGGGTCATTCCCATGTGGGACTAGGTTTGGGTAAGAGGACCTTAACAATCATTTACTCAGCTAGGGTGCAACCTAGAATCTCTAACAAGACCCATATTGAGGATAGTTTTTTTTTGATCTATGTGTGCTTCTTAAAAACTTGCCAAGTACTTACTCGACACCTTGTGCAGTGGATTTTTTCTACTTGTGCCTTGATTTTATGAAATTAATTATGCAATGCTTAAGTGTATCCCCTCATTAATATTTTTGATGCCCTTAACAATGACATTTTATTATGGTATTGATCATTGGCATCCCAACATCATCAAATTTATAGTATTAAATAGGTGAGAAAGGCCCACCCATGCAGTTGTTTATATGAGGGAGAGTGCTAACATACCAATAGTAACATTTATGTTCAACTCCTATAATTTGATAAAGATCCTAGTATTCAACATCATTTTCTTCTTTACTTAATAATCAAAATAACTTGACACCCATGTATTCCAAAAATACCCTCATATTGTTTGGTATTATTGGACACATAGTCAATAAGACTTAAGTTATGACCATTGTGACATACTTGCACATAATATTGGAGTTTTGTGAAGTAAATTATCATTTTATGAGGAATACTTATCATTTTATTCAACACATTCAGCTACTTATTAGGATATTTGATTCCTCTTGGACCAAATATCCTGATCAACTTCTTTAGATGGCCTTAATTATTATGTAAACATGTTTGATGTTTACTTAAACTAGGAATCCATTTCTATGGGATATGTCCTTTCATGGCTCTCTTGGCACAAAAATATTCTTTCAATACCTTCAAAAAATATAATATTGTTAGATCATCTACTGCATCACACGATCCATCACCACAGGGAGTGTTAAGTGTTGGTATTCACTCATATTTTCTTCTATAAATCTTACGATGCATCTAATTCACATGGTCACCATATGCTTCGAAGTTATTTTTTGAGCAACACACATCTTATTCTATTTCATCCAATTAAAAATTATGGGTGGATGTATGTGGATATGTATGTGACTCTACTACTTCTTAGTAGTGAGGTTGTTTTATAGTTATGCATTATCTCGATTCACAATTTCATGCAATTATGTTGTTTGTACTTATTTTACATGGGTACCTAATATGGCCTTGTTTTTAAGACCCATATTAGAGGACTTTTCTCATTTTCTCATTCTCTAAGTTTATATTGAGGGTGTGGGGCAGGGGTGTTAATCACTAATTTAATATATTCTTTTAATCTTACTTAAGCTAGTGTACCTTACTTCATCCTCTCCTTACAGAATATATTTAAAGGGAATGTTAGTGTATACTAGGACACATTTTTTTGTATAATATAAGATGCACTTGTATTAATATTCATTATGGATAATCACATGTGTGTGTACACATCATTATTTATAGATTATTTATAACTAATTATTTATAAGTCACTTGTAAATAAAAGTATCTCGAATGGGTATCCTCAAATTAGTGTTTATCTATTTTAAGCTAATATCACTAACGATATAGATTCCTTCCTATTATAAACCTCCTTATTTAAATAAGAAGGTGGTGTTGGATATTTATCAATGATTTCATGGTGATGTCATGGAGGTGTCTTGGTGAGTGGATGAAGTGCTTTGATAGCCTAAGTGGCAATGACAAAGTGTGCAATGTGCTTGTCCTAATGTGTGTGAAGTTGGCTTGGTTGATCTTCCATTTTAGTATGGTTAGAGATGTTTAGGGATGAGCATGGTGTTTTTAAGATGTTTAAAAGGTCCCTAAGATGTTTTCTATGCTTTGAGTACTTATGTTCATAAGTGTATTTCATCTAGTTGTCCATAGTTTTCATCTAGACAGTTTGGGTCGAGTGGCAGAAAATTTGAGTAGGCAGTTTGTTAATGTCACCATTGTCATGTGTGGATGAGTTAGGGGGATTTGGTCATATGGTTGTGATAACATTTGTAAATAATCTATATGCACTAAATCTAATTTCATGTGCCTAACTGCAATCAAAGATATGTGGGTGTAAGGTTGGGTTCCCAGGTATTTTGACAGTGTTTTTCCATACTTAAACAAATTTGCATAAGGCAAGAAAAAGCCAAGTAAGCATTTTGATGGGGGCATATATCGTATGTGTGGAAATTTAAAAAAAATATGATCATATAAGTTTGTTTATTTTTTATCCTAGTTTATTTGTGATAAATTCTAGGTCATGCATTGAATTGGATCAAAAGTTATGCAAGTGCAAAGTTGGCCTTCTAGGTAGGTTTTGACATAGTTGGTTCTGTGGAAGAATAATCTGAGTGAGCAGATTAATGGTATTATATCTCATACATTTTTTTTTTATATGGATGGATTATCTTTTGAAAGGTGATCATGTGTCTAAGCACAGTAAAAGTTATTGAGGTCTAAAGGAGGCTTTTCAAGCATATTATAGTTGGTCCCCATAGTCAATTTTCATGATGTTAAAGATCTAGACCTAGTGGAGATCTAATAGTTCATAGTATTTTATACTTCCATATCCAATGGTGTGCATATATTCAAATGGGTCAATGTGACATTTTTTTAGCAAAGATAAAGATCGAGCATCTTACAAAAGATCAACAGAGCGTGTGTGTTCCAAGATGATAAGAAGCAATGAGATGGTAAGAAGTGCACATTATTTAATAACTAAGCAAAGGTAAAGGATACATATCAATGGTGAGTGGTTGTTCATATAGATTGATCAAATGGTGAGCATTTCTAGTTGAAGACCTAGTTGATCCATAGAGATCGATGGTGCGCAATGAGTCAACATTGCAAGATTGCATGAGATGAGGTCAAAGTGACTAAGATTTAACATTTGAGCATTAGAACCTATGCATTAAATTTTGGATAAGATCAATGATGTGTAATTAATCTAAGTATCAAGTACATGATATGCGAGATTAGTGTTCAAATTTTAATTGTGACCAATGTCATTTAAATATTCAAATTTAACAAGGGAAAAAATAGTGTCTGGTCTTTGGGTCATATGATCTAGAAAAGATTTGCTCATGTTGTAAAAACAAAAGATGAATATGACTCCATGGTGCATTTAATGAACCTAATTTAAATATTTTAAAGTGTGTACAATCAATGATATGAAGGTTCAAAGTTGACTATGTGTTTATGCATGGACTGTAAGTGAGCTAAGAAGATTATTTGAGCTCTTATTGATGTTGTTTCAATGTTTCATGGTAAATTAGATACTGGTGAGTGTTGTCTACTCCATTAGTATGATTTGTGTGTATTATTAAGGTTTGATCAATCATATGCAATATAAACAAAGGTTTACAAGTTGACTATGTATTCATTTATGGTGATTGTATGCATAAAATGTTATTTAAATGATTTATGCTTAAGCATAAGGGTACTATGATGGATATGAACATTTAAGGGGGACCTATAGATCATTTATAATGGTCCATGATTTTATAAGTGTTTTTGTGTTATTATTTTGCTCGAAGAAGTGTTAACGAGCTGAATGGGTCTCCATAGGACCTAAAAGTGACTTAGGCCTATTTGAAAGTGGATTGTGCTTAAGTGTGACCCATGTGAAATGCCTTAAGGGTGAAGGCATGTATAATGGCTGATAGGAAATATCATGATCTTGATAATTCATGATAGCTATATATATATATATATATATATATATATATATATATATATATATATATATATATATATATATATATATATTGAATCAAATATGATGATTTCTAGACTTGGATATGCGACTAGTATATAAAAGAATTGTGTAAGGTAGATGTGAGAGTTGTGAAGCGAAGGATAGGCAGTGTGCCTATTGGTTGAGTTAATGAGTAGAATAGTTTTTTGAATATGTGTATGATCTATAGGTCATGTTCCTAATGTTATTATAGTGCTCTTGTAGTTTGAGGATATGGGAAGAGGTTCGAGTGTGCATATGAGGACAATTTAAGTGAAGGAGAGAGATTGTGGCATGCCTATGTGAGAGGCTTGTTTAAGATATATAGAGAGTTTCTATAGGGGTTAGATTAAAATATATCCATCATCAAGTGTTGAAGCATCATTTATAAGGTGGAGGTGTTCAAAGGAGGATCTAAAGAACTTGGTCTTCCTTAGGGGCAATTGCTCCTTGTGAAATAGGTGTTTCACTAAATACATTTGGTTAGGAGGATATGATCAAGGTTTATTGGTCTAAAGGATTTGATCAGTCTCTTTTTTTAAGTTCTTATAGGATAGTAGTCCATTTGTGTTGCAGGTTTAAGAGTGGGTTTTATTCCTTGTGAGGGTTTCCCACATGAACTATGTGTTATGTGTTTGATCTTGTGTATGCATTGAATGAATCAGCTCTATTGTTAATGTTGCTTGATCAAATTTATATATATTGATTGATTAATAGATTAAAGGACTATAATTGAAATTGAAATATCTGGGCTCACTGATTCACCCCCCCTCTCAGTGATTGTACCTCTAATAGTTGGAGGGTATGAATGAAGGTAGACCTTCTAGATTATTTTGTATTATATACTTTATGTGAGGAGGGCCTTTTGTTGTCTAGCAGATTTAGGCCCAATATGATAAAAGACAAGCAATAATAGTTATCACTATGTGAAAATCCATTGAAAATAGTCATGCCCCAAAGATAAGATATGTCTTCTATGAAATTGTCCTTCCCATATTTGGGTGCATAGCATGAAATCTAGTATCATGTGACTTATAAATCTGCAAGGTAAACACTCAATAAAATACCATGAAAAAAATGTGTAAACAATAGATAATGAAAACCTTTAGCATAGGTAAACATGTAACATTTATAAAGCAATGTTTTTGTATTTTTTATATTTTATATAGTTTTTTATTTTTGAATTTTTCTAATGTTTTTGAATTTTAATTTTTTTTAAATGTTTATATGTGTTGGCCCCTTGATGGGAAATATATGAGGTATGAATGTATCAAGCATTATAATCATAGAGTGATAAAGTGTATGAAGATTGTACTAATTAACATGGTGTATCAATATAATAACATAAGCCAAAATGTAAAATAGGTTCCAAATGTATGATAAAAATTGAAGTGTCATGTATATGATATAGTTGACTATGTGAAAAGGCCAAATAGTAAGTGAATTATAAGTTGAAGATAATGTTTTACATGGGGAATATTTCATGCCCCCAATGTATAAAATCTCAACGATAGCAAGATATGGCAATAAATGAATCACATTTTCAAGATCTAGAATTTGATTATGGAACCATGAAGTGGCAATGTTTATATGAAACATGTGTGGGTAAAATCAGTCCATAGGCAAATTTTAGTGACATACACCAATGTGAAATATATAGTCAAATGAATAATGTGCATGACAAGTAATGCCAAGATGTAAATATTTCTAATGATGTGAAATCCCAACTAATGTAATAAGGCAAGGCATGGGAGTAATATGGCTTGTTAATGTGATATAAGTATGATCAATACAAATTTTAGGATACAATACAGGTGCCACATCCCCATGGGAATATTCATGCTTAAATAACATCATAGTATGTCAATGAAAAACACATGAGGGTACAATTCCCCCCAGGCAAAAATGTGTATGAAACCATGTTTTTTTATTTTTTTAGCTATATATGTAGAAGAAAATATAAACTATCACAATAAAGCATGGGGTTACACAATAAATAAAAGGAGAAAGGCTCACTTACTAGAATAAGGAGATGATAAGGATTCTAAATACTTATGTCTTCCCTTATAACTCAATGCATGCTATGGTAGAAGGTCCTGATAAGTATGTTTTCATCATGAAGAAGGCTAATGTAAGTGTGAAGAATGGGATAAAGAGTGAAATGATTGAGGTTAGTTAAACATAGAAAGGAACATAAAACAAGAGGCTATAATAATGTCAATGAAAATAGAAGGCAAGGGTCATGTAAAGTATATAAAATAGAAAAATGCAATTAATCTCAATTAAGTGGCCTAAAACATAGTAGTAGATTTAAGAATAGTGAGGTATAAAATGGTGATGGAAATATATAAAAGTTACTCATCCAATATAGTAATATGAAAAAATATCATGATTAAATCCATATACACAATTAAGGTATGTATACTTTATGTAAGTAATCAATAATAAACAAGATATATGTAAAAGTGGCTCCATATGTATAAAATGTGATTGCTAAAAAATGATGTTACTATGTAACTACTGAAGGAATAATAAATGTTCCCCCAAGGAAGAGTGGAAATGTAAACATAAGCATATCTATTCAAATTATCTCACCTCTTACCTGATCAAGGTATACCATGAGAAGTAAGTGTGAAAACAAGGATGCATAAAAATCTCTAGTGCATGTATATAGATATGATATATATCATATTACTAAGATAAATGCAAATATTTTTATTTTTATTTTCATTTTTGTGTTTTATGAATGTTTTATATCTTTTAAAATTTTACAAACTATTTGCGAATAAGAAGGCGCATGCAAGGCATAATACATAGAAGAACAAAGATATGTAGAAGACTATGGCATAGTAAAGATGTGTTGATTAAGCCTATGATATGCCTAGTTAGGCATTAATGTTTTTTTGGGTGGTGGTAGGATTCCCCATAATATGTTTGATCATGTAATAAGTGGTCACCTTCATCAAAGTTTTGGTTAGATTGGTATTGATCATCAATTTTTAAATTTGTTAATTTTTAAATGTCTTTGGGATGTTAATTTTCTTTGATAGTAGTGGCTTGTTGTAAATAATGTTGAGGAAACTTGATTTTCTATGTTATTTGTTATAAATAATGTTGAGGAAGCTTTATTTTGTATTCATTAATAACTCTTGGATTTTGTCTCTAAATCAATGCATCTATATATTAAATGTCCTCTTGTTGCATCATATGAACAAAATTATTTTTCTTTGTGATATGTTGGCCTATAACTTGAAAATATATTTTGCAAAGGTGAAAATTCACTTATGTTTTTTTTTTCAATATATTTTTTTGTATGGTTGATTGATTTTTAAAGAAATTCAATGATTTTCTTGAAATAGGATTAATGATCAACGTTGATCCCTTTTGGATCCAAGTAAAAGATGTATTTGTTTTAGGAAGTAGGTTATATATAAGAGGTGTAGAAATAGGAATGTCATAAAAATATTTAATTGATGGAAAACCTTGAGATATTTTTCTAGTGACAATATTTCACAACAAATAAATTTGTTTGAGTGTAAAGGGAAGCCCCCTACAAAAAATGTATTACATTTCTAAATCTGTTGGTTGATAAATTAAATGATACATATAAGATTTGAATCCTAATATTTAATGATAAATAGATTTATATTCTCCTTGGTAAAGAGAAGGAAGATGCTCATATGTGACCCTTGGTCCTTTGTTATTAATGTAGTGTGCTAAAAAGGTATCTTCCAACTCAAGATAGGTATGCAAAGAACCACTACAAATATGATGAAACCAATCTAAGGCTTGACCTATTATTCTTTTAGGGATGTTTTAAGCAAGATTATATCATTAATGTTATATTTCCATATAGAATATATGGAACCTATAAGATGTAGCTAAGAATCTCCACTCCCATTAAATAGTGAAAATGTATGCATCATGAAATCATGAGGTAATGGTCAATTGAGGATCTTGTTTATTATAGGATTTCCATATGTAACATCAGAATCAAGTGAAGAGAAACTTGTAGAATTTTTTTAATATTGTTCTTGTACTTTCCATTCTTAATATCCCATTACATGCATTAAAGCAAAAATTTGTTGAGAAGTCACGTTTAGATTTTTAAGGGGCATTCAATAATTGAATTTCACCATTGATAGTATCATGGGTACAATACTCCTCATTGGTTGGGGAAATGAAGGTGTATTATCACAAACCCTAGATTAATTTACACTTCATTTTTTTTAATTTTAAAATTCAACAAAGACAAAGCATTTACATCCATTTTAACCATAATTGTAATTGAGGTAGGCATATTTAATGAAAATGAAACACTAGGGTTAGATAAGGATAAACGATAATGTGAGAAGAAAATATGATAATAATACTTTAAGAAAAAGGGGTTAAACTCCAAATGCATGAGGGTTTGAAAATCTCTAGGTTGGATGGTCAAAAGAGTCAGGGTTCATCAATTACGTTTACCCTAAATTTGGTTATATACATAATAAGGAATAAACTAGTTTCAATTAAATAAATCTAAGCATAGATGAATAACAATATAAAATTCAAATCTATCTAATAAGATAATAAGAGAAATAAATCCAAAGGCCACAATGAGACTAGTCTTATAAATGTAAATGATACATGGGTAAAAAACATGTCTACAATCCTATAAATTTGAACCTATAGACTTTTTTTTTATTGTATGTAGCCTACTCTTGAAATATGGAAATTATGCATGTCTCTTAGACATACCCATACCGTGTGTTGGTGTGTCCTATACAAACCCAATCATGATAGTCTTGTTTGGGCCACATCCATCTCCCTTTGGACATTTGTATATCCTTCTAGGGTTTCAAATGTTTATCTCTTTGTCACTTATGTGATATCACCTTCCTGTTAAATGTGTACCTTCACTTCATAGATTTTTTAAGTAGGATTTGTAGAATGTATGAATCTCCTCATTTATCTAGATTAACATTCAAAAAATAAAAAAAAGTAATGGAGTTAGGCAACCTCCAAGGTAGCATTTCAAACTCTGTATCCCACATGCTTGGAATCATACATTCACATAGTTATGTAAGTGTGAAGATGGAACAATTCAAGTGGGGATTTTTAACTTCCTCTTCCCTAAAATTGATGATGTAGTTACATCCAATCTAATACCCTTTTTGGTACAAAGTTAAATCAATAGATACCAAGATAGAACGATAATATCACAATTATGAAGGGCTTGATATGATGCTTGACTCTAAGATTTACCTTCGATATGCATAGCTCTCTTTGCTCTCAATTTTTTCAATTATGAAATGGCATGACAAGACATTGTATATATTGGTTGATCTAGGATAAATTATGCATGTTAGTTGATTATATAAATGTAAAAAGGCTAAATTAAGAGGCATATGATCAACAAAAAATTAAAAACAACCCCACATAGCTAAAAGGGAAAAACCCATATAGTGCATATGTTTGTTCTAATCAGACCCGTATATTCCATGAGACTACCCCAAATAAGAATCAGGGTATGTTTTTTTAGGCAAGGCTAGCTAACAAATGTGTAATATTCAAAATGTTTTAATAGATACATTCTTGATTAGTTTTGAGTTGATTTATAGGCTCAATGGACTAAGTATAGACCTATGTGGGATGGGGATTACCATATAAATATACTAAAATGTATAAGTTTTCCAAATAACTTAAATTAGGGATAAGACACTGGGGATAAAGATCTTGTTCCAAATTTAGGTGTCTATATAGAGAAAAATATTCCATGTGACCCAATATCAAAAATTCAAGTCACTAATACATAATTATAAAATAAAGGGAGAGTATGAACATTATCCAAAATAAAATAAGTATACAAATGACACCACCAGAACAAAAACAAGAGCTGCAAGGTATCATAAAGCCTTTCACCCCAACTATGGCCTCTCATAGATAGATCTAAATCATTAGTTAAGGGTTCTCAATCTCTCTTAATTTATTATTATACATGTGTAATCCACTCTTGATCATATCCTTGTGTGTAAATCAAAGTGATAGCTAATGCCAAATGTGTAAATTTGTCACGGGGTTATCCCTACCCACCACATCTTTTAGTAGCATTGCCGCCTAGAGAGAGCAAAGGGTGATAAATAGGTGGAATAAAGTTGAAGTGGATTCTAGAATCAATCTGAGATTAAGAATGACTCCATCGGTTAAACCCATAACCAAGCCCTTAAGAATCACATTGGGATGAAAAATATGGTTGAACCCAATTGATGTAACATAGTGTATTTCCCTAGTGGACAATGACAATGTTTAGGTTTTCCATCTTTAGGGCTACTTGATGTGCTAGAACTTGAGTTTATGACATTACATTAGATAGGTCATTGTTGTGAAATAGTATCATAATATCATTTTTTTTAAAATAAATAAATATTTATTTATTTCCAAAGTTTGAAAATCATTTCCAAATGAAAATGTCGATAAACATCCCTAAATTTTATAGGAATTTGTGTATCTTCCCCAAATGATTTTATGTAGAGAACATTTTAGTTCGAAAGGGTTTTAAGGTGGAATTAATCCACTTCCAGTTTGACTAAGCATGAGAGAAAAATCCAAAAGAATGTGTAATATATTATGACTAATTATAGAGGGAGCACTAAATAGAATTAAAAACCCCGTGTACAAGATAATATCTAGAACTGAAAGGCCTTGGTAAATTAGGCACCATGTAAATTGAGTGGTTTTGTGTTCAAATTTCCCTACCAAACACTATTAAATCTTATCACATAAGTGGAGGGCGAATATTTTAGATTCCACCTAAGGTTAAGCTTCTCATAAATCACCTACTAAGGTAAGATCCAATTATAACCCATTTTGGAGGCATATCAAACATAACATATTCACATGTATCAATTATATAACACAATATTGAGTATTAATATCAAGTAGGAACATGACATGTATAATGAAGGTATTTGAGTCTTATAAAAAACATATAGTAGAATATAATGTGTATCAAAGATAGATAAGCAAATTAAGTAGTAAATATCATGTCAAGCATGTAAAACACATCAAGTATCTGAAGACATGCTAAACACATGATAAAATTGTATGAAATTTAAAAAAATCAAGAAAATTAGTTACAAACCATAGAGAATATATATCAGTTGCATATATTACCATAATCCCCCCCCACAAGCTTCCCCCAAGTGAACATGGGATATGGTCCCAACCTATTGTGAAGCTAGAACCATGAAACCACAACTTGTTGAGAAATAAAACATACATATACCTTAATAATATCATCAATATCATATATTAATAATAAGTTAATTGGTGCCTTTATATATTTATGTATGTGTGATATGAGCATGATACAATCTTAAGGTGGAAAACGATAAAAAGACCAAATTGTGTACTTAGCAAGCTTAGAAGATTACATTTTATAAGAGGATAAGATTATATACTTAACATGCTTGGATGTTTTCATTTGATAAGAGGATAAAATTATGTGCTTGGCATGGTAATAAATATCCATTTGATAATAAGATCAAATTATGTGCTTAGCATGCTTATATGTTTTAATATGATTAATTTGTCTACTTAGCATACTTAGAAATTTTCATTTGATAAGAGGATTAAATATTGTACTTAACACTATAAAAAATTTCCATTTGATAAAATGATCAAATTAAGTGCTTATCATCATATTCTAAAATTATTTTATCCTTCATGAATTTTTTTATGAACATTTTTCCAACCAACCTCATTTTGAATGAAAGCTCAAAAATATTTTCATATTTATTTTAAATATATCAATGAAAAGGATTTGGTTGTTGGAAGATAATTTTAATAATTATATGAAAGTTCTATTTTTTAGTCCAAATTCAATATAATAGTTACTATTTATTTCAAATTGAACCCTTTGTTATGTAATAGTAAAGGAAATTACTTTTTTTATGTGGGGTAGGAAACGTTTTAGTGTTGATAAATGTATCAAATATTTTTAATCTCACTGATGGACCCTTATCCATTTTATTTTAGGGATTCTATCAAGTATTCATATTTTGTCTCCATTTAGTATCACTCATGTTTCTGGCATTAAAATAATTCTTTACATCTAAATGATCCAATCATTCTCTGAAAATCAACACATTTCAAGGGGAACCACCTAAATTTGGGTTTGGTTAGAATTTCCCCCTTAACCAAGACTCATCCATCTATTTTTAAATTCACTTTTTTTTAACTCTACTTATATTCACATGAGTTTCATCATGGTCATGGATAAATCACCTAGATATATGTCCATAAGATATAAGAAAATCAATTTATGTGTCTACATGCTTATAAATATCCATTTTACAATAGGATCAACTTATGTGTTGAGTATGATTAGATGTTTTCATCTAATAAGAGGATAAAATTATGTGCTTAACATGTTCAAAAGTGTTTTAATTGATGAGAGGATCAAAATGTGTGTTTAACTTCTTGGATGATCCAATTTATAATGGGAACAATTTGGGCACGTAGTTATTGTTCCCATTTACAAGAGGAACAATTTATGCCATTAGATTTTTATAATTTTTTAAATTTTAAGAGTATAAATTTATTCACTTAACTTGTGTATTTATAATAAGAAAAAAATATCATTTTTATTCTTAGTAAGTTAGTCATGCTAAGTTTTTAGTACTAGCTACAGAGTTATCACTCAAGGATTAAGGGGTGATGTTTAATATTGCAGCACTAATTTGGATATATATATAGATACACACTCTCTCTCTCTCTTTCTCTCATGGTTAGATGCCAGAGTGTACTCCCTGGTTCATATGTATGGTAATTCTAACCTTATCTAGGGTCCCATAATTTTCGTATGAATATAGGTGAGCAACAAAAGATTCATACTTTGGATGAATTCTTACATACTCATATTATATTTTTTTAGTTTGGGTTGATGAATAGAGTTAGAATGGGAAATGAATTGATAGAAAACCTAAGGTATTTAAAAATAAAATTTAATTAGAGAGAGTATTTCTAATTGTTTGAGTTTGGAGCTCTAAAAAACTATTGAAGCATTATTAAAGATTATGAATCTAGAGAAAAGATTAGATTTGAATCCTCAGACAAGGTGTATGTTGATACCTTGAAAAGATAATAAATTGAATTTTCAATCCTCATAAGATGGGTAAGATTTATTCTTATGGAGGGTTTTCCTTCCTTAACCCAAATCAAGTGTCAAATGAGTTATGTATTGTCTACCATATTTAATCTTGCATTGTGTTCTATTATGATCTTAATTATAATGGGAACTATATTTCTTTTGAGATGTATTTTTAATTAATGAGAAATTATGCTTAGATTCATAATAGAGTTAGGTTTTTACAACTATGTAATTATTGAGGAATGTATAAGTGTTTTGGTTCATTCCATATTTCATTATATTCATTATATTTTGTAAATGTTTGGTAGTTTCTTGAATGAGCAATCTAAACTTAAATGAATAAATATTTTTTGGTTATATTAAAGTAACACATTTAGATTATAGGATGATTAGAGGTTAAAAACCTCCCCTTGATAGTGGAATAAAATTTCTTGCTTGATTGATTCTTGCTAAAAAGGTTGTTACACCTTATGCATGGTTTTCTTTACTTTATGCTTAGGTGCCTTATTTGCTTACTTTTTCAACTCTACATTAAATTGTTTCGGTTCTCTCATTTTTCCATGATTCATATCATGTAGTTATTTCTATTTTGTTACAAATTCTACCTTGGTGTTTCATTGATTAAAATTTCCCATAAGGATCATATCATTTGTATGTATATGTATTGCCTACTTGTCACCTACTTAGGGAATATTGCATTTACACTTAAGTTATTTATATTTGTCCCATAAAAGACACATTATCATTTTTATTCATTGATTAAATGTCTCCTATGAGGGGAATATTACTATTTTTATTACACTACTTATATTCTTTCCATGTGAAAGATATTACATTTGTTTTTATATAGATTATATCACAAGTCCGTGTGAAGAAATTTAGCTATGGCATACATGCTTTCATGATGATATCTTACTATGTAAGACAGCATAGAATTTATTTATTAACTTACACATGATGCATGTAATCATTTATTTCGAGATATGTACTTCTCAGGTTTAACCCACATTTCAAAATGGGGCATACATTCCAAGCATTTTTATTTATTTTTTATCTTTTTAATACACTAAGGTGGATTTACCACTAAAAACATGATAAAACTATATCCATAAGGAGAAATAACATAAATATATTCATATAACATAACTCAAATAATCTTTATGGCTAGAAGTAGTAAACAAGCATAAATGAAAGATCTAACAAGAAATGAACTAAAATAAAAAGCAAAAATTATGAAATGAATATACTTGGCAAAAATATTGAGATTCTGAAAATGTAATAGTGGTGTATAAGTGATGATGATGCTCAGTGTGAAATATGGAACCTTAATTATCAGATTTTTTTTTTTACAATGTCAACCTACCACTAAATATAACTTGGGAATATAAGATGACTAAATATTCCTTGTTTTACCATGAAATATTAAATTCTACATAGAATATATATTATGCTTAGTTATGGAATTTAAAGTTTTGGGTGTAGATGCATGGTTTGATGTTGCAAATTCTTGTGTCTTCACTTGTTTGAATTCATACACGTAATGTTTTATTTGATGCATCCTTCTTTTATTGACCTATTTATCTATAAACACATACCAAAAATAGGTTGTAGGTCAAGTAACCTCAAGGGAGTTATAGCTACATATCGTGTATGATAGAATCAGACCCAATGTAATTCTCTATTATGTGTAAATGGAATCTTGACTAATGGATTCATCTCCTCCTTAGATGTTCAATTCTACTACATGAAAATTTGCATAAAGCCTCTTTTGGTATAAATGGATTATGTCACAATAGATTCAAGAATCATTGTAAGTGTAATAATAAATAAATTATAATAACACTGTATATCCTAAAAAATTTATTCTCATTATACTACATTGATTCAACTCAGAATACCAAATGTAATAAATCACCACTTTGAAACTCAAACCATTGTTTTATGCCAAGTAAACTAGGAACAAAACTTGTTTGTCTTTGTAACCTAAAACCATTATTTTTTGGTAAAAGAAAACATACAAATTTTCCATTTATGTATAAACTCTCATACTGTAGGATTTTAACAAAACACAAACTCAAAGCATACAACTTCCTTCAATGAATAGTTGAAATAAGCAAACGTCAAACCAGATATTATGTGCACATAGATATTTGAAATTTTTGAAAGTAAAATATGCATGCATGCATATATTTATTTAATATTCATGAATTTGTGATATGTAAAAGCAGAAATAAATCAAATATTCATATCTTGAATGAAAACTACTTCTCAATACTGCAGAATTGACCGCAAACTTCAAACCCATGAGTATAAATAAGACAGTAGTGATTGTATATGTTTATAGTTTGTAAGAAGTTTTCAAGAAAACTAATTGAAAAAATCAATGATATATGTAAATCAAATACAAACAGGTTGTTTATTTCTTTCGAAAATCAGCCACAAGAATACACACATGCAAAAAAATGTTTACAAATCAGTGTTTATGTATGCAAACTACTTGTTTACTTTATACACATGAATAATTTCATCAACTTTAACCAATGTAACTGAAATATAGGGAAAAAAAATACATTTTCATGCATAAAATTAATATCAAACCATGGCCTCTACATACTAAAATGCATTCAAAGACAACAAACAACCAACTAGAATGGTCTACATACCCTCCACCACTGTGTGCATAAAATTAGATGCATGTAGGTTGAAAATTTCCTCATTCTACTAAAAAATTGTACTTGAAAAGTTTTCCTTCTATAATGATCTTGACATAATGAAGCTCAAATGACAAAAAGTAAGTATTTTATTGTGAAATGGTTACCAAATAATAACTATTAATGTGTTAGTTATCATGCCTACCAAGCTAGTGGATGGTGAACCCTGCCAAAAACTTGTCCACTAAAATAAATGCTAAATCCACCACTAAATGGTTAGAGACACATTTAGAACTACACTAAATGACCTACCAACTTTGTTTCCAATGAAACCATCAAGAGCTCAAAATGAGGTAGGGATTATTGGGGATTAGTATTTACATTGGGTAAATTAGTTGATAGTATGTGGTAAATACTATTAGATTATTGGTTAGTTCGTTAGCATATTATTGTTGTGAATAACAACAATAGTTTTGTATACAGGGTTGAGTATTCTTAGGAGATTGTGAGATATTTATGGGAGGAGTAGTTGTAGCAACCTCCAGGAATATAGGACCACTATATCGTGTGTGTGTGTGTGTGTGTGTGTGTGTGTGTGTGTGTGTGTGTGTGTGTGTGTGTGTGTGTGTGTGTGTGTGTGTGTGTGTGTGTGTGTGTGTGTGTGTGTGTGTATTTTTGTCTATGGAATGTTTAATGAATGTAATTGAATATAATTGTATGTGTTCTCATATTATATAGTATAACTCATTGTATGACTTAAATTTGTGCATAAATCTCTTATAAGAGGTATCATTGGTATTAGAACAATGGAATCCTAAGGATTGGTAGTGGTGATCATTTAGTATTTTGACCTTGTAGATGATAAATAAATCATTTTATGAAGAATTTATAGCTATGAAATCATTCTTATGTTGAAAAGATTGCAGTGAAGCTTGAAGCACCTCAGAGGCATCGTAAAGATAATTTATAATGTATGGTTGAATTTCATTCAAAATGTGGTTTAAAATGCATTTCTCTCATGATCTAATACACAACCTACAAAATCTTTTGTGTCATATCCATCATCTATACTTGTGTAATGTTATTCTTAGTTTTATGCTTGCTCACAAAATTGAACTATATCTCAAATTTGTACCTAAATTAAATTCATTCCTTCAAATTCTACCAAATGTCAAATGTGTTGATTAGATCTGTCATTGCCATTTATATGCATCTATATTTTTTTAATTCCACGCATCATTCACTGCAAGTTGTCAACAAAATATTATTTTATCCATTAATTCAAGTTGTGATCCATGTCATCCATTTGATCCTCATTGTACTTATTCTACTTATCTGGATTAGGAATCCACCATCTCAATGTTGCCATTTATCACCATGACTGCCTTATAAAGGTCTTTTATTCTTGAATAGTTTAAAGTTTTAGTATAAGTTTTTATATTAGTTTTGTCATATTTACTATATGACATAGTGTGAGGGGATTATTATTATGAGTTTAGTTTTATTTAGAAGTCCAGTCTTTATAGCCTTGTTAATATCTACATGTTCAAAGATAAGATTTTATTGTTTATAAGTATTACAATTTCAAGTTTGTTAATTTTGAGTCATATAGAGTTTTTAGGGTCATAGTTTAGTCTTTTACCTTTTAGATATAGTTTGTAGTCTATTTGTTAAAATAGTCAAAAATATGTGTGTCAATAATATTGTATTCGATGTTAATATTAGGTTCAAATAATCATTGTTTGTGTCAGATACCTTTTATTAAAATGTCAAAAAAATAAAAAATTCATTATTTGTAACTAACACATTTTCAGTAAAAACCGACGTCCAATGTATGCAATACCAAGAAAATAAAATTTAGAAAAACTTTGAAACGAGTAATGAGGTAGATATTGAACCTAAGAAATCTATACCATAAAAATGTTAATGCTTGACAACATGCCAATACATAAGACACTTGACAAGTTTCACATTGTAGGAGAAAATTTATACCAATAAATCCAATGTGGAAATTTTTGAAAAGCCTCAAAGCCAAATTGATTGAGTAAGTAATGAGATGAAGGAGGTTAGAGGCAATAAATGAAGGGGGTGTTTTAACAAACTCTCGTTAGTCACCAATGACGAAGCTATGCAAATGTTTTGGTGACATGTTTTTTAGTTGTGTGTGAATAAGAACAGAGGTAGTATTCTTATTCACATGATGTAATAAGTGAGTATAATTCCTATGTAATCCCTTGAAGTAAGATAGTAATGTGAGATAAAATAGTACTACAACATCATGATATTTATGGTTGTTGGTTAACCATTCAGAAAACCCTCATGTTGTGGTTGTTGGTTAACCACTTGTAAAACCATCCTATTTTGGTTATTGGTAAACCACTTTTAAAACCATAATGAATGTTGTTGGCTAACCTAAAAAATAAAACCATCCAAATCATGAGCAAGCAGAGGTAATAGTTGCAGTATAAGATAATGTTTTCTCCATGTAAAAACTAAGAGGGGGAATGTTGGGGATTAGTATTTACGTTAGATAAATTAGTTAGTTATTTACCATGTGATAAATACTATTAGATTATTGGTTAGTTGGTTAACATATCATTATTGTGAACAACAACATTAGGTTTCTATATAGGTATGAGTACTCTTAGGAGATTATGAGATATTTATGGGAGGAGTAGTTGTAGCAACCTCCTAGAATATAGGACCACCATCTCATATATATATGAATATTTGTATATGGAATGTTTAATGAATATAATTGAATATAATTTATGTATTCTCGTATTTTACATTATAACTCATTATATGAGTTAAATTTGTGCATAAATCTCCTATAAGAGCTATTAGGGATACCGCATTTAAAACCAAGATTATCATGTATGCTAAAAAAATCCCCACCACCTTAACATTTAATTCAAACAAATCCAAACAAAATATATCAAAACATCCAAATACATATGCAATATGTTATGTGCTTTGAGATATTGAAATATCTTGGTATTTTAATATGCTAGGGTGACTTTGTTTTAATGCACAATGACCACCACCACCCTTGTTACAAAGACATGCTAAGCCACATTCAAATATTTCAAATGCTAAAAATGAAATTACAACTTTATCAAAGTCATATGATGCCAAACATTAAACCATGACCTTAGATATCTATGTTTAATGGTGTTATAATAAACAATGTTAATTCTTCAAGTTATGATTTACCAAGACATGATAATATTATCTTATATAAAGTGAATTGAAACTATTCAAATATTTTATGAAGTCACTATCAATGAGTAATATCACAAAATCACAAAATTGATCATGTATATGCAATGTCATTATGTTTGCGACATTTTCAAAAAATATATAGTATTTGATTCACAAAATTGTAAAATTAAGTGGCATAATACATGAGATGCAAATCTATTATCAAGACAAGAAACCGTTGTCATAGATAATCATGTTTGTAAACAAGATATATTAACATTATTGAAAATGGGAATCATGATTTGTAGCTACATACTGATTAGAACTTCTATGACAAATATCAAACACCATTGTTTTTTCCCTATGCCAAATAATGATTAGTTTCAAATTTTGAAATATTCTTTTGGGTCTTCCCACTTGTTTTACAAGGTTGGCTGAATGAACTCATCAAAATATTTCATTATATAAACAAATCAAAACCTCATTTCAAAGAGACTTGATTTCTATCTAGCATCTAATATTTACACTATTGCACATTGAACAAAACTACCTTGTTCTTCCTAAATTCAATGTCAACATTACGAGTAGTCTCAAATCAAATTTGAGACACCTCAAAATCAATTCAAAAGCTATCATTGTCAAGTACCAATGTCATATTTCTAGCTACATACATGTAGTCAAGGAGCACAATCGTACAAGCACTCTAGGTGGGAGTACTACATGTGTCTTGATTCCCTCTTTAGAGCATCTAGATATATAAGTAATGGTTAATCATCAAGGGGATGATTGGGGTCAGCTCAACCCATTACATTCCCCCTCTTTTTTGAGGTTTATATCTCCCACAAATATCGCAAGAGTTTTCAAAGCAAAGAAAAGGAAAATAATAGCTTATGCATAATGCAAAAAAGAATCTATCTCAACTCGCTCAACAACCATAGGTGTAGAAAGTAGAATAGACATATTTTTTATAATAGTTAGCACAGATAAGTCTACAGTCAACAAATGCATTTGATTTATGTTGTTATTCATGGAGCATGGTCTTGTCTCAGAGTAATTTCAAATTTTAATATTGATCAAGCACAGTCATATTCTTGTCTTTATTGGTTCTCATTGTTAGACATTAGAACCAGTCAATAAAAAAGTTAGATTTAATTTAAGTGCATTTCTTCTTAGTGTTTTCCAAAAATAGCTTAATCCCATACTTATCAATTTACATATCATAATTATTGATGATTATATATCTTTAATGTTCTAATCTCTCTCAAGTTTTACACCTTTTAGACAAACATTTTAATTATTAAATGAAAAATAGGGTAAAACATAGGGATAGATTATTAAACTAAGGTTAGCTTGTACACATAATACAAAATTTCCTAGGATTATAATAAGACACAACTAGACTTTAGTGTTATCCAATATTTAGTGACATCTTTATATGCTAATCACATTCACCTATTTTGGCCAATAATGAAAGGGAAGCTCGATCTTTCACAAGCTATGTATACCCTCTTCATCTTTGTAGATCAATTATAATACATGTTTAGTTTGTTGATATTATTTTGAGATACATTATGATGTTGTAATAGTGTGATGCCTTCATATTAATTTTGTTATACTTCATGAATGCTTCATGTATTTTGCATTTCATCCATTTGTCTATCAAGCTTCATTATGAGGAGATAATACATACTAAAGAGGTCATCTTGGGCCAATCCCCATTTTCCACATGTTAATAGATATTTTCTACATTATACCAAAACTTACCTCTTATTCAACCTTAGTTGTGGACTTTTGATCATATATGTTGTTCCCAAAATCTGTTACTCATTTTTTGGGACAATATATGAACTATTTTGGTCTCGTGCCACTGTAGCAGCCACGTCACTATAGCATCTCATAGTAGCCGCCATCTGTAGTAAGAGTTGGGAGAAACAAATCTGCAGAGTCCATAGAAGCATGTCTGCAGAGTCTTAAAAACTAGCCTGCAGAGTCTGTAGAAATAAGTCCATAGAATAAGCTTGCAGAGTCCATAGAAACTAGTTTGCAGAGTCCATAGAAGCAAGCCTACAGAGTCCATAGAAATCAGCCTGTAGAGTCTGTAGTTCTACTGGATGGGGAACAAAATGATCACACCTTCAGTAATCGATGGGGATATTCACTTGAAACAATGTTCATTCCATTACTGGAGTATTTACTTTTTCAGCTAAGGGACTCACAGGTTCAACGACTTCAACATGCGAGCTCTCAAAAAGAAACAAGTTCCCAGCACTTAGGCAATTTAAAGGTTGGTTCAACACTGAGGTTCAACCAAAAGTTCCATCGGCAAGCTTCATACAAAGGATTGAACCATTCAACCCCGCTTCCAAAGGGTCAAAGGTTCAACGGGTTCAAAGAATCAATGACATCGGCAGACTTTAAAGAGTTAAGCGCTTCGGCAAGTTCAAGGTTCAACCGCTTCAGAAAGTTTAATGGCTTCGACGGACTTAAAGAAAAGAAGGCTTCGAAGAGTGAAGGTTGAACTATTGAATCGTTGAACCTTGAACCAAAATGGCTCAACAAGTTCAATAAGATCAAAAGACTTAAACAAAAGAAGACTTCGAAGAAGAAATATTGAATCATTGAACCGTTGACCTTGAACCAAAAGAGTTCAAAGGTTCAAAGGTTCAATAAAGTTCAAAAGACTTGGACAATAAAAAGATTCAAAGAAAGGGGATGAATTGTTGAACCATTGAACTTTGAACCGAAATGGTTCATAGGTTCAAATGATTCAAAGAGTTCAACTAGTTCAAGAAGTTCAAAGGTTCAAGGAAGCTTCAAGTGAAGGAAGGAAGCGAAAGATTCTAGAGACAAGTTCGACGAGATGGTTTAATCGAAGAGGCAAGGAAGCGATTGAACCAAGGAAGCAATTGAACCATTGAACTGATGCACCTCAAAGGTTCAAAGTGGTTCAAGTGACCAGCAACTAGTGACGTCCCCATAGACATCAAATTTAGAAGTCATGAAAAAATTATTTATTTTCAAATGTGGAACATAACTTAAAAATAAATTCAGTGATCAAGCAAAGAAGAAGCTAAAGGAGCCAACAGAAAGTGAGAAGATACCCTGAGAGCTCATATCACCAAGAAAAGGACAAAATACAACAAGACATGGCGAGGAAAGAGGGAGCGATGTAGAAAGACCGGAAATATATGTGCAAAAGTTATTCCAATAGGTGAAACAGTCCACCAGGTGGACATCAGAGAGCACGAGCACTCAAATACATGGCCTATTTTTCTCAATCAAGTAAAGGTAAAGTGGACAGTTGTGCACATATCAGGAAAAGGACCAGGCAGCCCATACTTGAAAAGGAGACATTTGGGATGAATTGACATGCCATAGTTAAGGTTAATGCCATGTTTCAGCATGGCCCCTTGATAGAACTAAAAATGCATTCAAGGCATTAAATGCAGCATGGGCCATTTTATGAAATGAAGCACCCAAGTCTTTCTTGGGGCGCTATATATTGTAATCTCTTATTTTATGCAAAGGAGATCTCTTTGATATAGAAGTGAAACTCTGCCCAAATTGAAAGGCATTTCCTGAGACTTTGAGCTCAGATTGTTAATCATATTTCTTTATTTGAATGAGAAAGCAAGTGACCTTTTAGACTTTGTGCTAGAATAGCTTGTGTTGTTGAGGAAATTGTTCTTATGTCTATTTTTTGAATGCGTTCTTATCCATTTAATTAAATAAGCAAGAGTAGTGGAAGTAACCAGGAAGGTGTCCTGAAGCTGACTGTGGAAAGACTTTGTGCTGCCACAATTGTCTTTAGTGTGTTTATTTTCTATTTTTGTGTAAAGGACCTTGGGAAGACTTTGTGCCCTCATTGTCTTTCGTATTTCACTCTTTGCCAGTTGAAGGGGAGACTTTGTGCTACACCTCATTCTGCTAGTTATTGCACCTTGTTCCAATTACTTTTACTACCCAGGAAGTCTTCCTCTAGTTTTCTGAACATCATTTTTGAAAGAAGAGAAATGCCTTCAGCAATTACCCAAGATTTCTCCCTTGATCTATGAACATCATCTCTAAAAAAAGAGAGATGAATGGTGTTGTCCTACCCCTGAGTTATTTTTTGCTTATATATATAGTATATAGCACCTCATATTTATAGGGAGCCTCCCCTTGATGAGAGGAGAGATTTGTCCCCTTTTGATGTGGTAAACCTACACATTTGGTTGATCAATCTCCCTATGTTGTGGTTGAAACAACCTATTTTGCCCATCAGTTAGCTGGTGACAAAATATTCACCCAACAATATTTAAGCATTCTTACACATTTCTCCTTCTTTTTGGCCTATTTTTAGCCTCCCTATATTTTAAGTTTTGTAAAAAAACACATGGGTTTCTTTGATTAGCTTGAAACCTTTTTGAGAATTTTGTGGCCACTTTTTTAATTTAATTTTTGAAACTTTTGAATTTTATAGATAGCCACAATATGCATAAGTTGGGAAAATTCTTGATTTTTCAAAAACAAAACTTATATTTATTTCATCACATAGTTTATTTTTAATGAACCATTTAAGGTCAAGGCTCCTCAAGGGAATCCTTTCAATGACTTAGAAATTTATGGGAAAAAATTAGGTTAGAAAACACTCGTCAATTTTTTGATAATCTTCCCTTTCCCATCTCTATAACCAAAATAGTTTTGTGAAAAACCAATATACAATTTTATGTACAATTTTGTGAAAAACAAAACTCATATTTTTTCATCGCACAGTTTATTTTTAACGAGCTATTTAAGGTCAAGGCTCCTCAAGGGAATCCCTTCAATGACTTAGAAATTTATGGAAAAAAATTAGGTTAGAAAACACTCGTCAATTTTTTGATAATCTTCCCTTTCCCAGCTCTCCAACCAAAATAATTTTGTGAAAAACCAATGTACGATTTTATCATTGCTACTTTCTAGAGATTTATAGGGATTTTGGAATCCTTGCACCACCTCCATAGGTTAGTAGACTTACCCACCCCTAGACCCTGATTGCCCATGTGACCTAATTGCTTAGCCCCTAAACACTATTTTTTTTACCTCCTTGCACTCTAGAATCCACATCTAGGCACATGATGCCTCAGAAGCTCCACTTTTTTGTTGGATTCATCATTCTGATGTGTTCATTTTGGAGTGGGCCATTTATAATTGGGAGTTTTTAATTTTGTTCTATAATTCAGTTTTCTTCATGAGGACACCTATGGAAACCCCATTTGTGAAAATTTTTTGGCCTCATATCTTGCAAAAAATATGCCAAATCTAAATGTTATTTTTTTTGAAGCTGTAAGTTTTTTGAGCAAATTCTAGATCAGTCACCAATTTTACACAAAACTATATGGAATTTTTTCTTAGCTCATGGGCCTTTTAAGCCTTATTTGGTATGCATCTTTACATGATCATATATTTTCACTCATAACTAGGATATAAGGGAACTTTATTTTGACCCATGTTGTATTCTCTTTTCATTTATAATGTACTAAAATAGAACCTTTTTTTTATGTTTCTAATTTTCATATACTTTGCACACAAGGGCAAAAATGTTGTAAAACTATATAATTATAAACATTTTTGGGGATTTATCACATTTTTATGAGTGCATAGAAACAAACCATAGTTATCATGTATTGAAAATGCATTTATTTTTGCCACCTTGTAAAGGGTACCTAATATTGCCTCATTACCAAGACTCTATTGATGATGTTCTTTGTCTTTTTTTCATGATGGCACCTTTTCCAACAAAAATCCTTCTGCATTGTTGAACATTTTGTGCAAGTAATGGATTTAGACCACTTGTGTAGACATTGGTTGTGAGTTTATTCACCTTCTTGCATAGTTATTGGTCAGTTTTATCTATTACTTCCATTATTGCCATTCTATTTAAGACATCTAAGGCCCTTTTCTGTGCACCTTACTACATTTTCTAAGACATTCTTCTTCTTCTATGGGCACCTTGGTGGGCACTTGTGCTTTCTATTTTAGCATAATAATAATGGGATTTGATTCCTAAATTTTACATGTGTGTCTTATTAACCATGTTGTTTGCTGGAAACAATACAAGGATTTTTGTATATACTATGAATTATTCAAATCATCTCATAGGCTCCTTCAAGGAGGAAAGCCTTGTGATTCCTTCTGAAATCCCTTTAAACTTGTTCAGACATGATAGTTTAGAGTCTTCTTTAGTAGATTCCTTCAACACTTATTTGTAATTATCCCTTCTTGGAGAAAATATCTTATTGGTGATGGCTTTTTCAACATATTAATAGTCTCCAATTGAGTTTTCTGGTGTCCCCAACATATTTTTATCTACTTTGACATTTTTTTGGTGATCCATGTGATGCCTTTCCTAGTATTAACAATGAGATCCTTGTATTGATTCTCCTATTTTTATGCCATCCTTGATAAATTTCTACCATCCTTGAGATTTTTTCATTTCTATATTTTTGACACCTTGACAGTTTGTTAGACTCCTTATGGTGATTTAATTTTGACATCCCCAACATATATCAGTTATTTAGAATTTAAGTAGTGGATTTGTAAGATTTTTTATCCACTTCACCCATTAAATATTATATGGAGGGGGGCATATTATTATGATGCCTTCTTTAGAGTTGCATGTAGCTTTCTTGGGTATCTTGTGATGGCATATCTCCATGTATAATTTTAGAAGTTATTTAGTGATGATTATTCAGCCCATCTTGTGCACCTAATTTAGTGATGGATTACCCCATCCAGTGCATGTTTATTCAATGGTGGATAAAACCACCCTCTTTCAACATATTTTTATTCTACGTGTGTATTTTGTATATTTTTGGGTATCCTTATGACACATTTCATCATCTTTAGTCACGTATGTTGTTGTATTATTTTTTGAGATGGATTACCCCATCCAGTGCATGTTTATTCAATGGTGGATCAAACTACCCTCTTTCAACATATTTTTATTCTACTTGTGTGTTTTGTATATTTTTGGGTATCCTTGCGACACATTTCATCATCTTTAGTCACGTATGTTGTTGTATTATTTTTTGAGAGACCCTTGTGGTGTGTTTCATATTTTCTTAGTTAATTTTTATACTTATTTTACATGGGTACCTCATAAAGCCTAATTTTTAGAACCCATATTCGAGTTTAAAACTTAATTTTTTTGTACAACCTCCCTAAGTTGCACTTAATGGAGATGTGTTCATGTAAAATTTTATATGCACTTAATATTAAGTTAACTTAAGATATTTTACAATATTAAGGTAAGCTTGTGCATTATTTCATAGGCTTAGAATAAGACATGGCTAGTCCTTAATGTTGTCTAATAGTCAACCACATCTTTATAGGCTAATCACATTTGCCTATTTTATCACCACTAAGGAAAGGGAAGATTTCTCTTGCTCAAGATTTATATGCCCTCTTCCTCTTTGTAATTCATTTTTAATATATGCTGAGTATGTTAATATTATTTTAAAATGCATTATAATAATGTAATAGTGTGATGCCTTTATATTATTTTTGTTATGTTTCAAACATACTTCATGCATTTTGAATTTCATCCATTTGTTTGTAGAGATTTATTATGAGTAGATAATAAGTATTAAAGAGGTAATCTTGGGGTAATCTCCATTTTATTCATGTTATCAGATATTTTCTAAGCATGAATGTCATCACTGTTAACCATTTTATTTTTTATATAAGCACAAGTACTAGAGAAAAAGAATTGAAATCAAATCAATTTGTGCACCACTTAATATAAAACTTCACCTAATAGGTATATTAGATATAATCTCCTTAATTGTAATAAGATAAAAACATAAAGAAAATGCAATAAACTAGAGCTAATGATATTGCAATAATAAATAAAACTCTAAATTTGAAACAACCATAACAACAAATCCTAACAGAAAAAAGAGCATAAAAATTGAAGGTTGGATATTATATAAGGAGCAGTTCACCAAAATATAACACAAGGATGACACACAAGTGTTTAAAACACTACACCAACCATGTAATACAATGGCACTAGCCAAAAATAACTAAATACAATAATATATAGTAAATAAGAGTTGGCTAGTGTAAAATGAAGGTGAATAAAAGTACCTTGAAAGGAAATTGATAACAAAAAATGAAAATAGATTATAAGTGATAGATAAATACATGTTTCTAGCTTACCCGAGTTATGATAACAAACAATGATGCTAGAAAATAGGCTTTAGAACAATGCAAAATATCTCTCCAAAAAGTAGATTGTGTTATGTGGTAGTGATGCTTTAATATTATTCCATAAAGGGTCAGAGTAGTTTTAGATTCCTCCAAAGATGATAGTTCCTCTGAAAGTGGTCATTTTTCCATGAAATTTTCTTTGTAAATCTAACATTTTGAAAATTTTCAAAACTCTTTGACAATAGCAAACTCACATAAACCTCTATCTTTTTACATAACACTAATAAATTATTAATATCTAGTAATACACCCAAGACAAAAGGAAATATCCATAATTAATGGCCTGAGTCCCTTAAGTGGGGGTTGTTCTACATATCATGCACACTAAGAATCAAGGATCATGTTGTTTAATGTATGTGAGTGACCCATCCCCATGTGAGATAAGACTCCGCCTCATCTCCATATAATAATTAATGAAACTATATGCTCTTTCACTAAATGCAATCCTTCTTTTGTACAATTATGCAACCACAAGACTTAAACATATGTAATTTAACCTTTTAGGGTTTAAATATGTAAAACCTATGTTTAGATTAAAGGGATGAGATATTTAAATCAATGAAAAAAATTGGAATAATTAAGTGTTGGTTTGTTATAGAATTTGACCCTCTTTGAATTTTTAAAAATTTCAATAAATAGGCTTAAATAAAGACTTGTCTAGAAATTGACTATTACAGATGATTTGGGTTTTAAAACTAGGTTTTGGACAGTTCTGAGTGTCATCAACAGGATTGTGGAGTCTATATGCTCACTGGATAGTATTGCCATATTTGTGTAGTGTCCTCAATGTGGTTCTAATGTCCCCTTTGTAGGTTTGTTCATGTTTTCTAGCAGTACACATGCCTCTATTTTTAGGTCTTGTTCTTGCACGTACAAAACCAAGAGCTCTGTGTTGTGCCTTGAAAACTTGATTTAGTATGCAAACCCTAATCCTCTTCACAAGTATGGTATGATAAATATTTTTTTGTTCATTATTAGGATAGATTGGACATCCTCAACACCCCACTATGATGAGAGTTGTCTACATACCAATAATCTGAAGAGGGATCAAGCTCGATGTAGCTCTCCCACCTAGTGCTTAATGCAAGTCTGAGTGAATGCTAGAATGAGAGTGGAATTGCATGCCTTGAATGTGTTTGAGCTTTGAAATATTTGAATATTGGGCTTAGGGATGATGTAGATGGTAGTATGCAGAAGTAGGATAGAATAGGGACCAAATACCTTAGTTTTGTTCAACTAATATTTGGTTTGAAGGTGGTTTTGCATTTATTTTCCATCTAGTGAATAGAGGTCAATTAGACTTATTATTATTGTTATAAGTACAAACCACTTAGAGGGAGGTGAATTAGTGGTGGAAAATAATCCAATTCAATTTCTAAACCCTTCAAATACTTAAGCATTCAATACAACCATTCATGAAGCATACAAAATGTTTATAGTAATGAACAATGAAGATAATGCAAGATCACTCACACAATACAAGATCTATGTGGGTAACCATTTTGGGGAATAAAACCCACTCTTAATCTTGCAAATACATGGACTACTTATCCTATAATATGATCATAAACATGAGATTGGTCAAGTCCTTCTACCCAGAATTTAGTGAAAACACCTGTTTCACAAGGAACACCTACCCCTAATATGATCAAGTCCTTTTGACCACATTTTGGTCAAGTTATTTTGATTGGCTTTAGTAAACACCTATTTCACAAGGAGAACCTACCCCTAAGATTATCAAGTCCTTATGACCACCTGTTGGTCAAGTACTTCTGACCTAGATGTTGACCATGGTCCTAAAACCTATGATATGAACATCTCCTGATCACGAATTGCCTACCAATATAATGGAGATATAATGTATATTATCTCTCTTCAAATTTGCACATTACATAGTCCACACTCTGATATGCCTCTCAAATCAACCACTAAGCTCACATAGATATCATATATCTATCGCTCATCCTCAATATTCAAACTTATAAGAGCATTGTCTTTGACATCAAAAATATAACCTACAAGTCATACAAATAGTCATCAACCTGATCTACTCTACAACCTATCCATTAGGCACACGCCCTTTCTTCTTTCCTTTGCTCTTCAACTCTCACATACACCTCTTCTATTAAATCTAGAAGTCACCACATTTGATTTCACCTTTTATAGAGCTTTCATGATTATTATCTTCTTAGTCAGCCTTTAGACTTGCCTTAACCCTTAAGGATTTTATCATATGAAAACATATCTCAATACCATTCTCATAGTTTGGCCATAGCATCTTGGGTCACCTTTAAGCAACTATACCTTTCAATCAGGCCTTAGTAGCCCTTAGAGATCTCATAAAGACCTATTCACCCCTTTAGCACTTAAACAAGCAAATTAGAAACAAAGGACCACTTCAAAAATCATAGGTCCACTCCACATGACCCCTTCAACATCCTCAAATGATCACAGTCATCATTACACACCTCTGCATATGCTCAATCTACTAGAACATTAGTCTTGTACACAAGAACACCATGAATGAACAAATAGTTAACTTATAAGCATTTATTCATACAAAATATGGATTGTTCAAACCTCCAAAATCCATACAGATGATCTTCATGGAGTCTAAAACACTCTCCAATATCTCATTTCCCTTGAAACATCCAAAAGCTATCAAGAACAACTCAAATATCCTTCTTGGGTCACTTGCAGAACATGGTCAAACACACTATCAACTTTGGAGCTTGATAAATTTGGTTGTATAAAAATTGAAAATTTAAAATAAATATTAATGGATGTGCCTTAAATTCCTCATCAACTTTGCCTTTTACACCATGGTCAAATTTTATATATATCAAAAGTTATATCACAAAAACTACAGACTAGTCTTCCCTCACAAATTCACATATTTGAATTCCAACGGTCATTGAACAACTATTAAACTTCAAAACTTTGCCAACATCTCATGTCCTCACATATTTTGATAAAATACACACTATCAATATTTTTATAAGTATCTCGATATTTACCTTTTCTTTACTGTTAAACATCAAGCACCTTAACCTCATCTCATGCTTCTTAATAACTGTGGATAAATACGCTCCGTTGATCTTTGTGGATCAACCAAGTCTTTATCTTGAAATAATCACAATTAGATTTTGATCATAAATCCTATGATTAGGACACTTGGTGCCATCACTTGAATTTTGAACACTTTGTTGTTAGTCCATGTGCTTGTGCCACTTGGTAGTCCCACATGCTTTGTTGACTCTTTGATTTGTCCTGCACCGTTGATCTTCATAAGTACAAACTATTGCTCACCATTGATCTTCTATTAGATTAGCAAGCTTGTGACACTTGTCACTAGCATGTCCAACCTTTGACATGTTAACTTCATACGTACCATTGATCTCAATATGTACGATTAAGTGTTCACCATTGGATCTTTTATGCCAATGACCTCATAACACTTTGCCATCATCTTGTATCCTCGCATCTTTTTATCAAATATGCACCATCGATATTCTTAGAAGTAGCTCAATATTTAATTTTTATTTACTATTAAATACCAAGCACCTCAACCTCATCTCGTGACTCTTGGCATCTATGGAAAAATGTGCTCCACTGATATATATGGATTAGTTGGGTCTTTATCTTATAACGCTCACTATTAGATCTTGATCAAAACTCCCATGATTATGACACTTGGTAACCTCACGTGCCTTCTAAACACTTTGATGTCAGTCCATGTGCTTGTGCCACTTGGTAGTCTTGCATGCTTTATTGACTCTTTAACTTATCTTGCACCATTGAACTTCATAAGTATGAACCGTCGCTCACCATTGATCTTTTATCAAATTAGTGAGCTTGTGACATTTGTCACCAACATGTGCAACCTTTAACATGTTGACTTCATATGCACCATTTATCTTAATATGTATGATTAAGTGCTCACCATTAGATCTTTTAGACCAATGACCTCATACTCTAATGTGAATAAACTTGATGGTCCCTGGCCCATCACAGTCTACTAGAGCAATTTTAAAGCTTTATAACTTGAGATAGAAATCACTTCAAGAATCCAAATTTTTAGGGTAGCTCTTTAGCACTATATACAATATCTCCATGTAAACATTTGATCAAAAATGATTTTCTACCATCATCTTGTGTCTTCACATATTTTGATCAAATATGTACCATCGATCTTCTTAGAAGTAGCTTGGTCTTTACATTTGCTTTACTATTAAACATCAATCACCTTAACCTCATCTCATGCTTCCTAGAAACTATGGACAAATGCACTCTATCGATATCTATGGATCAGCCAAGTCTTTATCTTGCAATGCTCACCATTAGATTTTGATCAAAACTCCCATGATTATGATAATTAACACCCTCACATGCCTTTTGAACACTTTGATGTAAGTTCATGTACTTGTTCCACTTGGTAGTCACACATGCTTTATTGAATCTTTAACTTATCCCACACCATTAGTCTTCATAAGTATGAATTGCCACTCACCATTAATCTTTTGTCAGATTAGTCAGCTTGTAACACTTGTCACCATCACGTGCAACCTTTGACATGTTGACTTCATACACACCATTGATCTCAATATATACGATTAAACACTCATCATTGGATCTTCTAAACTAATAACCTCAAACTTGAATGTGAATAAACTTGATGGTCTTTGGCCCATCATAGTCTACTAGAGCAACTTTGAAGCTTTATAACTTGAGCTAGAAATCACTTCATGACTCCAAATTTGTAGGGTAGCTCCTTGGCACTATATATAACATCTCCATGTAAAAATTTGACCAAAAATAATTTTTTTCCTACCTAAAATAAATGCACAAACTTTTTGGTTCATACATATCTGCATGACATGCAGTGATGGTCTAGTTAAGTATAGGAACTTAGTGAACTTCTATCTGAGAGGCCAACTTTGCACCCACATAACTTTAGCTACGCCTAACATCTTGACATTAAATTTGAACCACAAAAACTTGGGACTAATTTTATCATACCCATATGACCAAATCCCATTGACTCATCCATATGTGGCATTGGTGATGTCAACAAACTACCTACTCAGATTTTTCTACCACTAGACCCAAAATGTCTAGATGAAAACTATGAACTACCAAATGAAATATAATCATGCACACAATCATTAAAATCATAGAAGACCTCTTATTGTACCTATTTCATATCCTTAAATCACCATACTCATCCCTAACCATACCAAAACTAAAGATGAACCAAGCCTACTTCAAGCATACTATAACAAGCATACCACACACTTTGTCATTGACACTTAGATTATTAAAAAACTTCATCCACTCACCTAAACACCTCCATGGCATCACTAAAAATATATAAAAATCTCCCCCTTTGTCATTGATGTCAACACCCATCATATAACTCACCTTCCTTCTCCTTCTTTAAGCACTCTCATAATAGGAACCTTCCCCCCCCCCCTTTGACATAATGACAAAGTGGGCACAAACTGATCTTAAGGACCTAAAAAGACCGGAAACAAGAGAGGACCACCTTAGAAAGATGAAAAAAACCCCCTTACCTTGAGCCTACCTCTTCTTTACCTTAACAACTTCCTCTTGCTACATACCAACACTCTCTTTAACCAAGCACTACAACCAACAAAGAAAGAACACATAAAAGCATTGAAATATGATGGAACTCACCAAGAAACATCTGAGAGGGGATCCCATTAAGATCTATAAGCCATTTCACCTCTTGAGCATCTTCAGATCTCCACACATCATGAAGAATCACCACATAGGCTTACTAGCCTTCTCTCTCAATCCACCTCAAAGACAATCAACAGAGCTTCATGCCACTCTCCAAATAGGAAACATGCTCTAAACCAACCCAAGAACTCATGTTGAAACACTCATACCTTGATATTTTGTATAAACTGAGCAAAAACATCAAATCTTTACACTAGGCTTATCTAGACTCCTTGTAGTCGTACTTGGAAATTGCAGAGCCAACAACTTTCAATAGACAAACTTTCAAGACCTAAAAATGCATATCTAGATAATTCTAATATGCCCCCTTAAGCACTCCAATTTAAATCACCTAGATCCTCCTTTGAAACATACTTCCTTCATAAATCTACTAGCCACTTAGGCCTCCATTTTGACAAAAACTTGAATAATTTGAAAAATACAAACCTTCAAATGTTTGTGAAGCTTGATTTGACCACCTATTTGACCCATTCAACCTATTAAGAAGCCTTAAATCACAACTCATAAGGAAAACCACTTTTCTTAGTATAGCCCAAAACTCTAGAATCTCAAAACAAACAAGGTCAACAAACCTCCTTCTAGTCAACGCCCACCTCTAAAACTTCTTGCACACCTAAAGACAACCATCACACACTTCTGGACCAAGATTTTAGCCTTCACACCTTTGGGAACCTTGACTTTTTATACTATGGCTTTGATCTGTAATAAGAAAGATAAACCCAAGAGTATACAAAAAAACCTCTAAAAGGCACAAATAAGATCATCAAAACATAAAACCACCTGGAACACATAAAAAAGAAGTGCACACACCTTTTGAGCACCAAACTCTTCTTGACATTCCATCAATCTCATTATGCCACCTAAAAACACCATTTTGATCCTACAGACACTGCATACACAACAAAAACACCTTATGGCATCACTTTACCCTCATCAAAGCACTTCTCCCATCTTGACACACCAAATCCAACTAGGAACACTCATCTCTTTCCTTCTGGACCTTCTGAAGAACACCACAACAACACTTGCTTTTCCACTAAAAGGAGTCTCTTAAGAAGTATAGACAAAGACCTCATCTATACCATAGTGTTCTTAAAACAAAGTGAAGATAGGAGTGGCCCACATATCCTAAATAATCACTAGAATCCTTTTATAGCTATAAGAATTATTGCTCTTGTTCTCCTTAGTCTAAACTTTGACAACTAGTTCCTTTTATATATCACTCACTTTCTCTTCTATGATAGGATATACAACATTTGGAGAAACTATAGAATATTGACATACCTTGATCACTAAAGGATCTTCTTTTCATTGCATAACATCAGCTTCAGACCTTGACAACATAAGAACCAAGCTTAAAACTTACTCACACATAGCAGGTTGTTCATTAGCATCCAAACACACCTCAAAACTAACCTCAATCAGAACATTGATCTTCTCCTTAAGCTTGGTCTTTTCATTCACAACATAAGCAGACAATGAGATCTCTTAGCACTCTCTAACTCTTGTAGCATTCTCCACCATAGTAAATAGATTACTTGGACCTGTAGACTCATCATGACTCATACTTACCATCTTTGGTTTCCATGAGTTAACTTACCTTCTTTCTTGCATTCTAAGAGTCTAATTGAACGTATTTTATCTTGTAGGCCTTTACTTGTAGAATCTAGCAATGTGACCTCTCTATTGATAATTGAAGCACACTATACCTTTTGCAACAAGCTGATCCTACCTTTCTTGATTAGAACAAAATCTTGCAATATGTCTATTCTTTTGGCAATTAAAACAGACTACTCCCTTTGAAGAAGACTCACCTTACCTTACCTTATTTGGACAATGCTTAAAAAAATGTCCCTCATCAAGACATTTAAAGCACTTAACTTTGTTCACACTTTTTGACTGATAACCCCCATCACAGTTCCATGCAAACTCATTTTTAACAGGTCTTTTGCATTCTCTTGCTTTATGGCCAAACTGATTATATGTGTGATAGTAAACATTGAAACGTACATATCTTATGGCATTTGGTTATCTAATCTAATTTGTCTTCACTCTATTAGTATCTTCATTCCTTGATTGATTGTTGACCTTCAAGGTTTGATTTACATTAGTCTTCATCTTGTCTTGAGTTGCATTTTCTGGTTCTTCTTTGCACCCAAGACCAATTCTATCACTTGCATGCTTTTGACCACTTAGAATATTATCTAGATCACCTAAGCTCTTTTCAAATCTCATAGATGACTACATATTACTAGATGTCTTCTCCAACTCAACTTTTAATGACTCATTTTCAATTACATACCTTGAATATTCATCTTCTTTAACTTTCAGGCTTGTAGATAGGATTTTCAATTGACAACTAAGATGCTTGAATATATCTTCATGTTATTTGGTGTCTTTATTCATTTTTTCCTCAAACACATTGAATTTATCTTCATATTCCTTGATTTGAGACTTCATATTGTTGTTAATCTTCTTCTTAATCTTCAGTTCTTCAAAAACATTCATCAATTCAATCTCATAGTCCACCTCATCTTTATCATCATCTGAATCACTCCAAGTAGACTCCTTTTAATATGAGCAACTTCTTTCCTCAGCTATGAAGAGGGTTTCATCTTTAACATGAACATCATCTTCATGATCATACTCCAATTCACTATCTTCACTCTCATCTGATGAGTTATAATCTTTATTGGTGTAGAGACTCTTCTTGTTCTTAAAGGACTTCTTCTTGTTGTCATACTTTTTGAATCCTTTCTTCATTTTATCAGACTTATATGTATTTTGGTCTTCATCTTGGCCATCACCATGCTCTTCATCATCATTATTTTTATGCTTATGAGGGCACTTATTAGCAAATGTCCTAATTTTCCATAATTGAAGGATTTGAAGGGTAGTTTACCCGTATACTTGCCTGACCCTGTTTTCAATTTCCTTATAAACAAATCAATTAGTTCATCTTAATCAATATCACATATGTCATCCTCCTTGAGTTTCTTACCTTGTAACTTCATCTTTGGCTTCATTTTCATCTTGAATGATGCTTTCTTCTTTGGTGGTATATCATCATTTACTCTCATTTCATAGGTAGTAAGGATGGCATGCAATTCATCCATCTTCAACTGAGTGAGATCATGGATTTATTCTATAACATATACTTTAGAATCAAACTTGAAAAAAATATATACCTTAATAACTTTTGAATTATAGTAGCTTCTTCAAGCTTCTCTCCAAGACCTTTGATGATGTTCACAATCTCATCAACTCTTTGTAGAAAGGATGCCACATAATCTTCTTCCTTCATCTTAAGACTCTCAAATTATCTTCGATGAGTTTGCAACTTTGCCAACTTGACCTTTGAATCTCCTTTATAAATAGTCTTCAATTTATCCCATATTTCCCTAGCAGATGTGCAATGGATTACCTTGGTGTATTCAGTCTCTGAAACACCACGAGTTGTAGCATTCATTGCCTTAAAATTGTTCTCAAACAACTTATTTGTAGCACTAGATGGAGGAATAATACGTGCATAAAAACCACCAAAAATATATTTCCAAGTGTCAAATCCTAAAGACATGATGTAGGTCCTCATCCTCGCACTCCAAAAAACATAATTGGATCCATTTAACATCAGTGCTTTCTTAGTGGGAAAACCTCCTTGCATTTGATGGCTACCCATATTGTACCTTAGATATCCTTTAAGATTTCAAGCCTTTACCAAAGGACCTACTCTGATACAAATTTTTAGAGGTACAAATCACTGAGAGGGGGGGTGAATTAGTGGTGGAAAATAATCTAATTTAATTTCCAAACCCTTCAAATACTTAAGTATTTGATACAACCATTCATGAAGCATACAAGATGTTTATAGCAATGAACAATGAAGATAATGCAAGATCACACACACAACATAAGATCTATGTCAGAAACCCTCTAGGGGAATAAAACCCACTCTCAAGCCTGTAAACACATGGACTACTTGTCCTATAAGATGTTCTCAAACATGAAACTAGTCAAGCTCTTTTGACTAGAATTTAATGAAAACACCTATTTTAAAAGGAGCACATGCCCCTAAGATGATCAAGTCCTTTTGACCACCTGTTGGTCAAGTCTTTCTAATTGGATTTAGTGAAACACCTGTTTCATAAGGAGTACTTGCCCCTAAGATTATCAAGTCCTTCTGACCACGTGTTGGTTAAGTCCTTCTGACCTAGATGTTGAGCACCCTCCCAACACCTATGATATGTGTTGGGTGAATATTTTGTCACTAGCTAACTAATGAAAAAAATAGGTAATTTAAACCATAGTATAAGGAGATTGGTCAGCCAAATGTGCAGGTTTACCACATCAGAAGGGGACAAATCTCTCCTCTCATCAAGGGGAGGTTCCCTATAACTATGAGGAGGCTATATATATATATATATATATATATATATATATATATATATATATATGTAGAAAGTAACACTCAGGGGTAGGACAACACCATCCATCTCTCTTCTTTCAGAGATGATGTTCACAAACAAAGGATAAATCCAGGTGAAAATACTGAAGGCACTTCTCTTCTTTCAGAAGTGGCCTTGCAGCTAACAGCAGGAGTTCTTTCTGATAGGTAACAAGTAATTGGTAACATGGGGTGTAGTAACTAGCAGAAAAAGTGGTAGCACAAAGTCTCCACCTCAATTGCCCAAGAGTGGAATACGAAGGACAATGGGGGCACAAAGTCATCCCAAGATCCTTTACATAGAAACAAACTGAAAACACACACTAAAGACAATTGTGGTAGCACAAAGTCTTCCCACAGTTGGCTTTAGGACACCTTCTTGATTACTTCTACTAGTTCTACTTATTTCATTAAATGGACAAGAACACATTCAAGAAACAGACATAAGAACAATCTCTTAAATGACACAAGCTATCACATCACAAAGTTTGAAAGTAACTTGCTTTCTCATTCACATAAAGAACTATGATTAACATTCTGAGCTCAAAGTCTCAGTAATCGCCTTTCAATTTGGTAGAGTTTTGTTTTTATAACCAAAAATATCTCCCCTCAGCAATAATAGAGATCACAATATATATCAACCAACAAAGACTTGGCACTTTGTTTCCCCCAAAATGGCCCATGCTGCATTCAATGCCTTGAATGCATTTTTGGTTCTGTTAAGGGGCCATGCTGGAACAGGGCATCAGCCTTGACTTTAGCGTCTCTTTTCATCTCAAATGTTTCCTCTGAAGTATAGACCACCTAGTCTTCTTTTTGATATTAGTGCAGCTGTCCACTTGTCTTTACTCCATGGAGAAAATTAGGCCATGTCCTTCAGTGCTCGTGCACTCAGATGTCTACTTGGTGGACTGTTCCACTTACTGGAAATAACTCCTACACAGATATTTTAGTATTTTTGTATTGTTCTCTCTTGCCTTAACATATTTTGTCTCTTCCTCATGATTTGAGCCCTCGAGCTATCTCCTTTCTCCATTCTGCAAGCTCTTTTGGCTTCCTTTTTAGCTGGTCACTTAGCTTGTTCTTTATGTTCTGCGCCATATTTGAAAACCAACGGATATTTCATTACCCTAAATTTGACGTCCGCGGGGACGTCATTGGTCACTGGTTGCTTGAACCATTTTGAACCATGAACCTTTGAACCTTGAAAGTTCAATGGTTAAATGGTTCAACAGTTCAATGGTTTATTGGCTCCTTGGTTCCATCGCTTCTCTAGTTCAATCTCTTTTTGCTCGCCAGTTGAACCATCTCTTTTGAACTGGTCTCTGGAATCTTTCACTTCTTTTCTTCGTCAAAACTTCCCTATGATCTTTGAACTTCTTGAACTAGTCGAACTCTTTGAACCAATTGAACCTTTGAACTTTTAGTTCAAAGTTCAATGGTTCAATAGTTCATCTTCTTTGTTTGATTTATTTGTTTCTCTAAGTCTTTTGAAATCCATTGAACCTTTGAACCTTGAACCATTTTGGTTCAAATTTCAACAGTTCATTCTCTTTCTTTGAATCATTTGTTCCTTCAAACTTTTTGGATCCTTTCTTTTATGTTGAACTCGTTGAACCTTTGAACTTTGAACTCTTTTGGTTTAAGGTTCAATGGTTCAATAGTTCATACTTTTCTCTTTGAATCCTTTTATTTTCTAAGTCTCTTGCACTTGGAAATTCCTTCGTCTTTATGTCTTTGGAATCTGCCTGAAGGGAAGGTGTCCCTTCGGGCCTTGAGAAAGGTCTATTTCCTGGGCGCCGAGAGCCCCCGCAAGGGTACATGCCCTTCGGGGCTCTTCGAGTGGCCTTTTTCTTTAAATTCTTTGAACAAAATGTCTGAAGGAATTCCTTCAGACATTTTGTCTAAAGGAATTCCTTTAGACATTTTGTCTGAAGGATTTCTTTCTTTTGCCTTAGATGCTTTCTGTTGGGCCTTTGAACTGACTGATTGAATCGACTTTGGTTCAACGGTTGAATGGTTCAATAGTTCGATCCTTTAAACCTTTGAAGCTTTCTTACGTTTAAGTCTTTTGATCTGATTGAACTCATTGAACCTTTGAACCTGATGAACCATTTTGGTTCAAGGTTCAACAGTTCAATGGTTCATCCTTTACCCTTCGAAGCCTTATTTTCTTCTAAGTCTTTTCGAAGCCATTGAACTTGCCGAAGCGGTTGAACTCTGAACTTTTGCTAAAGTGCTTAACTCTTCAGGCTCATCGACGATGTTGAACTTATAAACCCGTTGAACCTTTGAACCATTTCGGTTCAAAGTTCAATGGTTCAATGGTTTAATCCTTTGATTGAAGCTTGTCGATGGACCTTTTGGTTGAACCTAGGTGTTGAACCAACCTTAAACATGCCCAAGTAAAGGAACTTGTTTCTTTATGAGAACTTCACCTATTGAAGCTATTGAACCTCTGAGTTCCTTAACTAAAAAATGCTTGAATGATGAATAATTTAAATGCTCAGAACAATATTTTGAGAAGGGAAGAGAGAATTTTGACCTACAGGACCAAAATAGTTCATATGTTGTCTCTAAAATGAATGACAAATTTTGGGAACAACAATATGAACATCTACTGATCACTGATTACCTATCAATCTAATGGAGATATAATGTATATCAGCTCTCTTTAACTCTATACACTACACAATCCACACTCTGATCTACCTCTCAAATCAACCACCAAGCTCACATAGACATCATTTATCCTTCGCTCATCCTCAATCTTCAAACCTACAAGGGCATTATTTTTAACATCAAAAATATAACCTACAAGTCATACACATAATCATCAACCTGCTCTACTCTACAAACCATCCACTGGGTACATGCCCTTTCTTTTTTCCTTTGCTCTTCAACTCTCACATACACCTCTTCTATCAAATCTAGAAATCACCACATTTGATTTCACCTTTTATAGAGCCTTCATGATTATTATCTTCTTAGTCAACATTTAGACTTGCCTTAACCCTTAAATCTTTTATCATATGAAGATATAACTGAATACCACTCTCATAGGTTAGCCATAACATCCATGGGTCACCCTTAAGTAACTACACCTTTCAGTTAGGCCTCATTAGTCCTTGTAGGTCTCATAAAGACCTATTCACCCTTTTAGAACTTCAATGAGCAAATTAGAAACATAGGAGCACTTCTAGATGCATAGGTCCACTCCACATGACCCCTTTGACATCCTCAAATGATTATAGTCATTATTACAAACATCTGTGTATGCTTAGTCTACTCAAACATTAGCCTTGTACACAAGAACACCATGAACGAATAAATAGTCAACTTCTAAGCATTTGTTCATATAAATTATGGATTGGTAAAACCTCTATAATCCATACAAATGATCCTCATAGAGTCTAAAACACTCTCCAATAACTCAGTCCCCTTGAAATATCCAAAAGCTATCAAGAACAACTCAAATATCCTTCTTGGATCACTTGTAGAACATGGTCAAACACAGTCAAATTTGGAGCTCAATAACTTTGACTTTACAAACATTTAGACCTTCAAATAAATATTTTTGGATGTGCCTTGAAGTCCTCTACAACTTTTCTTTTTACAATAGGTTTCATGAAGACCTATTCACCCCTTTAGCACTTCCATGAATAAATTAGAAACACAAGACCACTTCCAAATGCATAGGTCCACTCCACATGCCCCCTTCAACATCCTCAAATGGTCATAGTCATCATTACACAACTTTGTGTATTCTTAATCTACTCAAACATTAGCCTTGTACATAAGAACATCATGAATGAATAAAGAGTCAACTTTTAAGCATTTATTCATACAAAATATGGATTGGTGAAACCTCCAAAATCCATACAAATGATCCTCATGGAGTCTAAACACTCTCCAATAGCTCAGTCCCCTTGAAACATCCAAAAGATATCAAGAACAACTCAAATATCTTTCTTGGGTCACTTGCAAAATATGGTCAGACACATAGTCAACTTTGGAGCTTAATAACTTTAACTATAAAAATATTCAGACCTTAAAATAAATATTTTTGGATTTGCCTTGCAGTTCTTTACAATTTTTCTTTTTACACATGGTCAAATTGTATATATATCAAAAGTTATAGCATAAAAACTACAGACTGGTCTTCCATCATAAATTCAAATATTTGAATTCCAACGGTCACTAAGCAACTGTTAAACTTCAAACACTTTGCCATCATCTTGTGTCTTCACATCTTTTGATCAAATATGCACCATTGATCTTCTTATAAGTAATAGGGTATTTACCTTTTATTTAATATTAAATATTGAGCACCTTAACCTCATATCATGCTTCTTGGTAACTATAGATAAATGTGCTTTGTCGATCTCTACAGATCATCCAAGTCTTTATCTTATAACACTCACCATTAGATCTTGATCAAAACTCCTACAATTATGACACTTAGCACCCTTGCATGCCTTCTGAACACTTTTCTATCAGTCCATGCGCTTATGCTACTTGGTAGTACCGTATGCTTTGTTGACTCTTTGGCTTGTCTTGCATTGTTGATCTTCATAAGTATGTACTATCGCTCACCATTGATCTTTTGTTAGATTAGCGAGCTTACGTGTGCAACCTTTGACATGTTAACTTCATATGTACCATTGATTTTAATATGTATGATTAAGTGCTCACTGTTAGATATTCTAGACCAATGACCTTAGACTTCAATGTGAATAAAATTGATGGTCTCTGGCCCATCACAGTCTGCTAGAGCAACTTTGAAGCTTTATAACTCAAGCTAGAAATCACTTCAAGACTCCAAATTTTTAGGGTAGCTCCTTGGCACTACAGACAACATCTCCGTGTAAGCATTTAATCAAAATGACTTTCTATGTACCTAAAATAAATGCACAAACTTGTTGGTTCATACATATATGCACGACATGTAGTGACGGTCTAGCGAAGTATAGGAACTTAATGAACTTTTGTCTGAGAGGCCAAATTTTCACCCACATATCTTTAGCTACGTTCAACCTCATGACCTAAAATTTGAATCATAGCAACTTGGGTCTAATGTGATCACACCCATATGTCCAACTCCTCCTGACTCATCCATATGTGATAATGGTGATGTCATCAAACTGCCTATTTAGATTTTTTTACCACTAGACCCAAGATGTCTAAAAGAAAACTATGAACTACTAGATGAAATCCAGTCATGCACACAAGCATTCAAATCATATAAGACCTCTTATAGGACCTCTTGCACAGCCTCAAATCACCATACTCATCCCTAAACATCCCTAACCATGTTAAAATTGAAGATCAACCAAGCCTACTTCAAGTATACTAAAATAAACATACTACACACTTTGTCATTAACACTTAAATTATCAAGACACTTCATGCACTCACTTGGAAACCTTCATGATATCACTAATAACTCTCCAACATTTATAGGGTTATGTAGCTTCTGTAGATAAGAAAACATGATTAGGCCAACCTTAGAAGGGGAACACATTTGAAAAAGTATATGTTGGGAAGAGCTAGGGCTAAGGACACTAGCACCTAGTTGGGGATACTAACACCATGTGCTTGTAGTGTCCCAAATGTGGTGCTAATGTCCACTTGGCAGACTGTTGAGCAACTTGGGTTTAGATTTGGGAAGATAGTTTTAGGACTATGTTTTGACTAATTGTAGGTGACTGTGGTCTACATCATGATTGGAAAAGTATGTCTAAAGCTCAGGAAAAGGTATAGGGCTAAGCTAGGAATAGGGTAACTCAAGTGACACTCTTATCATCCAATTACCACTTTGGGTGATTACATTTCACCCACCCCCCTTTATGTTAGCAATGCAATAAAATGAAATTACTAGTATAAAGGAAAAAGAAGCGTACCTAGACTCACCTTAGAAGTGAAGCCCACATCGCTGATTCTGAGTATGTGAATTTACGTTTGCGTATGTGAAACATGATCTAAAGTAACATCCTACAATGAAACATACAAAAATTGGTCCTTAAGAGATAATCAAAAGCAAAAGACTATGTTGAAATTAAGTAACTAACTAAAGAGAGAGAGGAAAGGAATGAATACACCTTGTTGGGTATGTGAACCAATGCATGAAACTGGTGACAACCTATGTGTGTGAGTGTACATGGCGATCGTATTATTGAATAGTTTAAACTGAGCTAATGGCTTACTCAATTCTTAGATGGGTGGCTCAAGAACTCAATCTGATTTTGACTCCATCATTTCCCACCCCTATTCAGTGGATCTTGATCTCTATGAATAACTTGGATAAGACTGTAAGTGTGTCTAACCCTCTTGTGTAGGTGGCTCAAGAAATCAAGTAGGCCATAAATCCACAATTACCACCTATGTGAAGTAGATGCATATATAATTAAACTGCATAAAGTGTTGAAAGTTACTAATTAAGTAAATCTAACTATGCATATCAGCTTTGTAGCCACTAAGGTATATTAGGTAGCTTTGGGCCACTTGGGAATGTCAACCACTGTAGATGGAGTAAGGCATGAATCTCGTGACAACTTGGAATGTGATATCAAGTGTATATAACACAAATAATGACATGGATTTTTCCATGCCATTTGATCAACATGTGTGTATTTGAGTATGTGGAAACTATGTGTCGCACACATGTCCCCAATCTGGTGTTTGAGTATACTAAATCTAAACTAAGTATGTAATAGTTGAATCTATGTAACTAAACTGAATGTGGGAATGATCATGACACATATGATGCCCCCAAATCTAAGAAACTGGTATGAATTTGATCTAAAATGAATGTATTTGAGCAAAATTTGAACATAACTATCAAACCTATGACTATATTTATACAAATTTGTATTATACTTGGTGTACTAGTCTAAATGATCCAAACTATCTTAAAGTTGGGGCTACTAGATAGTAGTGCCCTATAATGGATAGTAGCACCTTGTGGTGCTAGTGTCTCAATCTAGGCACTAATGTCTACCTGGTCTAATTTATGAGTGATCTAAACTAAAATTCTAAGTCTTTATTCTATTATGTGTTTACTTTGTGTTTGATGTCTGAAATTGAGCTTATGTGTTGAAATGTATCTGTGAATAACAAAGTAAGAGCCTGATCTCTGTGACAAACCCTTGTGATTGCCCCCTCTTTTGAGAATAGTTGTGAAATTTGTATAAGAACTGCCCTTTAATGCATTAGTGAATAAAAAAGTAGGATCCTAATCTTTGTGACAAACCCTTGTGAATGCCCCCTCTTTTGAGAATAGTTATGAAGTAGCTCTGAAAAATGTGTTAGCTAGAGCATGTGCATGATATTCCAATATAATATACAAACATAACATCAAAATGTAAAAGTATCTGATCATAAATAAGTAATGTAAGATTTATGTTGTAATCTAGCATTGCATAAGGGTGTCAAGATAGATGTAATCAATGTATAACAACAAATCTAAGTAACTACTTAGGGGTATGGGGCATGATGTCCATCACATCTCCCAAGTAGGAAGAGAAGATGCATAAGGTCCCTCATGGCATCAAAATTTTTAGTGTGTGTAACAGACAAATACAAGTGTCATGGTGTAGAAGCATAGAAAGAAGCATACATACAAGCACATGAGGCACACAAAATATATGCCAAAAGGCCACAATACAAGGGACATGGGCACATGTCAATAAATTTGAGAATGAAGACATACAAGGACATGTTCAAATGTCCACATATGCAAATAACAAACAATTTGGCATAGAGCCACATAGAAGGACATGCTCAAATGTTTGCATATAGAAGCAAGAAAGTACACACAAGGGACACTGGCATATGTCCAAGGCAAACAAATAGAGAAGTGGCATAGAGCCAAAGAATAATGGCATATTCAAATGCCCTTGAAGATGGAAGAAGCATAGGAAACACAATCAAGTATAATCCAGGAAAACTAGAAATGAAAGCATGTATAAGTTTGTAATACAAATCAATGTAGATGATAGGATGAACATATATTGAGTCTAACTAGTGATAGTCAGCAAAAAATATGATTTATGATTGATATCAAGATAAATCAATGTGTAAACTAGAATGTATAGTATGAAAAGATAAAAATTAGTTATAACAACTGTGTAGGAGATGCCCCTAATGGGTAGATGTATCAAATGTATAAACCTGGATTGGTGTAAATGCCCTCAATGGATAGATGATAGCTAGTCTGGATTAGTGTAATGGACCAGAGTCCTGTTTGGAAGTTGCAAGCACTCAAAAAGAACAAGTGAAGTATATGTGTATGATAAAACTGACTATACTAGGATATCTATCAATGTGCAATATCTGGCCAGTAGTAAAAATGTAAACATAGCAATGCATACAATATGTAAAATTTGTGTTTTAAAAATATTTGAATGTTTTTGTATTTTGACATGTTATATTGTTTTTATGTTTTCTGAGTATAAGTTATGTACAAGAAAATTAAAATAAACTATGTATAAGGAGTAAGAGAGAGATAAGGAAGTATGTACAAGGGTATTAACCATAATAATCAATTAGTCTCATGGGAGACTCACTATCACCATGACCTGTGTTGAATAGGGGAACTGTGATCATGTGTGTAGTGTGAAAGGGCAACTGTGAGCCCATAATCTACTATGTTGTATAATATGAGTCTAAAGCTGACTAAGTAGTGATGCTATGATGTTGTGGCACTGAATGTGATGTCTTGTGAACTGTAGGGGTGTCAGGGACCCAATCTAGTAGAAGCAAAATTTGTAGGTGATGTAGATGACCTATGTTGAGACCCCATAGACATAAATATAATTTATCTTGGCATAAACTGAGTAAAGGAAGATCTTCTATAATTTGCGACGTAGTGCTGATGCAGGGGTCTCTCTAGTAATGGTCTCTATGGGGGAGTATGTGTGCATGTAGATATCGTAGGAGTAAACCTGGCCTACTCTAAGGACTTTATTGAACATTGTGATGTATGCATAGGAGCTGTACTCTTTATTATAACTAATAATTGTATAATATTTGGTAATGGTGTTATAACCATAACTAGTGTCTATGTTGAAACTATAGATGGAAATTTTGCTGGAACTGTCTATGGGATGGGAAGAGGATACTCATATAGGACACCCTCAATCTTAACCACTTGGTTAGCATGTATCTACTTCATGTATTGGTGTACTATAGATGGGATGACTTAGAGTTGTTGTAACCATGTCCTTCCCAATAATATATCAAATACATTTGCACTAGGTACTACCATGAACTAAGTGGCTATGTGTGTTGGTATAACCTATAATGGAAGTAAAATTTCCCCAATGGAGCTCTGAACATTGCCAATAAAACCACTAATGATTATATATGTGGGGAATATATCTCGCTTTGTGCAGTCTAAGTGTTGTAAGAGTGTCATGGTGCACATGCTTATGCTCAATCCATTGTCAACCATAACACTGTGAATAGGATGGTGGTTTATGTATGCTCGTATGAAGAGCACATGTAAATCTGTGTCATCATCAACAATATCCTACTTTGAAAATGTGATAAGTGGTTTAGGTGGCACTATAATATGATACATGTCAATAATGTGATGTAGTGGATGCGTCTTCTCTATAATTGTGTGATAGGAATTTGGTGGTGGATGTGTCTAGTATGTATAGTGAACATATGATGTGTCCCCTACCTCATTATTTGTATGCTTTGGGAAAGGATCTAAAAATATCTTTAGTGCATTTGCCTTTGTTTGATGTTGTTTTGATGCCATTGTGGGTGTGCCCACATCAATAATGTTATCCTCAATGAGATCTTGTATCTTATGATTTAGGCTAATGCATATGTTTATCATGTGTCATGGTGCCCTGTGATACTTTCATAATGCATTTGAGTCATAACTCTTTAGAAGAGGCCATGTTGTATCAACATCTTTAATGGGAGGGAGAGATATGACATTGCATTCCAATAGTTGTTGTAAGACTCCTGCTGGTGACTCTGGAAGATTAGTGAAAACTATGCATCAAGGAGTGGATAAAACCAATCTAGGAGAAGGCTCAGAAGCTACATTAACTGTGGCCTTTTGATCACTTTTATTTTTTGTGGCCTTGACCTTGTATGGAGGTTTTTTTGAACTCTTAATAATTGATTTTGATCCATTTATGTACTTGAGTTTACCCATTGTTAAGAGCTTAACCTCTCTTTCCTTGACTGTGTGCAACATATCTGTAAATGTAGGAAACTTATTGAACAAGATAACTTCATGAAGCATTGATATAAAATCTATTTAGATATGAATCTCTCTATCTATCATGGGGCTAGTCAATTTGGATAATAGTATCTTGTATCGTAAGACATAATCGATAATAGGCTCATTTAACTTTTACTTTAATTATGTGACTTATGTTTATGATATCTCATCATTGATGTTGATAGAGAAGCGTGCTAGGAACATATCTACTAAATGATTTAATGTCATGATAGATTGATTTGGCAAATCATAGCACCACTGTAAGGCATAATCCTTGAGAATGTGTGGAAATAGCTTTGTAATAAGCCAATCGTTAGATACATAGTCTAAGCATGTTACGTGAAAGGCTTTGAGGTGATGCTCTGGGTCACCCTTGCCATCATATAATGTGAGCTTGGGTGCCCCAAAACCAGATGGCAAAGGAGTTGTCATTATGTGATGTGCCAAAGGTGTATGCAAGAGAATGTTGGAATCCAAGGCATGCGATGGCCTAACTACTCCCTTCTCGAGATGTAACACCTTAGAATACAAAGTAAGAACCTCATACATAAGGGACTATACATTTGGAGTACAAGAACTAGCCATAAGTGGTGTAGCTATCACTGATGGTTGAATAACAATCTTGGGTTATGCTATCTGAGGTAGTTGAATTGGCCCCATTGGAGGTGTAACAACACTGTTAACTAGAGGGGTTGAAGATTGACCATTGCTTACCTTTTAGAGTTCCTCTTGAAGAATTTTTATGAAATCATATTGTATGTCCTTATGTTTGGACATAAAGTCTTGTAATTATCGCTTATCAGTTTCATCAAATCTATTATTAAATTCTACCATTGTAATTTGAAAGGAAGGAAAACAAGTTTTGCATATTTTGAACCTTTTCAGAATAGGAATATATGAAAAGACTGCAAAATATAAATATAGCAATAAATATGATGTTTTAGAAAATTAAATTCTAAGTATAAATAAAAAAGGATACAAACCCTGAGTGTGTCTAAGGCGAGGGTTTTGGAATCTAGGGTTTCTTTACAGTAATTTAAATTAGATGTAAAATAAATTGAAACTCTAATATGAAATTAATTTTAATTAGCTAGGTTGTCTAAAAAAAATTAGAAAAATTAGAAGTATGTAACCCTTAATTTATTGCACAAAATTTGGATTAATGCAAGTTAGGGTTTGAAGCAATATTCAAAGTAAGATAGGTTCACCAAATGATTTAACCTTTTAGGGTTTAACTATGTAAATCTTATGTTTAGATTAAAGGGCTAGGATGTCTAAATCAATTAAATAGATTGAAATAATTAAGTATTTATTTTCTATAGCATTCGACCTTCTTTGACTTTCTAAAAATAACAATAAATAGGCTTAAATAAAAACTTATATGAAAAGTGACCATCACGGATGATTTGGATTTTGAAAATTGGGTTTTGTATAATTTTGAGTGTCATCAATAGGATTCTAGAGTTTGCCTGCTCGCTAGATAATAACACCCCATATGGATAATAACACCATGCTTACGTAGTGTACTCAATGTGGCACTAATGTCCCCTTTATAGGACTCTTCCTATTTTCTTGGAGCACATGCACCTGTGTTTTTAGGTCCTATTTTTGTGCACATAAAACTTAGAGTTTTATGTTATGTCTAGAAAACCTAATTTAGTGTGCAAACCCTAATCCTCTTTGTAAGTATGGTATGATAAATATTTGTGTGTTTTTTAGTAGGATAGGTTGGATAGCCTCAACACCCCATTGTGAAGAGAGTTGCCTACATACCAATACTCTGAAGAGGGATCAAGTTTGATGTAATTATCCCACCTAGTGCTTGATGCAAGTACACGTGAATGCTAGAATGAGAGTGGACTTGGATGCCTTAAATGTTTTTGAGTTTTGAAATATTTGAAAATTGGGTTTGAGGCTACTATAGATGGTAGTATGTAGTTGTAGGGTAGAATAGGGATCAAATACCTTAATTTTGTTCAACTTGTTTTTGGTTTGAATGTGCTTTTACATCTATTTTCCATCTAGTGAATAGAGGTCAAATAGACTTGTATTTATAGGGTTCTATAGTTTGTGCAAATAAGAAAATATGCTTAGGCCGACCTTAGGAGGGCACATCTTTGAAAAAGTATATGTTGAAAAGAGCTAGCAATAAGGACAGTAGTGCCTGGTTGGGGACACTAGCGTCATGTAGCTATAGTATCCCGACTGTGCCGTTAATGTCTACTTGACAAACTCTTGAGCAAGTTGGGTTGGGATCTAGGAAGACAATTTTGGAGCTATATTTTGATTGACTGTAGGTGACTGTAGGCTGCACCATGATTGGAAAAGTATGTCTAAGGCTCTACAATAGGTTTGGGGCTAAGCTAGGACTAGGGTAACTCAAATGACACTCTTAGCATCCAATTACCACTTTTAGGTGATTACAAGATGATAAAGGTAGAGTATGATCAATGTGGAAGCTTCTTGATAAATGTGTAAAAAATATGGTCAATTTGCAACTCAATAACTTGATTGAAAGGAAATGTTAATTGACTTAGGGTACATGTGTATATATAGGCATATTTGACTTCAAATTGGGACATTTGTAGTACATAGGCTGACCATGGAAATGCATGAAGGTTGACACTCAAAACATGATAAAACATGGCATGGTTACACGAAGAACCCACAAATAACATGACCCCTTTAAGACTGCTTTGAAAATAGTAAAGACAAAAAAACCCATGGAACATATATCAAAATGAACAACAATACACTTAGGCAGATCTTGAGGCAGACAAATCTTAGATTTGAGGGTGTTTATGAAAAAATAAAGATGACACAAGACAATGAAGGGTACAATATGAAGGGAAAAGGTACCAATAAGAGGTAGGCAAATGAGCCAAATACATGAAAGCACCACAAAGGCGTTACAATTATAAGACTTGTACCAAAATTAGGTATCTATAACACTTCACCAAAATACAATCAAATAAATAACATTTAAATAGGGATCCATAATACATTTACAAAATAATAACAATGCCTAATGAATAAATGGAGCACCAAGGTTAGTAAAATATAGAGGGATAGAAATGGTGTATGTTGTAAAAGATATGTCACAAAAGTCTAAACACATAAATGCATAGTTGGAGTTGTGATGATTTTTGCCATAAATTTTGGCACTGATTAGAGAAGGTTTCTAGGATTCTATAAAATGAATTTGGTAGGTGTCTAGAGCAAAAAGTTTGATCTTGGAAAATTGTTTGCAACTAAAATCTAAGTTTTTGAGTTTGTTTGCCTACTTTTTCTCTTTGCTTCTCTACCCTCAATTTGTGCATTGCAACTCATGCACACTTTCAAGTGACTTGCAATAGCTAAATCTATGACCTAAAGTGTTAAGAAAAATAGATTGGAGGTTTGCAGTAGGGTTTGGGTCGCTGAGTCCACTAACTAACCCTCTAACAATTAAAACTCGTGTAATAGAAATTTAAAATTGCTAGGAACCTTGAAACCACATAATATCTCTCTCATGTAATAACAATATACTCAATGCTAGATGTTTAATTGATAGTGCTTATCCAAACAAATTACAACACTTGTTTATTTATATGTAACTTCAAAATGCACAAAAAAAAAAAAATGGTAATATTGATGTGCGTGCTGACTTCCAATCATTAAAAATAGTGAAGATGGAAAGGCACATATTGACCCATCTAATTAAAGAGGAGGAGAGAGAGGTTACTATGACCATACAATACGGCCCAGACAATAAAACTAAAAGTTCAAAAAAAATGATGAAAATTGTCACGAAAAAGTGGAAAATGAGTTTTCAAGCTTTATAACTATGCTAAACAAATATACAAAACCAAATTTTAAATTCCCTGTGCTAAACAAATGTACAAAACCATAAGAAATTTACATGAAGGAAAGGGAAGGGGCCAATTCAGGGTATTTGTCTTGTGAAAGGTTATATTAAAAAAATGCACATTTGTATGGAAAAACATATAAGAAGACAAAGAAGTGCATTTCATTTTTAAATTTTGCAAAAACAAAATAGAATATTTGGTACAGAAGTCAGCATTGAACAAACCAAAATCTAGGTCATCTCAAGGCAGATACATGAATTGTTTATAATTTTTTAACATAGAGGCACCAAAGTAAACGATTGGAGAATGTTGAAAGCATGGAGATGGTATCAAAACCAGTTAACGACGAATCCAGTCCCAACTCAGGTAATAAGCTCTGGAGTTTTATGGGCCACTGGAGACATTGCAGCTCAGTATGTCAGCTTTTCAACCAAAAAACGTCTCCATCTTTCTACCACTGTAAGATTCACCAAAATGCTCTTACATTTCTTCTCCATGTCATGTTTTGTTATGTTGTATGATACATGCTTTTGTTATATAAAAGAAAAAATCACATCGTTTTTCTGTGATTAAGAAAACACGCTTAGATTCTATCCATTTCTGAAAGTGTCTGTCTGAGCGGTAAATGCAGGAGAGTTTCCCCAATATATTGTCATTGAAACCTGCATTTGGATTTTCACGTGGTTGGTTTTTGTTTCAACATCCATTCGTTTCATGGAAATTTATTGGGAGCAAATTAGTCAAGTGTCCATTTCTGTTGACCTTGTGTTAAAAGCAGAAGGGATTTACCTATATGCACCCCTGTTTAAATGTATCAAATTCCATTTTTTTTAAAATTTTTAGAATCATCGCCAACGAGCTTGGTATGTTGTTTAAGCAAATGAGTTTAATCTGCATTGCACATGCTGTAATCCATCTCAGGCTTTAATATGTTATTTCTTTTTGCTGGGTTATTCTTGGGTGAGGTTATGCTCAGCCTTGACTGTGATATGGGGTAAGCTTGGACAACATTCTTAGGAGTGATAAAGATGGATCATGGTCGATTTTATGGCCTTATCATGCAACATAACCTCACTAAATATCCACTAGAGTTATGGGCCATCTAATGTACGGCATAATCCTGTAACAAAACCTCACTCAATGTCCACTAGAGTTATGGGCCACCTTATTGTGGGTGGGGGCGAAGGGGGTGAATTTCAATTTGAGATGGGGTAAGCTTGGACAACATTCTTAGGAGTGATAAAGATGGATCATGGTCGATTATCATGCAACAAAACCTCACTAAATATCCACTAGAGTTATGGGCCATCTAATGTACGGCATAATCCTGTAACAAAACCTCACTCAATGTCCACTAGAGTTATGGGCCACCTTATTGTGGGTGGGGGCGAAGGGGGTGAATTTCAATTTGAGTCACACCCTTATGATCAATTTGAGTCGCACCCTCGTGAGTGTCAGCCATTATCATTACAGCTTCAATATGTGAATACAGGCACTGATATTTCTGTAACTGATTCTTCCTCCTCCTTGTGGATTCTCTATGATCCAGCTTAAACATATTTCTGTTGCTCAATCATGTGATGCATCTTTGACCTATGGCTTATGGATGTTGTTGCCTTTCATAGAGTATGGAACAGGCTATTCTCTCAGGAAGGCTAGGTTATCTGCCAAATTGCAAATGGTTTTCAATATTTCTCAAATCTCTTTGCATATGCATTGCTTCATCTTTCTGTAACTGTGAAGTGGGATTGAGATTTGACAGTTATCCTTGTTCCTGATTAAAAAAATTGATGAATGTTAAATGTCCTTTCTTTTATGTTATTACAAAATTCTAACATGTCAAGGAATGTTAATGGTAAAAAACAGTAGGAGTGGCTAATGGGTTGCTGCTTAGGTCATTAAGCAACGGAATCAGAGAGACATCTTGCATGCTCATTTGAAAGGAAAGCCACAATCTGCCTGCTCCACAATCCCTTTGACACATGGCAAACAAACAAACTGAAGGTGCATAGGGTAATTGTAGAATGCACCTGCTCAAGCGCTAAGAGAGGAAAAGGATACAAAAATATTCCTTATAAACACCCCCACTATGAGGATTGGAGTATGGCCATCCCAAACCTATCATATAGATCCTTCAGATGTGCTATTTGACATTCATAACAAACTTCTTCTTGGGAATTAGGCTCACCAATTCATGTCTCCGATCTACTATGCTGTCTTAATCCTACACAACCATATTTCGAGGAGAGCTTAAACACACCTATGATTTTTAACCAAGCCTGTTTATACATGTACATGATCTTTGACCACAAGGCAACCAGTCTTCCCATCAGAGATTAAATGGATTGACAATGTTTGAATTCAAATTACACGAAACCATTTTTTCCTCCAATATTATCAGAAAGGGGCAGTAGAACACCACCAGCAAGCTTATGCACCATCCCATGGCCTTGCATTGTAAGGCTTGATATTTAAAAAAAAATTGATATATGATTAGTGATAATAGATTTATGAAAATTAGTGAAAATTATTTAGAAAAAACCTTAGGTGGATGGCACAATAGAAGAACAAGAGAGAGGATCTGTGGTACTTGTATGCAAAAGCAAGAGTGAAATGATAGCTGAACTGTACATTGATGAGCCTTTCTGTAATTTGCTTTAATTTTGCTGTTAACATACACTTACGGAGAGAGAAAACAACGTGAATGCATTTGAATGAATTCCAATTCAAGGGTGTTTGTACACTTATTTAGTTTGGCCTCTTTTTGGCACTAGAAATAATATCATCTTCCTCACGAGTGGGCCAGGCTTCCTAATCTTCTCATGGGCTGCCTTCCATGTCTATATACTATCTCATGTCCCTCATACTGCTGCTGCCCTGGGGTCCCATGGTCTCTGGTTCTGTTGGTTGACTACGTAGTCGTGGGATTTAGAGTTGTTTTTTCCTTATTTTTCTCCAGTCTTCTTGTCTATATGGTCTTGGTTAACTCTGTGATCTTGGTCAGCACCATAGTTACCATGTTCGAAAAGTTCAGGTTGTTTGGAAGGGGAAAAAAGTTCGGAAGTTCGGGATTTTGCAAAAAGTTTGGTTCGGCAAGTTCGGTTTAGTTTGATTTTTTTTATGAATTTTAAAAATTAAAAAATTAAACATATATATATATTTTAAAGAAAATCTAATATAATCACTATAAATTATAATTATTAAATTAATACATATATATTAATATAATTAATAAATTTAAAGATATATTAATACATATATATTAATATTTTATAATTTATAAATTAAAATTGCTTTTCCAAAATAGAACCATAGATATGTTAAAATGCTTTTCCAAAAGCGATGCGGGCAGATGGCAAATGGCGATGGCAGTCTGCATGTGTTGTTCAAGTCTTCGACACCGGAAGGGTTTTGTGCAATATTTCAATCCGCGAACAAAGATCGAATCTGGACATCACCACAACCTTGCCTCTATTGTGGAGAGTCGCGCAATAGATGCCCGTTATGCCATATATGTGGAAAAACGACATCAGGCCCAATGTTGTGAATTTTCCAAACACAGATTCATCCACATCAAACAGGGAGGAACACAAATTGGCAACAAGGTTCCTGTGAGTGAGCATGATGCCCTTCGAGGCTCCTGTGGTGGCGAAAGAATACGGAAGCGTGCACAAATCATTCTCACTAACTTTATCTGCTTCAAATACATCCATGCTTTTGAATAATTTTGCCAATGGCACAGTGTTGCTGTCCACTGCATCGTCCTCATCTACCATAATGACAGTAATGCCAGACATGAATGCCATTGTGTTTCAGGCTTATGGACTCATATGCTGTTGTGTTTCATACTTCCAGTATTTTCTTCAGCGTGCTTCCTGTCGATGTCTCAATCATGATTCACTCTGTAACATTCGCCTTTTGCCTTTAGGGTTTGTGTTCACTGTTCGCTATTTTGCATTTGCTGTTAGATGATTTTGGTTTAAACAAATATATTTTGAATGTTTTTTTAAATTTTTTTAAAATAAAAAAACGAAAAAGTGAACGGTCGAAGTTGACCGAACAAATTCGGTCAGCCTTATTTGTTTGGTTCGAACCGAACTTGAGCCTTGTTCGACCGAACATGGCAACTATGGTCAGCACTATGATCGGGTGTTTTGTTTCTGTTTCTCATATTTAGCTTAATATCTTTTCATAATGAATAATTGGTTATTTCATCTATGAGTTTTGAAGATGAGAGTGGCTGCTTCCTGGGTTATAGGATGAATGTCTTGTTCTGTAACAGATATCTGACTCCTCAGGTGTTCCAAGTGGAATTGTTATATTCATTTGAAAGATATTTTTGTTGGTAATTTATGAGGACAAAGCACTACCCTCACATGGAATATATTTGAAACTTTGCTACCTCTCCAATTATTGCAGGACTTTGGTTTGAGCTTGGAAAAATTCATGGAAATAGTTTGGACTTGCACAAAAAGGAAGCCCTTGACTTCTAGTATGCATACCCCAGTGGTGAAGCAACCCTTTGCTTCATATACTTGACTGCTTTGAGTTGACTGCCCAAATCTTTCAAAGTGAAAGAACTGAATTCCATCATTGCATAAAGGATGAAATACTAAAGCATTTTGAATTCTTGATGTTTTTATAAATTTGGTGAAACAAAACACTGAAATGCCTTGCCCAATGTGTTGATCTTATTTTCCAGTTAATTCCCCTGCTTATGTACAAACCCCTGTCAGATATATGCCCCCCTGTATATCACGTAATCAGCAGTTACATCCAGAGAAATCTGTCCACAGCACCAGACAAAAGCTTAGATTCTACCGAAATGCCATCTTCCGCTTCCATTGCTAAGGAAGGCAAAGAGTCATTGTCTGAATTGTGAGCACTAGCAACATGCCTTACTAAGAAGTAAAAGTCTTTCATTTCCCAAATTTTAGTAATAAATTGTATATAATATGCATATATTTATTTCCCTCGGAAAAAAAATCGTAATTTTATTCATTAAAAAAAATAAATTACATTCAGCAGATGCATAGTGCATTCCATGATTCCATAAGGGGAAACGACTCCCTCAAACAAATAACTGCTCCATCTACACAGATTGACAGAAAGACTCCCACCAGCCAAGAAAACTTCCTAATAGTGATCAAGAAACTGCTAATGCAGTACAGTGAGACATACAAAATCAAAAAAGACAGACTCATAAAGGAAAATTACTTAATCAAAGTCTAAAGATTCCATCTCCCCCATTATCCAGAAAATAAAAAAGTAGACAGAGACGAGCAGTGGACTGCCCCTCCTCAAATTCTTGAACCTGCCAGGTACCTAGAGCCATTTGCAGTCCTTCCTTGGAGAGACCATCTGAGTCCTTGTTCCTCTCTCTATAAACATGGTGAAAAGTGAGAAGATTAAAAGAAACATTGTAAGATTAAATCTCACTGTAGATAGGGCGCAACAAAATATTTTCCATATCGTAGATACCCAACATCCACTTGATAACCACTAAGGAGTCACCAAAGATTTGAAGGTTTGAAACACCTTTATCAGCAGCCAGCAGAAGAAGCAACTTTAGAGCCAATAACTCAACAAAGTTGTTTGTACCGCTTCCCAGCCCAGCCTTGAATTTAAAATACTGTGAATCCTTCATAAAAGTATTCTCCCTGCCTTGCATACAGGGGGATCCCCTTGACAAGCCCCATCAAAGAAGGCCCATGCTCTGCTCTTGTCAATATCCTCAACAGAAACTTGCCTGGGAGGTTTTTTATTTCGAATCTGTTTGAAACACTCCAGAATAGACTTACGTTGCATAGCACGTTGAAAATGAGGGGCGAATTTATCCTCAAAAATACCGACCTTTCGTGCAAGCCAGACGCCCCAAGCTAAAATTAATGGCAAGGAAAGAAATTTTTTAATAGCAAGGTTAGAACACCAATATCTCAATGCTTCCTCAACTGAATCCCCAGACCACACATTCCTAAATCCAAACAGAAATTCAATTTCCCTCCAGACCCGAGCAGTATATGAACAAGCCACCAGCAAGTGATGTATGGTTTCCTCACTTTCTTTACATAAAGAGCACCTGCTAGGACCATGTCTACTTCAGCTTTGCAACACCTCCCAAGTGGGAGCCTTATTCCTTAGTGCAAGCCACATAAAAATATGAGACTTTAAAGGACACTTAAATTTCTAAATAAATTTCCACCACCACACAAGGTCACCCAATCCATCAGACTCACATAAAACCCTGTAACCCACCTTTGGCATGTAGAAACCCCGTACAGGATTCCTAGACCAAATCAGTGCATCATCCAAATCCTTAATTCTAACAAGACTTGTTCTCAGGGATGCAATGTAAGCCTCCCATTCCATCCCTTCCCTACAAATAAGTCCCAACAAGTTAGCATGCTTCCATTCCTGTCTCCAAAAAGAGGACATTTCACAGCCAGCTGCTTGGTTCAGAAAGAACATTCCTTTCCCATGTAGAGTATTTATCAAATATTCTGATAGCTTGTACCCCTCTCGACAACCAACTCAAGGGTCCATGCCAATTCTCACTCTTTGATCTGAAATGGTTAGTTTATGCAAACACTCACTATTTTACCAGTTCTGAATACCTAACATTTTTTCTCAATATCCCGTAAATACATGAAAAATTGGCTTGAGTATTAAATTTTAGATTATAAATGATTAGAAACAGCAAGTAAATAAATAAAAACAGAGAAAATAGCAAACCCAAGTTGATAACGGAGTTCACCTTTTGAGGGCTATGTCTCCAGGTCCGAAAAGCACTCGAACTAATCTATTAATGATGCAAAATCACTTTCCATACAATCTTTACATCAAAATATTCACTTTGGTCTGCAACAATATCTGCCTCTGCCTCTAAGAAGCCTCGGGAAACCACTGGTTTTCTTTCTCCAAGAGTCTTCTTGCTTCAAATGCTTCTACTTGCTCGATCTCCTACAAAGGACTAAAAATTTGTCCCTCTTCAAATAAAATTTCACCCTTTTTGTAACATTTTGGGCTTTGTGGCTTAATGGCTAAGAGTCTTATCCTTTTGCCATGAAATAGGGGTTCTTCCTTTTCATGCGCTTTATTTTAGCTTATTGGCTGAGTTTTTGAAGGATTAATACTAAATCCTTCGCTATGCTTACTAAACTTAGGCGTAGCTCAATTGGTAAATACCCAAAATGGGTCGCGTGGGGTGAGGGGTTCAAATCCCTATTCCCACGTTTACTTTTTTGATAAGCTTGGGCACCTTTTTATGGGGTTTAATCCCACATTGATGGGGATGTTGAACAAAGAAAGGTTAAAATAGAATCCTCCACGCCTATTCCATCGGAATGAGACCACCCTTTGTTATGAACTTGGTATTCAGGGGTATGTGCATTGAGCTCGGTCTTGGAAGCTTAGAAGGATGTCACGTGGTGGCTTGGGACTCCATTTTTCTCAAGTGCTAGTCCTTTGTAAACTATAGGAATTTAATTCCACATACATTGTGTTGAGGCCTGCAATAAGGTTTATATGCAAATTTGCCATTGTTGTGTTGTGAAGAAAGGCGACAGGGTTTCCCTCTTTACAAAAAGAGGACCCCACTAGCTGAAGGCCCCCCAGCTGGCAAATAGCATGGGCCCCACACTAGCAGGGATGTTGTCAAAGACCGAAGACCAAAACCAAACAAACCCATATGCATTCTCTCTGCCACATGTCACCATATGATTTGTCCATGTGCCAAGCTATGATTGGACCACTTGTGCAATTTCGTACATCATGAAGACGCCAGCACTGTACCATGTCCATATTTTTTCCCTTGTTTGGCTTCAACTTCAGCAGGCCATAACTTTTGCATATGGAGTCTGATTGACTCTGTGCAAATTGCGTTGGAAAGCTCTCAACGAGCTCTTCAATGTGTAGGCAGTTTCGAAAAGATTGCAGACCACTTGATCGGATCGGTTGTGGGGATCTTCCTGGATCACTCCTCTCCACTAAGAAGCTTTGGACTACCAAAAGTGTAGTTTTATTCAGAAAACAAGTGAGGGTACAACTCCCTCACTTTTTTCGGTTTTCATCCATTTTTCTTTGCTTGGATGCATCGCTTTTTGACCCACATGAAGGTACTCCATATCACCCCTTCGCAAAGTCCTCATCCTTTTGTCAAGAATAACATTTCCCTGCAACTCATCAAGATATTCAGGAGCAAAATTATCAACAGAAGGAACTTGAACATTCTCACCTTGATCCATGATCATAGGAGGCTCATATAGTTTCAAGTTTTCAACATTTACCACGGAATACATCTCTGCATATATGGAGGTAATGAAATAGTCACCCCTGATTTTTTTTTTGTTTGTTCACTGTTTGCAGATATGAAGTGTTTTGCTGATGTTTTTTGTGTTTGTTTCATGTATCTTTCATGGGTTTCATTGCATGCATGATATAGATAACATAAAGATAGAAAAAATGGAAATGAACTTGCTTTAAATATTGGAAATTTATCTCATAAGTACTACATATGACATGCGACTCAAAATCAGATTAATAACAACATATATCAGACCTAATATTGATCAGTCCAAACCTGATAAGAGCTTCAAACAGCAGTATATCCACTTCAAACTTGCATCATTCAACACTCATGAGATAGCCACAAATCCCTTTTGAATACCAGGACCAAAATCCAGTTGCACAAACTCCAACAAGGCAGAAAATAGGCCTATACAACAGCAGGCCCAAAAACAGAAAAACACCCCCAAACAGGGTGGCACCCTAGGTAGGGCGATCTGCTCTAGAAATTCAGATTTCAACCAAAAATTACAAACTAATATCCTAAAGGGGACGCCTTGGAGTGAGGAAACCAATGCACCAATACCCAGAATGATGTGCCAAACACGGTCGGAGCTACCAATAGATTTGTCCTTCAGCCACTGGAAAAATCAGAGTTTCCAGAACTTCTGATAAAGATTTTCAGGCCTTAGAAAACACACCAAAATGCCTACCAAACAACCCCAATATGATCTCAAACTCCAAACTACTGACACACCCACAAACCCAAATCAAATACCACAAAAATCATCATTTTTCACCATCCAAAACTCAGAAAATCAGAGTTCTGTTGAAGCACTGTGTGATCCTTGGGTGGAACCACTCAAATCCAGCTAGGGTGGTTCTTCACCACCGAAACCAGCTCAAAACGGCGAGGGTTTTCATCCTCACACGCAGCCAAAGCACTCTGGAGTCATTCCAACAACACCCTGTTAAATTGCCAATTCCAAGATGATCCAAATGAGAGTCAAATTGAAGCTTTATAGAGAGTGAGAGGGAAATTAGAAACTTTAGGGGTTGAAATGCTTTTTTCCCTCCCAAAATCCAATGCGTCCCTTATGAGCCTTATTAAATTTAATAAATTAAACACCTTATACCTCCCTTGGGCATCCATGCTCATAAGGAAACTATTTCCTTGTTTGCCTTCTAAAACAACTTTAAGTTACCACATTAGGCTCCATGGTACTTTTATGATGACCACCATCCCATTCACTCAAGTTATAAAGTTATTTTATAAAAACAACTTAAGTGACTAAAAAAGGTAATTATTAAATAATCCAACCTTAGATTTTTTTTTAACCTTAGGAATAACATTGCTGAAACCAAATGGGCTTGGGATCAATTACCCGAAATAGACTTACTATAAATAACACTGCTAAAAATAGTAAGTACTCTCCAAACACCAACTAGCGCAAAACTGAAGATCACTGAGATGCCTTATGGTTTACTATAAATAGTAAACACTACTAACTGGCCACTGCTATAAATAGAAAGTCCTGCCAAAAACCATCATTGAGCCCAAAGCTGGCACTGAGTCCCCTAACTACCTCCAACTAGCCTACGGGAACTCTGGAATAGGCTAATAGGAAAACTCCACTACTCAAGAGCTAGAAGGGGACATTACAATCCTCTCTCCCCAAAATTGCTTGTCCTCAAGCAATCACAACTTTGGATGCTGTCAAATCTGCTCACTCTCCCAAGTAGCATCCTCAACTGGCAAGTCCTGCGATTTCACCAAGTACTCTGTAATGACTCTCCTGCCGGTTCGCTCTCTGAAATCAATCCCTGCCTCTGAAACAAGTATCAATTTCCCCCCCTCATCTGATTGAGGCAACACTGTTGAAGGAGTCACATTATGCCCAAGCGCCTTCTTGAGGCGTGACACATGAAAAACATTATGCACCTTACACTCCTCAGGTAACTCAAGCTCATAAGCCACCTCCCCAACTTTCTTGGTGACTCCAAACGGACCGTAGAAATGAGGCTTCAGCTTCTCGGCCCAACTCTTCTTGAGAGTGGACTGTCTATATGGCTGCAATCTCATGTACACCATGTCTCCCACCTCAAATTCTCGCTCAATACGGTGCTGATCAGCGTACAACTTCTACTAATTCTGCGCATGTTGAATGTTATCTCCTAACGACCTCATAATGTCCAGGCTCTCCTGCAAGAAGGCCTTCGTTCTAGGCATCCTTCAATCACCGAACAACAAATCAATGAAGCTAGGAGCTTCATAACTATACAAAGCCATGAAATGTGACATCCTGATAGACGTGGAATGTGGAGTTGAAGCAAAACTCCCCTAAATGCAACCATTTTATCCAAGCTTTCTGCTGCCCTGAAACATAATGTCGTAGGTAACCTTACACCCATTTGTTTACTATCTCAGTCTGTCCATCTGTTTGGGGGTGGTAACTAGTGCTAGGAGTCAACTCAGTACCACATAATTTGAACAACTGCCAAAACAAGCTCATAAACTTGCTGTCCCTGTCATTGACAATGTTCTTAGGTGCCCCATGAAGTCTAAACACTTCCCTAAAGAACAAATCTGCCACTTGTAACGCTGTATAACTTGCTGGTATAGCAAAAAAGTGAGCAAATTTTGTCAAACGGTCCACCACAACATAGATACAATCCTTCCCTTGCACCTTGGGAAGCCCTGTGATGAAGTCCATTGAAATACTTTCCCACTTCTGAGTAGGAATGGGTAAAGGTTGTAGCAGACCAGCAGGGTAAGTATGTTCATTTTTATTTTGTTGGCACACTTGACATTCACGAACATACTTAATAATGTTTTCCTTCATCCCCTTCCATGAGAATCTCTCACGGATCTGCCTGTATGTCTTGTAAAAACCAGGATGACCAGCCATAGGAGTGTCATGGAATGTCTTATAAACCTGCTCTTTCATCTTGCATTCAGGGACCAACATTATCCTCTCTTTATAGAAGATCAATCCATCTCTCACCTTGTACTTGTCATCTTGCAAAGTACCATCTAGAATATTGTTGGCAAGGGCATTCTTAGCATAATCAGCTTGTATCCCTTGCTTCCAATCTGCTGCTATCTCCGAAAAAGAGCACAAATGAGGTCTCCTAGATAGTGCATCCAACACCACATTCCGTTTCGCTTTGACATATTCGATGTCAAAATTATAAGCTTGGAGTTTGCTAACCCACTTCTGCTGTGTTTCACTTAGATCCTTCTGATTTAAGAAATATTTCAGATTGTTATGATCAAGTTTGACAATAAATCTGCCTCCAACAAGATATTCACTGTACTTAGCCAAGCATGCATTATGGCTAACATCTCTTTATCATAAATTGAATAACCTTTCTCTTTTCCTCTCAATTTTCTGCTCTCATATGCAATTGGATGCTTATTTTGCATGAGGACAGCCCCAATACCATCTCCTAAAGCATCACATTTGAGCTCGAATGGTTTAGAAAAGTCAGGAATTGTCAATACAGGACATGAACTCATCAATTTTTTGAACTGATCAAAGGATCTTTGCGCTGATTCAGACCAAGTGAAGGCCCCCTTTTTAGTCAAATCAGTAAGTGGGGCAGCAACTTGTGAAAAACCTTTGACAAACCTCCTATAGAACCCACACAAACCAAAAAAACCCTTCAGCTGAGTAAGATTAGTGGGTGGAGACCAATCTATTATTGCTTTAATTTTTTCTGGATCAACACGAACTCCATTAGCGCTGATTATGTGCCCAAGGTATAATAATTCAGTCATCCCAAAGTCACACTTGGACTCCTTAGCAAAAATAGATTCACTCTTAAGAATTCCCAACACCTCATCCAAATGCTTCAAGTGCTCTTCCCATGATCTGCTGAAAATGATGATGTCATCAAAGAAAATCAACACATACTTACGCAACTGTCTACTGAACACCCTATTTGTGCAAGATTGGAAAGTGGCTGGTGCATTTGTTAATCCGAACGGCATGACAAGGAACTTAAAGTGGCCAAAGTGACATCTGAATGCAGTCTTTTCTACGTCCTCTCTGACCCTAATCTGATGATAACTCGATCTCAAGTCTATTTTGGAGAAATAGACCGCTCCATGCAGCTCATCAAGGAGATCATCTATGCTTGGAATGGGGTACTGGTTTTTTAGTCTTCTTATTCAATGCCCAGTAGTCAACACACATACGCATGGTCCCATCCTTCTTCACCAACACTACTAAAGAAACAAATGGACTCTTGGTCTAATGTGTCCCATCTCTTAAAGCTCCTTAATAGCTTTCTCTATCTCATCTTTATGTTGCTTGGGATGCTTATAAGGGGTGGTGATCATGGGTTTGGCTCCCTCCTTTAGCTCGATCACGTGCGCAATGCCTCTATCAAGAGGCCTCCTTGGGGGAATGCTACTGAATACTTTGCTTCGTTTGGAAAGCAAAGCCCGAATATCTAGTGAATAGGACTCCTTTGTAACCATAGGCATAACCACACACTCTGTTGCCCACTCAATCTGATCATGTCTAAATAACTTCTTCATATGTTTGAAAGAAACCACTTGAAGTCCTCCAGCTGACATACCTCTCAAGACCACATTCCTCCCCTTTGATCTAAATTTCAGCTCCATAGTCTGAAAATTAAGTGTGATCTGCCCAAGTGATCGAAGCCACTGTATTCCCATCACTACATTTGGATCACGAATACTCACCACATAGAAGTCATCCTTGACTTCATAATTTCCTAGCTGCAAATTCAACTGTGGAACCATCTTAGTGCAATTGATTGTAAACCCATCAACAACCATCACCCAAAATCCATCTACCTCCTGAGTTAAGTCCTCTACGTGCAACCAACCCCTCATCAATGAAATTATGTGTGGTTCCTGTGTCAATCAATGCCACTAACCACTGCCCATTAATTGCTCCTCTAATGCGTAGAGATTCATTTTTTTGAAAACTATGTAATTGAGCAAGCTCTCCATCTTTCTCCTCTTCCTTTCCAACCTCTTTAGGGTTCTCTTCCTCTTCATTTTCCTCTGAATCAGACTGCTAGTCAGATTTTTCTGATGTACTTTCCTCTATTGAATAGTACTCTATATGATGCACCTTTCCCTTTGAGCACACTTATGTCCTGGAACCCAAGGTTCTTTACAGGCGAAACACAAATTCTTCCTCCTCAAGTCATTAAGTGTCTAACTATCAATCTTGGTGACTGATTTCTTTTGCTGTTCAGAGTCCTTTGGGAATTGCTTTTTATCTTGGTCCTTATGCGAAAATCCCTTGGACTTAAATCTGCACTTGGAGGTGGAAGACTCCATGTCTCTAGCCTTCCTGATTGCCTCTTGTAGGGAAGGTGGGTTGAAAGCTTTAATCCAGTCCTTAAGAGGATCAATCAACCCATCTATAAAGAGCACAATGAGCCTCCTCTCAGATATATCCGTCACCAAAACCGACAACCTTTTAAAATCAGCAATCCGTCTAAGTGAATCCGTCTAAGTGAATTGAAGCATATTTAATGGACTCTTCTTCAGGCATATGATTAAGATTAAAGTATGTGTCCACCTTTTGGACGCAAGCTCTCGCTGAAGTTTTACCCGACCCATCAAAGCAAGGGAGACTAAGTTTTCCAACTTTCCTTCGCAAGTCATTATGGTGCTCTCTATTGCCCCTGTTGGGCATATGCCTCATCTTGAGATCTATATAATCACGTAGAGATATATTACGCTGAAATCCAGGCCTTGCATCAATCCAATCTTGTCTAAACTGATCTTGCATCTCAACCAAAGTAAGCTCTTGATTGGGTTGTGCTTCCACCCTTGGTGGAAAAACAGGCATGAGAGGTCTAGCTATGGCTGCCCTATTGTGCTGATTGGCTGCTCCACGCTGACCCATATCATTTCCTTGCCCATTATTACTTCCATTACCTCCGTTGTTGACTCCCAATTGGTTCAACCCCGCAACCAACTGCGCAAGCTGCTGATTGGTTTCTTGAGCACGTTGGGCTGCTAATTCTTGTCCCCTAACCATAGCATCCAAAAGAAGCATCAACCATTCTGCTTCTTCATGACCTCTATCACCCATATTTTTTGAGCTTGCTAATCCTACTGAGTGTGATTCTAAGTGTTGTCCTTCTTCCATAGAAGGCCAACTTTCCCACAACTCTTCTTTTTTCCTTAGTCTCTCACGGTACCTTATTTCTCTGTCACTAAGGCTCATAGATTTGCATCACCCACTAGCTGGCAGGAAGATCTGCGCTCTGATACCATTGAAATGATCACTCCTAATTTTTTTTTTTTGGTTCACTGTTGGCAATATGAAGTGCTTTGCTGATGTTTTTTGTGTTTGTTTCATGTATCTTTCATGGGATTCATTGCATGCATGATATAGATAAACATAAAGATAGAAATACTGGAAATGAACTTGCTTTAAATATTGGAAATTTATCTCATAAGTACTACATATGACATGCAACTCAAAATCAGATTAATAACAACATATATCAGACCTGATATTGATCAGTCCAGACTTGATAAGAGTTTCAAACAGCAGTATATCCACTTCAAACTTGCATCAGTCAACACTCATAAGATAGCCACGAATCCCTTTTGAATACCAGGACCAAAATCCAGCTGCACGAACTCCAACAAGGCAGAAAATAGGCCTATACAACAGCAGGCCCAAAAACAGAAAAACACCCCCAAACAGGTTGGCACCCTAGGTAGGGCGATTTGCTCTAGAAATTCAGATTTCAACCAAAAATTACAAACTAATATCCTAAAGGGGATGCCTTGGAGTGAGGAAACCAATGCACCAATACCCAGAATGATGTGCCAACACGGTTGGAGTTACCAATAGATTTGTCCTTCAACCACTGGAAAAATCAGAGTTTCCAGAACTTCTGATAAAGCTTTCCAGGCCTCAAAAAACAAACCAAAATGCCTACCAAACACCATCAATATGATCCCAAACTCCAAACTACTAACACATCCACAAACCCAAATCAAATACCACAAAAATCATCATTTTTCACCATCCAAAACTCAGAAAATCAGAGTTCTGTTGAAGCACTGTGTGATCCCTGGGTGGAACCACTCAAATCTAGCTAGAGTTGTTCTTCACCACCGAAACCAGCTCAAAACGACAAGGTTTTTCATCCTCACACGCAACCAAAGCACTCTGGAGTCATTCCAACAACATTCTGTTAAATTGCCAATTCCAAGATGATCCAAATGAGAGCCAAATTGAAGCTTTATAGAGAGTGAGAGGGAAATTAGAAACTTTAGGGGTTGAAATGCTTTTTTCCCTCCCAAAATCCAACCCGTCCCTTATGAGCCTTATTAAATTTAATAAATTAAACACCTTATACCTCCCTTGGGCGTCCATGCTCATAAGGAAACTATTTCTTTGTTTGCCTTCTAAAACAACTTTAAGTTACCACATTAGGCTCCATGGTACTTTTACGATGACCACCGACCCCTTCACTTAAGGTATAAAGTTATTTTATAAAAACAACTTAAGTGATTGAAAAAAGGTAATTATTAAATAATCCAACTTTATATATTTTTTTTCCAATGCCACCTTAGGAATAACATCGCTAAAACCAAACGGCCCTGGGACCAGTGACCCGAAATAGACTTACTATAAATAACACTGCTAAAAATAGTAAGCACTCTCCAAACACCAACTAGTGCAAAACTGAAGATCACTGAGATGCTGTGTGGTTTACTATAAATAGTAAACTCTGCTAATTGGGCATTGTTATAAATAGAAAGTCCTGCCAAAAACCATCACTGAGCCGAAAGTTGGCACTGAGTCCCCTAACCACCTCCAACTAGCCTACGAGAACTCTGGAATAGGCTAATGGGAAAACTCCACTGCTCAAGAGCTAGAAGGGGACATTACAGGTAACTCTAACCGAAAAACATTGTTACCAATCTTTCCAAAATTTTAAATAGACCATACCTGATTGGTTTGAGCTTTTACCTTCATCTTTAAGGCGTTCTTTGCCAATGTGTAGCCATACTCGATCACCAACTTGGAAGTGATGATCAACTTGGTGTTTGTCATGCCTAGCCTTCTACTTGGCTTGGCTCTTTTCCAATTGCTCTTGGATAGCTTGATGAACTGATTGGATCTTCTGGATGAACCTCTGTTTTATCTGCATCTTTATGTCCATTCGCCATTGATTCTTGTCCAAAAGTGAAGTCTAAGGGGGGCTTAGGCAAATAACCAAAACAAGTCTCAAAAGGAGACTTCATAGAAGAATGTATGGCATGATTGTAAGCATGTTGCACATAACACAAGTGTTCGTCCCAAAGCTTGGGATGCTTACTGCAATACCCTGGGAGCAAATGAACCACTGTTCGGCTGACCACTTCTGTTTGATTGTCGGTTTGTGGATGAAAGACAGTGCTCTTCTTGAGCTTTGTGTCCATCAAGTCCCACGAAGTTGACCAAAACTTCCCAATGAATCGAGGATCCCGATTAGATACAATATATGTAGGCAAACCAAAATGAACCCAAACATTGTCAAAGAACAAGTGTGCAATCTCCTTGCCTGTTATCTATTTTTTATGGGAAACTAATATACACATTTTGCTGAATCTATTCACAACCACATACAAATAGTTATGATTCTTTCTTGACACGGGCAAGCCTCATACAAAATCCATAGAAACACTTTCCCATGGACGGGTTGGTACAAGAAGTGGGGTATACAAGCTCAACTCCTTGTTACTAAGCTTGCTAGTGGCAAAAAGAATACAATCTTTTACATAAACACATTTTCATACATCGAGGCCAATAACAATATCTTTGTAATTGTGCAACTGTTTTCCCAATGCCAACATGCCCAGAATCAAGAGAAGTATGTGCTACTCTAATCTCATGAACTCTTTCATCTTGTAGAATGCAAAGTTTACCAAGATGATAAAGTAATCCATCATGCAAGTGATAGTTTAATTCTTCTACTTGATTACCATGAGTTAAATCTTCATAGACATCTTTGAAATCATCATCTCTAGCATATTGTTATTTATAACTTTCATGCATCAAAGAACTATGTTGCAAAAGAATTGATGCAATAATAGGAGGTCTTGAGAGCATATTAGTAACCTTATTTTGTGTACCTTTTTTATACTTTATCACGAGATGGAATTGTTGCAAAAACCGCATTCAATGAAAGTGCCTTGATTGTTGTAGCTTTGATTGTGCTTGGAGATATTGCGAACACTGATGATCCGTGCGGATTATTATCTCTGTCCTTTAAAAAATGCTTCCATTTTTTCATATTTTGTACTAAAGCATACAACTCTTTATCATAAGTAAGATAGTTCCTTACCGCACTTTTGAAGGTTTCTGAATGGTAACAAATAGATTTTCGCTTTTGCATTAAAATGACACCTATGGCATAATCACTTGCATCGGTTTCAATCTCAAATGGCTGCTATAAATCTGGAAGTTTTAAGACTAGGGCTGTGCTTATCTTTTCTTTCAATGCATCAAAGGCTTTCTAATATTTGCCTCCTCACCAAAACCTTGTTTAGTACTTGTCAAAGCTTGCAAAGGAGATGCAATAAATGAAAAGTTAGAAATAAACTTCCTACGATATTGGACTGTCCTTAGGAAGCTTCTAACTTCTGTAACATTATTAGGCTTAGGCCATTTCATAATGGCTTCAACTTTAGAGGGATCAATTTTCAGTTCACCACCCCCTACTACATAGCCTAAATAAACCAAATATGTTTTACCAAATTCACATTTAGACATCTTTAAGTACAATTTCTCCTTTTGCAATGTATATAAGACTTTTCTAATGTGTTTAACATGATCTTCCCAAGTTTTACGAAAGATCAAAATATCATCTAAGTAAACTATAACAAAATCATTTATGAACGACCTAAATACATCATTCATAACCCACATGAAGGTGATAGGTGCATTACAAAGCCCAAAGGGCATAACAAGCCATTCAAAAAGACCCTGCTTAGTTTTAAAAGGAGTTTTCATCGCCTTCATGAATTCTAACTTGGTGATAACCACTTCTTAAGTCTTAACTTAGTGAAATAAACAACATTTTTCAATTGATCTAGTAAATCATCAATGCGAGGAAGATGGTATCGGTTTTTCACCGTTATATTGTTCAATGCTCGGAAACCCCACACATTCGCCAAGTGCCATCTTTCTTTGGCACCAAAATAATTGGTGAACCACATGGAGAAGTGCTTGGATGAATGACCCCTTTCTTGAGCAACTCTTGAACTTGCTTCTTGATTTCGTCATTCTCCACCACAGACAACCTATACATGCCAATGTTAGGAAGAGGTGCATCTTGCTGCAGTTGTATCTCATGTTGAATATCCTTTTTAGGAGGTATACCTTGTGGATCCTGAAAAACATCATCATAGTTAGACATTAACTTAACTATTTCATGTTTATGTTTAGGATCACAACCTTCTAGAGCTTTGGATTTATCATCATCCTTGACTTTTACAATCATGAGTACAAAGTTTTTGCTTGCATGACAAGCTTTTTCATCTGTCCTGTAGATATAAGTGATAAATTTGCCGTTATCTGATGGGCTCTTATAATGTATTCAACCCCATCTTTTACAAACAAATATTTATTCTCTTCCCTATGGAAGATTACTTTTCTAACATACAAATAAGGACTTGCTAGTACAATGCCACAAATATCAAGTGGAACCACATCTAATTCTACCCCATCAATGAACTTAGAGGCGATTGCAAATCGAAGTTTACATGTTTTAGTGACTTGCAATTTTGCATCATTACACACCCATCCCAAAGGGTATGGCTTAGGACCTGGTTAAGTCTTAAGTCCTAATTTGTTGACAACTTCTTCAGAAATGGGATTAGCTTGTGATCCACTATCAAAAAGAGCATCTATTTTAGTATGTTTAGAAATCACCCTTATGTGGAAAAACTCATTTTATTTCTTTTCTTTTCATCATGCATAGACTTATAATTAAAAGAAGAATGAAAAGTATAAGATTTAGTGCTAGAAGAGTAAAAAGATGAATCTTGCAAACCCATAGTGGTGACTTTGGTCTCATCCCCTGAATCGGAGCCAAGATCTTGTTGAATTGCTGCAGTAGTCTTCTTATTACCTTTCTGGTTCCCGAACCTTTTTGCCCTGAGTTCTAGATGGAGCTTCCAACTCTTAGCATCTTCATGACCTTTTTTGCAATGTGAACAAAAAGGCTCCCCATCCTCTTTCTTGACCACGGAAGTGTGCTTCATTTTACCCTTTCCTTTACCTTTGCTTTTAGGCGGCTTACTTGGTTTATTGGGTTTCTTTGTGAAGTTTTCCTTAGTCACTTTACCCCTTGATTCAATATGGCTAGCTTGGACACAAACTCCAGCAAGATTAGTGGGATTAAACATGAGTATTATATGCCTCAAATAAATATGTAACCCACCATTATACTTTTAAAGGCTCTTGAGTGTAAAGGGGAATGCCCAAAACCAAAGTTCTTTTTCTAAACTCCTGAGTGTAATCTTGTACACTTTGATCCTTAATTTGCCTTAAGTTTTGCCAATCCATAGTAGCTTGTTGGATAAAACCTAATGGATAAAATTGCCTTTTCAATGTAGAAACAAAATCATTCGAAGAAGAAACTATTTTATCATGTTTCAAGAAATCTTCTTGTATCTTACTCTCCCACCAAACGAGTGCTGTACCACCCAACCGAAGAGTAGTTTATTGGATTTTTGCTTCCTCATCCACAATCTTTTGAACCTTGCAATGATCCAATTTCTCTGCACTAAGCTCTCCATTATAAACTGGCAAATCAAACTTAACATCAAGCTTTAAAATGGAGGAAATAGAGTCATAAATTTTGTTTTGTTTATCATCAAAGGAAGATCTAGAAGGTTTGGAAGGAGATGGAGGAGATTTATGAGGTTCTTCTTCTTTACCCTTACCATTGGTTTCTTTCTCTTGTTTATCTTCATTCTTCTTCTTTCTTTCTTGATACAACTTTTCTACCATGCTCTTCATCTCTAGAAAAGCTTGATAGAAGGCCATTTTTGAGTCTAGTTCTCCTCTAGGAGATCCCATGGCTTGACTTGCACGTTTTGCACCAATTTCTAGTTTATACTCTTCAAGCGATCCTTCTCCTCGGTTTGACTTAGACCTGGTTAACATGCAAAACGAAAACTTGCAAATCTAAAAACCATGTTATAACATCCCCGATCAACTTGCTATGATACCAGACTTGATCCAAAATGGTTAGTTTATGAAAATGCTCACTATTTCACCAATTTCGAATACTTAACTTGTTTTTCTCAATTTCCTGTAATTACGTGAAAAATTGGCTTAAGTATTAAAAATCAGATTATAATTGATTCGAAACAGCAAGTAAATGAATAAAAACAGAGAAAATGGCAAACCCAAGTTGATAATAGAGTTCACCCTTTGAGGTGTATGTCTTCGGGTCTGAAAATCACTTGAACTGATCTATTAATGGTGCGAAATCACTTTCCGTACAATAGTTACATCAAAATATTCACTTAGATCTGCAACAATGTCTGCCCTTGCCTCTAAGAAGTCTCGGGAAACCAATTGTTTTTCTTTCTCCTGAGTCTTCTTGCTTCAAATGCTTCTACTTGCTTGATCTCCTTTACAAAGGGCTAAAAATTTGTCCCTCTTCAATTAAAATGTCACCCTTTTAATAACATTTCGGGCTTTGTGACTTAATGGCTAAGGGTCTTATCCTTTTGCCACGAAATAGGGGTTCAAATCCCTTTTCGTGCACCTTATTTTAGCTTATTGACTGAGTTTTTGAAGGATTAATATGATATCCTTCGTTGTGCTTACTAAACTCAGGCGTAGCCCAATGGGTAAAGACCCAAAATAGGTCGCATGGGGTGAGGGGTTCGAATCTCTACTCTCACGTTTACCTTTTGGATAAGCTTGGGTGCTTTTTTATGGGGTTAAATCTGCATTGATGGGGATGCACAACAAAGAAAGGTTAAAATAGAATCCTCCATGCCTATTCCATTGGTCATGAGACCACCCTTTGTTATGAACTTGGTATTCACAGGCATGTGCATTGTGCTCGGTCTTGGAACTCAGTCTTGGAAGCGTAAAAGGATGCCACGTGGTGTCTTGGGACTCCACGATTTGTCTCAAGCACTAGTCCTTTGTAAACTTTGGGAATTTAATCCGACATGCATTGTGTTGAGGCCTGCAGTAAGGTTTATATGCAAATTCGCCACCGTTGTGTTGTGAAGAAAGGCGGCAGGGTCCCCCTCACAAAAGAGGACCCCACCAGCTGAAGGGCCCCCAACCGGCAAATAGCGCGGGCCCCCAACCGCAAATAGTGTGGGTCCCACACTAGCAGGTACTCTATCAAAGCCCAGAGACCAAAACCAAACAAACCCATTTGCATTCTCTCTTTGCCATTTGTCACCATATGATTGATCCACATGTCAAGCTATGATTGGACCACTTGTGCAATTTTGCACATCATGATGATGTCAGCACTGTAACCTGTCCATATTTTTACCCTGTTTGGCTTCAATTTCAGCAAGTCATAACTTTTGCATACAGTGTCGGATCGACTCTGTTCAAATTGTGTTGGAAAGCTCTCGATGAGCTCTTCGATGCATGGGCAGCTTCAGAAAGATTGCAGACCATCTGATCGGATCGGTTGTGGGGATCCTCCTGGATCACTCTTTGTCCATTCCCCACTTTGCACGCTAGCCACCTCCCAATCAAAGTAAAAGCTAAAACTATGGCTTTCCAAAGGATTGATACATTATGACAGCTCTTTGTAGGATTTCTAATCCAATCCTCCACCGACTCTGGTTCAATTTATTTTTGGTAGCCAACCTGACACCAGATACGTTTAAACAGAAATTAGTCTCCACGCACACTTGGCAGCCAAAGCTCTACCAAACAGATGAATATTTTTTATCCTCCACCTACCCATCTCTTTTGGAACAGCAACCACTTTCCATTTAACCAAGGGGATGCCTTATTTATCTCTGTTCCCAGACCATAAGAATCTAAAACTCGGTCTCCTTATCCTTTCCAAAACTCCTTTGGGAATAAAGGCCAAGGACATCCAATAAACAGGAATAGATTCGAAAACAGATTTAACCAAGATAAGCCTTCCTCCCCTGGACAGCTATCTATTGCACCAAACAGACAATCTTTTCTCCACTTTGGCAACAAGCCAGTCTCAGTCTTTAGAACCACAATCATTTGGTTAGAGTATAGCATCTAAATACTTCGACCATTCTGAAAATTAGTTTGTTGAAAAGGAAAGAGCTGAGAAATGTATCCAATATCATCCTCATCAACCCCTAGAAAGGAGATAAGGGATTTGTTTGCATTTATCACCATCTTTGTAGCAGCGCAGTACAGATGTAGAATCTCCTTGAGCTTTAAAACATTCCTTCTAGTACCATCACGGAAAAATAAAATGTAATCAACAAAAAAAGATGTGACAGGAACGTAGAACTGCCAATCCTCATACCTTTAAAAGAGCCTGTCCTTATGGCCTCAATGAGAGCTCTGCTCAAACCCTCTGCAACTAAAAGGAACAACAATGGAGAAAAGGGACATCCTTGCCTTAATCCCCTGCCTGGCCTGAAGAAACCAGATGCGAATCCATTGATAAGGACAGCAAAAGACACACAAGAAACACAACTCATAACCCGATTTACAAATTGTACACAGAGCCCCAAGTGCAACATCACTAAATGGAGATACAACGAACTAGCTCGGTCATATGCTTTAGACAGATCTAGTTTTACAACCATTGCTGACATCTTTTGAGTTTTAATTGAAGGTAACCCCTCCTCGGCTACTCCTATCACCGCATGGATTTGTCTGCCTGCCAAAAAACCAAATTGTTCATGTGAGATAGAACCAGAAAACAGCTTTTTAACCCTCGTAGCAATAATTTTGGCTATAATTTTGTATATACAGATACAGAGGGAGATGAGTCTGTATTCTTCAAAGGAAGCTGGGTTATTGGTCTTTGGAATGAGAGTGGTGAATGTGGAGTTGAAAGCAGCTAACACTCTGCCTGATGACCTGGATTCTTCAACAACCCTTGATAAATCTTCTTTGATGGTCTCACAAAACTCCCAAAAAAATTCAATAGGCATGCCATCCGGACCAGGTCTCTTATCCTTTCGAAAACTATGGAGCACTGTTTGTAACTCATCTTTAGATACCTCCTTGAACAAACTCAAATGATCTTCATCCTTAACAAAGCTTGGAAAGAAAGTGGTCATTTTGATCACTTCAGCAAGTTGCCCTGCTTTCTTCTTTGTAAACATGACTGAAATGTTCAACTCCATGATTAGCAATGTCTTCAAAACTAGTAGCTGCTGAACCATTATCTTTTGCAATCTTCCAAATTGTGTTCACATCCTTCCTATGATTTGCAAAGTGGAGAAAATACTTTGTGTTCTCATCACCTTTGGCTAGCCATAAAACTCTACTTTTTATCTGCCAATTAGCCTCCTTATCTGCTAATTGTTTCTTCTTCTTTTGTTCCAAGATTTGGCCTTCATTCTTGAAATCTTCGCCAGGAAAACCTTCCAACTTCCCTTTATACATGTCCTCCAGCTGAGCTTCCACTGAGATAAGTTGCTTTTCTCGCAGCCTCTTTTTATGTGCCCACTCAAGCTGCTCCTTGTTTGATCTTTTTCGAGTTTGCCATAAACAAAATGCAAGCTGATTTTCTGAGAGCATGATTAAATGGGACCTTATTTTCTTTAATAAAGGCTGACAAAGTCCTCCACTTCCATCCAGGCCGGGTTAAAATTAAAGTCGCTGGGGGATTTTTCGCCTGCTGATGCCATCTCCAAGAAAAGGGAAATGATCAGAATTACCTCCACTCCCAACCCACTGCCTAATTCTAATCTGATCACCAAGACTCGTTCAGAAGAAACCCATCTATCCTCTTTGCCACCCTGCCCTCACCAACCCTCATATTCCTCCAGGTAGGAAATAACTTCACAGGCTCAAAGTCCACCAAGCCCAGATCCTCCAATTTCTTCGCAAAGTATTCAGATAATGGATTTGGTTGTGCAACAGTGACCCAAATCTCCGCCCTACTTAAGGAGAAATTTAGGTCTCCACCAATAATTGCATTCTTTTGACTAACCAGATCCATAGCACAAAAGGTATCCCAGCAAGCCACCCTAACAGCATATGGAACATAAACATTAGCATAGTGAACTCCAAGTTCATCTCCTGGGAGTACAAAACAGCACCCAGACTAGAGGCAAAAGACAGAGAATTAGAGCACATAAAAAACCTTCTACGCCATCCAGAAATCAAACCCCCAGGATGACCAACCGAGTCAGACTATATAAATTCCCAGTCCCCAAAAACCTTCTCCAGATCACTGACAATTCTAGCCCCTTTCCGCATAGTTTCTTGCAACAACAAAACATCAGGCTTACAGGCATCCAAAAGCCTTCTCAAGGTCAGTTTCTTCGAGGTACTGCCTAAACCTCTTATATTGAAAGAAATGCAAATCATGATCCACCCACTACAGGGGTTTGTTTTGCTCTAAGAATCCCCACAATAGACTTCTGTTTTCCAATCTGAATTTTTTTTCTTGCCTTAGCTTTTGCTAAGACCAGATGGGACTTTCTCCCCCTCCCATTCCCCAAGTTCTCCTTCAAGCGTCCATACCCAAACACCCTTCTACACCAGAATCATATTTCCCATGACCAGGAACCTTGCATCTTTGTATCTAAAGGATCCCTCAGAGCAGGCCCCCTCTGCCTGGTGAGAATCCTTCCCATCGGATAACATTCTATCCTCCAAGGCAGTTTGTGAGACACTAATAAATTCCTTCCCCCAACAACGTATCCAGAATCAGGAACATAAGAAAAACACCTTTCCCTTCTAGGAGTCAAATCTCCTTTCTTTAAATCCTCATGGATCACTGCTATGTATCTAGGGACATGATATATTAATGTATATGGGTTGATGGAGATGCCAACATGTGGCACACATCCCCCTTAGTTATATGGGTCAAATATATTAGGATAATGGAGTAACTTGTGGAATTAGTGTATTGGGTAATGGTTGGCCTACATTGGGATGAATAGGTTACCCATCCATTGTTAGTTAGATAGAGGTTTATATAAAGGAGAAGATTAGCATTGTAAAGGTATCAAGTAAGCATTGAGTCTTCTATTGTAAGAGGATATTGGAGGTTGTCCCCTCAAAGAGACATTGTGGAGTTATTCCTTCCTAAAGGAGTATTGTATGGTGTTGCCCTACCTTAAGGGTATTATATTTCTGCATATATTGATTATTTGGACATCTTGGTCCACCCATATCTATTGTGTTGAGTTGATCTACATTATATTCTGCATTATTTTCGGATATTATAAGTGTGGATCATAACAATCACAAGCATATTTTACTCCAAAATAGGCAAACTTCCAAAAAACAGCCCATATTTTACCAAATTATTGGAATTTGATGGGGGAGAGGAAGAAATTGAATTATCCAAGTAAACATTTGCCTCAACAAGCTGAAATGGAGTCCTTCCCTTGTCCGCTGCCAATGAAATCTTTTGGGTTTGATCCTTCTGGATAGGATCAACAATTGATTGTGCAACAACACCCTTATCCTTCTGGGTATCTCTAATCACAGAATCTCCTATACCAATGTCGACCCTTCCCTCCTCAATTATCGGAGGAACAAGCTTATTGCTTTGAGATACTAAACCATCCCCAATTGAAATGCCATGTGGACCAGACTTTCTCACCGATTTCTGTCTGCTAAACTTGAGCTCACAGTCCATAGCTACATGGCCATACCTATGGCATCTTACACATTGAAAGGGGATGCCAACAGAGTCGAGCTTGTAAATGAGAAAAAGAACCTCTTTGAAGAGCAATTTCTGCAGCAAGGCAATCGTGCAAATCCAAACCCACCAGAATCTGAGAGATGGACATTGAATTCAAATCCATAAAGCCCATATCCGCCTCAGTGAAAGTGCCTAAAGAGTTCCCAATTTCCCTAATGACTTCAAGAGACCAGAAGTGGAGCGGCAAACCTCAGAGCTTTACCCAAATCGGGGTATGAAAGTTCTCTCCAACCGCACATCAAAAAAAGGGGACCATCTCTTTAGGGATAAAGGAGTAGACTCCCATTTCTAGTTGAGCCCCAAAATATTCGCAGTCTTCTACATAGATAAACAGAAAAGCCATCCATCTTTGGGACAATAAATAAAAAGAGGGACAATATCCTAAGCGTGATTCTCACTCCAATCTTAACCACTCCTTCAAGGACTTCTCACTGATGTGCCTCCCATGAAATTGATTGACCAGAGCTTGAGAAGCCAACTCCACAACCTTGTGCATCTTAACATCCTCCCCTCGAACCAGTTTGACAGGGCTTCCCTTCTGCTTAACACATTACTTCCTCCTTTTAACACCAGCCCGCCTGTCTACACTCTATGTCGAAGAATCAGCGACACTGCCTATAGCACCATACTCACTATGTATTTTCCAAATCCTGTCCTCCCCAACACCTGTCTCACCCAACCGACAGACATCAAACCTATCTGAAGCCCTCTGAACACCGACCATAGGAGCAATTCCCTTAACCAATGGATTTCTTGAAGACGATGAGTCTACAGGTGGAGGAACCTTCAAACTACCCACATTAACAGCCTTTGGGCCAACCTCCACAAGACTACGAGGAGAAAGGGATGGAACATCTCTTTCAAGACCACCCAAAAAGTCATTTATTGAGATTTGTTTACTATCCCCTTGCTCATTTAAACACTTACTAGTATTTAAAATCGAAAAATTGCGGAACCTCCTTGCATCCAAACTATCGCTGCCAGCCTTGCTGGGCCCCCGCTCCTGCTCAGAAACCTTCTCCACATGAGCCAACTCACATGGGGTCCATTCTGCGAACACCTGGACACCTACCAGTGGGTCCAAAGAGTAGTTAACCAAGTCATTGTAAGCCATCGGATTATCCCTTGAAATCCTCAACCAAAACACATACATATAGAAGAAAGCTCGAATCATCTGACAGTCATTTTGTCAAACACGTTGCATGCAATCTCAATCCGATCCAAACATCGTAAGTCCTGTTTTTTACATGCTGGGATTTTGTCAAACATGTAGCATACAACCTTCAGATCTTCTAAATTGTCTTGGAAGCCAAACACGAGTCAAAATAAAAAACCCACTGTTTTGTGCTTCTTATTGGCAAAGCAATCCAAAGTTTGCAGCACGGGAGAATACAGGTTTTCGATTTTCCTGCTGTATATCTGTATTGTTCCTTGTATCAATAGAGCAGCTTGGAAAAAATTGAGAGAAGAGGAACCTGAACCATCTTGAAAGAGGGAAAGATGGTTCAAATAATTCTCGAGTGCTGCACTGATGTTCACTGCCCAGTTTGTAGTGAGATCTCTGTTTTTGGGATTAAGTTCAGCAGCATCCTGGAGAGCAATGTATTAAGGCTTTTTGCAGCAATCACAGAATGTGTACTAATCAATTATTATTCTAAATTAGGTGTTATTGGCAATTTTTTTAAATTTTTGAATGGTCCCTATTGTTAAATTGATGACTCTCATCTTCATTTCTCGTTGCCTCGAGTGTTTGATGTCAGTTTTAGCACCAATAGGATATAATATGCTTATATATATTATATATTACAGAATTTAATAATTTATAAATGAAATATATGTTTTTTGAAATGCTCTATAAACATTTGACAATACATGCACAGCCCATACTGATATTGAAGTACACTACATGAAAGGCCAGGTTATGTCAGAAAACAAGCTAATTCAAGAGATCTCAAACAAGATCAAATCCGAACTCCTATTCCTCAAGGTTCCTGGAAAATAAGTCTCTCCTGTAGTGTTAGAGGTCATATGCGTGGATGTTCAAAACAATTATTGGTCCTACACTTCAATGTATGTGTCGGTCCTACTTTACCTATATTCAGCAATGATGAATAATCGAGTGCCTTTTTGCAGATGCTGATGACTATAGAGAATTCCTTCTTCATGTATTTTTCGTCAGTCACAAGAAATTGTAAATGCAAATCAGGCAATTTTATACTTTAATATCTCAGGCTACTAACATCAAGTGCCCCTTTTTACTGCTCCGATCAATTGATAAATCTTCTATACACACAGACATATTAACCTTTCTTATTGTTTTCTCTTCTGACCAGTACCACTTTGGGCATTGATAAGAAAAATCTTAGCTAGACATGCAAATGTTCATACAAAAATCATCAAAATATATGCCTATTAGTTTTTTTCTTTAGTTATTTTAAATTTATTTATCTCGTTATTAACAGGAGGAAAAATCCATGTAATTTGTATGACATTTAAGAAACATTTATTGAAAGTTTCCCAATTTTTGAGGGACAATTCTGGAAGATGTATGGAGACATCAGCTCAAGTCTCCTGAAATATTGAGACCTCCCCTCACATGTTTCTGAGATGGGAGATGAGTTCTAGGGGTCAAGGTACGAGTTTCCAGGTAACCATGCATCTTAGGCTTTAAAACGTTTGGTGATGCGACAATCTATAATTTTACATATTTGTGTTGTTTATTGAAATTTATTTAATTATTTAATTTGATGTCCCTTTCTGTCACCAGTCATTTGGCGTGTTACCCCGTAACATCTTGAAAACTTGTCTACCCATTTACTGTCGTCTTTGTCCTGGGAATTTTGTTTAACACAGACGATTAATGAGGGGAGATGGTATTCTTGTTAACTTTGCTGAGGGGAGATGGTATTCTTGTTATTGACAGCTGTATCTCACTGACATCTTCTGTCTTACAGCCAAAGCATTTTTGGTTATATGCTTTGTTTATAGGCTGTCTTTCTCTATTTAGCTTGAAGATGCTTCAAGCACTCTTGTGAGGTACTGTACATGATATATTTTGCATTTTATTGATCCCTTAGAATTTTATGAACATTAATATTATTTTTTTCTTCTTTTTTTCATTTTATTGGATAGAAATGAGTTCTAAATGATCTGTTCTGAATATGTTTTTTTCCTGCCTCTGACTCAGTTACAATTGAGACACCATCCAATTCTTGCCATATCAATTCAACTCGAGGAGTTCTGCATGGAATCATTCTCTTGATCTTGAGTGTCGTATTCTGAGGTCTTAGGATTGATTTTGTTCTCTGTTTAGAGGGTTTGGAAGATTTATTAGCCTTATCAATATCACTGTTCGCATGGTATTAGCCTTCTAACTTTTGATTTAAGATATTATCTATCTTTTCAGTTTTCACTGGTGTATATTACGTAGTGGCATTTTCTATCTGGCAGCTTTGCTGCAGTATTTTATGTTTTATGCTTTACATGGAGATTCCTTAGACACTCCCTTGAAGATTTCAATGGGATATATTTTGAGTTCCATTGACCCTCTTTTGGCATATCAACTTTAATTTAATTTATTTCTTTCCTGCTTTTTATGCTGTTGTAGCTTGGTGCAGGGCATATTTTTTAGATTTGTTTTGAGGATATGAAACTAGATTTTGTTTTTTCCTAGCTAAAATAATTTGCTAGATATAATAGCAAGGGATGATCAGGCAGGTCAGTTTAGAAGAAACATACCTTCTAAAAATATCGATGATAGGTGGAACTCCAATAGACACAAGGCTTCAATTATTCCCAGTATAGAGAACATATTGCTTTACATTGAAGTTGACACACTAAAGTCCCAATTTGTCTGGAAAATGAAGGACGAGGAATAATGGCTTATGGCTTCTTCATCAGGATTGCGCATGGAGCAACTTGGTGGACAATAATACCATTTTTTTTAATTAGCATGTATTAAGATACACTTGTGATAATTCAGCCATGAGAAGCAGTTAAGCCTGGAGATTTGCAAGGATCCCCAAACTTGTCTCGAGACCCGACATGGCAATAAAATTGTGCATTCTCCTTGACTTATAAAGCATCATATTTTGACTTTATTGAGTAATGTGGTTATGTTTTTCAGAGACTTGGGGATGTTTATTCTCTTGGATGTTTAGCAGAAGCTCACCAATTGCCAAGAAACATATTTTGTCTGAACCTTTTTCTTGTAAAGATTGTTCATTTTTTGGTAGAAAAGTCTTAAGGGTTCTCTATGGTGCTTCAGTTGCATTCAGTCCTCTTTGAATTTTTTTTCTAATGACTCAAACTAGCCTCGTTGGGCATTGGAATGTGCTATTTTTTCCCAATAGGGCCAGCCCAAGCCTCCTGCTTTTCCAGATTTGCGATCTTTTTTGAAGTTGGGTTTTGATATAAGATGTCATTGGCCGCTGTCCAGAAGGGTTGAATAGAAGCTAGTATTTCTTAAAACTGTCTTCTCCGTTCTCATATCTCAGGGTAGCTTGGTATTGACTGCCTTGCTACCAAATGGAAGCTTTCTAATTCCAGAGCCATTGTTTGGAAATGATGGGCTGACCTTACTTCAATGACTGTAACTTGACTGTTATCTACAATTTACACCTTGCCAAAAGAAGAATGATTTATTGTCCTTCAAAATTCCTTGCTGAGGCAGCTTGGTTTGGACAGTTTTTCAGATAGTTTTCCTACACGATAGTCCACCAACAAACTTGCTATCTTGAATATATTTTTGTCTAGTTGTTTTTTAATTGAATGCAAAATGTTATTTGGAAATCGTAGTAATGACAAGTGTATCAAAGATTCTTATTTCTTGGACTCTCTGTTCTAGCATTTATTTAGCTCCCGCAAATGTAATCTACATCGATATCTTCCTTGCTGACATCTTTCTCATAAAGCAATTTTGTTAAGTACCAAACAATATATAAGCGGATCCGTACATTTCTGGCCACACATTTGTTTTAACTTGTGAATTTTGTAACTCACTAGCGTTTGCTTCTGCACACAATGCTTCAAGTTGGATGATTATTTTATGGTTGTAATATGCAGGATAAAGAAAAGAAAAAATTCAAAATAGACTGGAAACGAGTTGCTACTACTAGCATGTTTGGTTTTGGCTTTGTAGGACCAGTCGGCCACTTCTGGTGAGTGTTGTTGCTTTCTTACTATTGTTAATGTCGCTGAAGTTACTGGCTAGAATTCAAATTTAGTGCATGGAGATCAATATTATCTGTTCAAATTTGGATCATGAAGATTATATTCAGTATTCTATATGGATAATGTAAATTGCTACTATCTATAAGGATATTATGTATTTTTTTACATAATATTGGAGAGTAGTTGGGAAGGAAACTTAAGGGTTGAACTTTTACAGACAACTAGATTGAGAAAAAATTCATTATTTATATATCAAGGTAATCATGCATTTTTAGCAATGCTGTTGTGTAGTTGGTTTTATAATGCACCTTAGTATGGTTCTTTGTTATTTCTGGTATAGACAGATCATGCCTTTGCTATGGCTTAATTTCTTGATCGTTCCCTCTGTTGGCTATGAATGAACAAATGATCTCAACGTTACAATGAATGATCTCATTTTGTATTTAGTTTTATGTTATGCTATTGAGACAGAGCTTTGTGCTGGCTTTGTAGGTATGAAGGCTTGGAGCATGTAACAAATCATCGTTTACGATTGCGTCCCGGTTCTTTGCAGTTTGTTGCTGCTAAGTTGGCTGCAGACAGCCTTATTTTTGGACCAGTGCATTTGCTTGCATTTTTTACATATATGGGTCTTGCTTCTGGAAAGAAGATTGATCAGGTTAAGGAGGATGTTAAGAGGGATTTTCTCCCAGCTTTCATGATGGAGGGAACTGCATGGCCTTTAGTCCAGACAGTAAACTTTCGTTTTGTACCTGTTCGATATCAACTTCTTTATGTTAATTTCTTTTGTTTGCTTGATAGTGCTTTCCTTTCATGGTTTGAGCAACAAGAAGATGCTCCATGGAAAAGGTGGTTGAAATCCCTCCTACCAGTTTAATTCAACTTTAAAGTTAAACGCAACAGAAACAGAAACAGAAATGATAAGATTGGTCTTACAGCAACAATACTTATTTATAATTCATTTGCCAAGGAGAAATAATCAGAAATGACTACTCTCTTCTTTATCAATACCCACGGTATCCTGTTTCGTTTGCTTTCTCATGCTTTTCAATATTGGCAGCTTAATATAGGACAAAATTGACTTTTGCGATTTGTTGTGTAGTTCCAATGCCATACTCCACTTGCGAGGTCTTTAGGGCACGCGGTTAAGAGTATATCATTTTTCAGGAAGGTTTAATATACACCATAATCATTAGATTTTGCAGCAATTCGACCAGTTTGAATCTTTTTACTATCAGATAATGTGCAGACCTTAGATACGATATTGACATGATGTGTGTTGATGATCAAAACACTGCAGAGAAATTTGTGTTTTCAAAGAACAATTCCTTGAAAGAGCACATGTTGGCCTGAGTTCTTCGAGTCTAGAAAGTGTGTGCAGAAGTAATTTCCCCCACTACATGGTTGGTGGTTCTGTAAGAAAATTTTCATTCCTATTGTTAGGCTCATGAGATTGAACAGGGAGATATCGTCCAGAAGTTGTCATATATGGGTGGACTTTGAGAGTCCTTGCCTTGACCTGTGAGAGGAGCAAAGTATGTAGCCCGTGGGGTATGCACAGCATACAGTGACATATGCTTCCAAATACTCGGCAAAGTGCTTATTGTTTCAAGTGCCTGGTTATTGCCTTGTAATAGTTTCAAGGTGTTGTTCTACTTTTAAGATTTATATCCTTGCTTTTGGATGTTAAGATACATTATTTTGAAAATATTCAGGATTATGTGAGTATGCTCTTGAATATTTTATCTTCTAAAGAAGCATCTATGAATGGTTTATATATTTGTAGAGGGGTTAAATTGCTCTAGAAATGTGTCTACATGGATAAGTTTAAAAAAAAAAAAAAAACTTTCTTAGATTACTTCAGGGGTTTCAAGCTGAAGTGTATAATGACAATTAGACTTGATATATAAGCAATCTACTTATATAAGTTCTTATAAGATGTCTTCCTCTCCCTGGGTCTTCATGAATTAGGGGAACCTATTGGGATTCAAATTCCCCATCTTTTAAAAATCTTTTGACATCAGAAGTGGTAAGAAAAGAGGCAAGGATGACAAGTTGCCTACTTGTTTTGAGAGTGTCAGATTAAGGGAGGCACTAAGCTGCCTCCTTCCCCTGCCTCTTGGTTTTATTCTTATGAAATTTGGTAGTTGGAACGCGAGGTGGCTAGAAGCCCATGATAGAAGGGCCGTTGTCAAAAGGTTTTATAGATCTAGAGACAATTTAGATTTTCAAGTGCTTGAAGTGAAATATTTTGAGTTTGCCTTGGAATTCTCAATTTTATTTGTCTTGATGCCTCTCATTTCTTCATTAAGCATGATAGGGAAAGAGGTAGTGCAGCGATTCTGCTTAGCAAGAATTGGGCCTGGTGTGTTGTTGACCTAGTCTCCTCCCCCTCAAACAGGCTGTATGGGCAATTTTTAGAGTTCAGAATCATGTGTCTTCTATTTATGCGCCTAATGACTAAAGACAAAGCTATGACCTTAGTAATTGGGTAGTGCAGCGATTCTGCTTAGCAAGAATTGGGCCTGGTGTGTTGTTGACCTAGTCTCCTCCCCCTCAAACAGGCTGTATGGGCAATTTTTAGAGTTCAGAATCATGTGTTTGGTATTTGCTCTATTTATGCGCCTAATGACTAAAGACAAAGCTATGACCTTAGTAATTGGGTTGCTTGTCAAACAGGGCTGTATGTGCAACTGTTAAAGTTCAGAATCATGTGTTTGTTATTTGCTCTATTTATGTGCCTTACGAATAAAGACAAAGGTATGGCATGGCCTTAGTAATTGGGTTGATTCTAATCTCACATATGTCCTTTAGATTACTGAAGGTGGTTCTAACATGGTTGAGGAGAAAAAGGATAAGATTGGGGGTCACTCTTTTGAGTGGAAAGGCAATAAACAATTTGTTTCTTCTAAAATGAAGAGAATTTTGAGGATGGTGGACAGACAATAAGGGTATCTAGTATACTTGGTGTAATAATCAACCGGGAAAGAAAAGAGCGTATTCAAAGACTTGATGGCTTTTTGGTTAATAGAGAATATTTCCTTATTCCCCTTGTGGAGAAAGAGAACATTTTGAATGTGTTTCAATATGCCTTGTCTGATCATCATCTCGTTGAGATGAATTTTGACTCTACCTCCTCTCCTCTTTTTGTTTCTAAGGAATGAATGGGGTTGTATATTGATGTTTCTCATTTGAAGAACCCTAATTGTTTGGATGGTTTGAAGACCTCGTGGAAGATTGCCAAGAGATTTCCCCCTTTAACCTCTAGTACTTGGAGTGTCTTACTACATGCCAAAACTTCACGGGAGGCTTTGGTCAAGCCAAAGCCAAAACTAAAATGAAGAGGGAGAGACGACTCCTAGATCATCTTGCTAGAAAATAATGTTATTACACCATAGTATTGCTAAATACATGGTGAGATAACTACAATTGGGTAACTAGTAAATAGGTCAAATATGTTACAGTGGGTTGCCAAAGCCAAAACTAGAAGAGGGAAAAACAATTTCAATACGATTTTGTTAGGAAATAATGTTATTAGTCCGGGAGGGAGACTATAGGAACCATTTAGCTTTATCTTGAAATTACGCTGAATATGCTAGCCAATCAGAATTCATTGATTAATGTGCAAAAAAAATATATGGGCCGTTTACAAAGTGCAATAGTAGGTTTTTAAACAGGGAAGAGAAAATAATAATATTTGGTGCAAGCGGATTGGTTAATCTTTTTATTTATTTAATGTTATGCACTGCTTCACTTGGATCAATGTTGGGCATTAACCGCACGACGGGTAGAGGAGGGGTTTGTACAAAGCAGTACGATTTGGTATTCAATATTTTATTTTTGTGTGGGTTGGTTTTGATGGTGATGTCCATTTAGCAACTTTGCCACCACTACGAGCTTTTATGAGAGGTCTGCTATCATCATTATAATAATTTGTAGGGGCGAGTTAAACTCCGGTGGATCCTTGCCTTGCCATTGTAATATGTTTTCCGCCCCCATCGCCTCCCCCCTCCTTTTGGTTTGGTGAATTGCAGGTACGATGTCGCCATGAAAGTGAATGCATTGGGAAGTAGGAATCTCATCAATTTTTGTAAACATTGCTGCCACCTTCAAATGCTATGCCACACTACTACTGGTGTGTATAATGTTTTTTATTTGTTGCAGGGCTATATCACTTGAGTTATATTCAATATAAAAAGATGTATTTAATTGTATCTCATAAAACCTCTTCTGGATATATGCGTGACAACTTATGTGAATGTTGGAAGCAGGGGAATGGTGAGAAGAAATTTTTAAAATGGGAGACAAACTTCCATAAAACATTGGTGCATTATCACTCCCTTGGATAGAGACAAAATGCAAGTTAATAGACAAGACCCTAGAAGAATTTAAGAATGCTTTGGACGATTGGTCTGAGGAAAAAGAGGCTAAACACACAAAGAAATTAGGCACACAAAGGTGAATCATGCATTGATCTGTTTGTTTTTGAAGATTATTATATATGGCTTGGATTGCTCAACAAGATGTCCCAATTGTACTTTGTAACAAGGCAATGAATTTTGGATGGCCAAATGCATATGTTTTCACGAAAGCACTGGGAGAGATGATGGTGGATTATTTAAGGGAGGATATACAAACTGTTGTCATTTGTCCAATTATAATCGAGAGTAGCTTAAAAGAGGCATTTCCCAAATGGATGAAAGGCAACAGGGACAAAATTAAAGTTTCATTTCTAAATTGTAATCCTATAGTAACCTAGCTTTTTCATGTACCCCTGGTTCTTTTCTATATGGCTGCAGGATGATAGCCCCTTTGATAATTGGATATGGAAAGGGACGAATCTTATCCTTCCCGATTGATCCCCATCTAATACCTACTGTGGTCGGTCATTCCTCCCAATTAATCTTTAACAGTGACTGATTTTATTTGTCCCTGCTAAGCATTACAACGTGTTTTGTGAAACAAATTCCGGTGGACATGGTTGCAAATTGCATGATAGTGTCAATTGCAAAGCATTCTTCAAAGGGTGGTCTATTTCTATATCACATGGCTTCTTCAGTTGCGAACCCATTAGAGTACAAGGTGGTTGTAGATGCAACATATAACTATTTTTATCACTGCACAAATAAAAATGGAAAGATTGTGAGGGTGAAGGAACTGCACTTTCTAAAAAGCATGTCTACCTTCAAAAGTTACATGACTTTGCATAACAAAATCCCTCTCCGGATAATAAATAATATACATTAGTTTCTTGTCTTTGTTTTTGTTTTGTGGTTATAGTAGGCATGAATTGATCTGAATATTGCAGTTGCTCCTCATTGTGGATAAGCTTCTATTTGGCTTCTTAAGACTGTGATAAAACCTTCTACTAGAAAAGTATAGATTTGCAATGTGTTAACAACATGAGAGACGTTCCTTTATCATGAACAATAGCAGCCTCTCGTCCAACTATTTTTCTATTCATGTTTATTACAATTGGTATTGGTACAAGGGACATTGTTATCTTTATTGTCTTCTGTATATGCTCGATTTTGCCTCTATCTTTACTTGATTGCGTTACAAATTTTAAATTAGCATTATGTAGATGCTGATTTTGTTTCCCTACTTTTCCATTTTACATCCTAGGATTGTTGAGGCCTTCATGTATTTGGCAAAGCAAAGGACAAAAAAATAATAGTCTTTATTCCAGATTGTCTTCTAGGGTGATATTTAGTGTCAAAATATGATTTTTATGTCTATGGGTGGTTTTGACACTTGACCAGAATTTAGCTATAGTTTCCCTTATCAAATTTTAGGAACTTTCGCTAGTACATAAATGCCTTGAAGTTATATCTTGGTCTTTTAGATAATCTGTTCTTGTTGTCATGTACAACTATTTTTTAAATTCTATTTTTGAATTCTCTATTCTAATTCTCCGCTTGCCAGACTCCTGCAAGGACTTGGCACTAGTGCCCTTGTTACACCATAGTATTGATAAATACATGGTGAGACAACTACAATTGGGTAACTAGTAAATAAGTTAAATATATTATAGTGAGTTTATTGGTGATTACAACACCCATGCATAATAGTTGTTTGGTGTTTAATTAGATTTAAGATAGGCTTGGTATCCTAAAGAATAGGGTTTGAAATAACCAAACAATACACATAAATACACTTGCCATCAATGAAGAATTTAAATTTGGTGATTGGCATAATTTGCATAGATTTTGTATCAGAGCAACGATGAGTTTGGAAGAGTATAAAAGGGGAAAAGCACCATTGCATCCCTGCTGTAAACTTCAAACAACACATTTCTCGCCCCCTTAACATTATTAATTCTTAGTATACACCCCCTTTGTGTGAACATGGGAAAAACATCAATCCTGTATCTGCCCCTGCACTCATGATTTGGTGATTTTCTCAGGGCAACCACAAATTTTAATGATGGTTTTGCATATGGCTTACCAACAACAAAAAATAGATGGTTTTCAAGTCGTTTATTAACCACCATGAAAAGATGGTTTTGTAAGTGGCTTACCACCAATCACATCATGATGTGCAATACTTATATAAACTCTTTTCAGTGTCTCACATTAGGGGAAAATACAAAGAATTTTTCAGCTCACTTGTTACAAATGTGAAATATAATTATAACATATGTTCTTATTCACACACACTTGAAATCAAACACACAACTGAAACAAATGTGCCACCAAAGCATATAAACCTCGTAGTTGGTAACTGACAAGAGGTTTAAAAAATCTCATTCCTTTGACCTCCTCCATGAGAAGTTGCTTATTCAATAGATGAAGACGCGAAGCACAAATTTTTCCACATTGGGTTTATTTGGATAACTTCCCCCACAATGTGAGTTTCCAATTTTAGTTTCTATCGAAAATGCATCCACAAGGTATTATATATATATCATAAAATGACAATTTTGACAATGATTCTATATGACATAAAATGACCTTACATTGATAATGACATTCTTCATTTATTTTTGAGACTATTGACTCTTTTTACAATAACATGACACAAAATAAAGACACAAACATTAATAATATGATATGACTACTTCAAGTTTGAAGACCCTCCAACAAACACACGAGACAATGATACTTGACTACTTAAAAAAATGACATAAAAGGAATTTATCAAAAAAAAATAATCATCTAATTAAAGACATAAAGAAGGACTACACTATGACACAACCTCTAATAAAATGAAAAACAACTATTTATATTGATCAAAATTTGATCAATCTAAAACCGAATAAAACAACATTATTTATCTAAAAGATTCGGCTCAAGACTTAAAACTACGTATGACTTGAGATCAAATTGGTGGGAGGTATTGCGTTGCAGCTTGGTTGGAACCGAATGCAAAGTGAAAGTCGATGCAATGTGGGTTGAGCTCGATATCAAGTGAGTGAATACTGATTGGTGATGCATAACTTTGATGGGCCATATTGGATGCTTGCCAATTTACCTCGTTGAATTGTTCTCAAGAGTTCATGCTTGAGGAAGATCCCAGAATACATTGATGTGAAGCACCTATCAGAATGTCATTGATACATTGAGATGCTGAGTTTGATGGCATTGGAATGGTTATGTGGGAGTTCGGAGATTATTGATCTACTCGACAGGTTAGACGTCAAGTTGTACATAACTAGTTCCCCATGAGATGGCAGAATTGACACCTTTGTGCACGTTGAACGCATAATCACTCCATTACATTACAATGGATCCCATTCAATGCAAAGGATTAAGGTTTGGAGCCATGATCCGCAGGAGATTACAGTTTGTAATTTTTCACCATCTTGTCTGAAAGAAGCTTGCCAAGCATATGAAACAGGGTTGACGCCAAAAGATTGAGGTGGATCCAAAGTAACAATGTTCAAATAAAAAACGTAGTCCAACCTTGCATTCTTTGATTTTATTTGTCTATGAAATATTAATTCTTTGATACCATTGATATTATTTGGAAGCGCTGAACACAGATTCTATTCATACACACAAAGAGAATATTATATTACACATAGTAATCACACTTACATTATATTTTTCTATTTTTAAAATCAATTGTTACAATATATATATATATATATAGGAATGGCTTTCCTATAGTCTAAGAGGTTGCTATAACTTCTCATCCCATAAATATCTCACAATATCTTAAGATGGTGAGTTGGTTTTAACAACCAAATCTCACACAAATATAATATACTAAACAACTCATAATACGAGTTGTTATTACTACCACATTTATATTATCTTCCATAATATAAATCATACATACATTAATAATGTTATGATTATAAATTCCTAACAATTTCTTCCTTTGAGCAAGTTGAGATCCCTGAAGGTTTGTTGGAGAGTTATTTTTTTTGTTTTGATCATTTGTTGCTTTGTATTTTTTTGCTTTGTTTTAATTATTAAATATTATAAAAATATAATTATTATAATTTTATATAATAAAACAATAATAGTAATATTAAATTAATAAATATTTAATTTATTATATTTTATACTATATATTATAAATATTACTTTTTATAGTATGTTAAAAAAGGGGGGAGGGGGTTGACACAAAGGTGACGCAAAATTTGTACAAAATGCATCACTTTTGCATCACGTTGATCTTTAAAATTGAAAAACAAAAAGTGGGAGGGTTTAAAATTCGTCTTAATTATTTTGTTTCTCGATGGAGACAAGGGGAGAAAACATAGTGAAAATGTGGGAGGAGAAAACGATAGTGAAAGGGAGAGGAGAAAGGGAAGAACAAGGGAAAGGAGAAAGGGACAAAAAATGGAAAGGAGAAAGGGATAAACAATGGCATACCAATACAATTGGCATGAAAATTAGGCCTCTAGTGCAAATAGAGGAAGAATTTGTAGAGCCTCTACAAAATCCCATATTAGAGGCATAGTAGATTTTTACTTAAATTTGTGAAAAATGATAGAAACCTAGAAAATAAAATATTGAAATCGTAGGGAAGAAACCCTATGATAAATTATTTAAACCCTAGGGTAAACTATGTAAATTCTAGGATAAACTATATAAACCTTAGGATATATTATGTAAACCTTATGATTAATTTTAGGAAATAAACCCTAGTTCTTCCTAGCAGCCCATTGACAAACCCTAGTTGGAAAAAAAAATGTAGGTTGAAAAGTTTTTGAAATTGCATTTGCTTAAATACCCTAAAATTGTACTGAATTTTTAAAATTTGTTTGCTATCAAATTTTGTGCATACCTGAAAATCAATGCATTTCACATTCTAAATTTTATTCTTTAGGGCATATTATCAAACAATTATCGTGTAACATTTACTAGTTGCGTACATTCTGTCTAACACTAATGTAGCATGAAAACAATAAAACTATAGGATTAGGGTAATTGTTTTTGTGATTTAGTGTACTCATGTGGATTCCATATTTTTTTCCTCACTATTTGTGGTGTGAAATTTGAAAAATAGCTACGAATGTAAAGTAAAATGTAAAATATTGAACTTTAAAAAATAGTTGATTAGGTGTAATTACCTATGCATTCCACATTGTTTTATAGCCTTTGCATGTTGTGTTTTGGATATTAAAGATGGCGTGTTATTAAAATTAAGGTATCTCGCCCTATGAATATTATCATGAGGGCAATGTATACTTGTCTATGGCACCTCTAAAATTCGTGCTTTGACACAATGTGACATGGAAGAGGATTTTGATGAGGCTTATGAGCCGCCTCAATGTTTTTCCATAAGTATACGCCCGCCAACCTCTATGCATCTATCACAAAGTTATAAGTGTACAATTTATTTTCTAATTAAAAAATATATGTTCTCAGTGAAAAATTCTAATTATACAAGTTGATAATAACATATCTACTACTTATAGGGCACTATACGAGCCAAATGACAAAGATAAGTGGGTTCATATGAGTGGATGCCCCTTGTCCTATAGGGAACCGACATAGAGGTGTAAATTTTTAGGTTATTTTTTAATTTAAAAACATTTATTTTCATTGAACAATTCTAATACAACTTGTGCATGACAGTGCTAATTCCCATATAGAGTGGCAATATGATGAGAGAATTGGGAGGAGTAGACATCCTTCATTTGCTAGTCACATGCACAGAGGTATAAATTTAGAGTTTATTTATTTTTATTATTATTATTATTTTTTTGTAATTGAAAATATCTAATACAACTTGAGTATGAGAGGTCTACTTCCTATAATGACTCACATGAGGATGAGGGGGTGTTGGGATGAGTACACAACCTTTACTTGCTGTGAGGTCCCCTGTACAGAGGTATAATTTTTTGTTTTTTTATTTAAATTGATTTTAGTTAATTGAGTTATAATGTCCTAAAATTTTATTAGATATCCTCATCAGGTGCAAGATCCTCTAGTCTTCCTCCCAAGAAAAAAATATGAAACCCAACCAATAAGAGTTTGCCCCAAGCAACATCAATGAAATACTCCCCAATGCATTAAGGGGGGAGGATGACGATGAAGTAGTGCTTCCCCTCACCCCCTTTCCCTCCCCCTCCCCCTACCCCCCAAGATCAAAAAATATAGATCCTCTCATTTTACTTGTGAGCTAGTATAAACACTGAGAGAGAGACACACTCACAATGAATCTCTTTGTAAATGATAATATGAAGATATTAATAGATGTTCAAGGAAAATAACTTTTTTATTATGTTTTATTTGAGTATTTTTATTTATTTATTTTAGGTTATCATTTTATTACCTTCTGCTATTTTCAATTTATTTATTTGTTTATTTATGTTGATTGATTGAAGTATGATATATTTAACATTTTTTTTTGTTTCAGGTATTTTAAGATAAGAATTGCTGATTGAGCCAAAAATTTGTTTTATTCATATCGCCATATAGATTGGTATAAAATACTAGTTGTGATAAAAAAAAGTCGGTCATTGTGATGTGGGATAACTTTGAGAGTGCCCACTGCAAGAACACATTAATTGAAAAAATGTATCATACGGGTTTAAGAGAATAAAGAGGTATTTGAGGGTAATTATGTTGCTTAATTTTTTTAAAATTTTACACACACACACACACACACACACACACACACACACACACATACTTATACACACACACACACACACACGTACACACACACACACACACACACACACACACACACACACACACACACACACACACACACACACACACACACACACATACACATAAATATATACAAATACACACACACACACACACATATTATACACACACACGTGTGTGTGTGTGTGTGTGTGTGTGTGTGTGTGTGTGTGTGTACATATATATAATTTGGAAGTTCAATACCAAGGAAACATCGATGAAGAGAGGAAAAATCTTTGACCTTCTAGAATAGATAGAGATGCATGCAATAGTTTGTGCAACAAATTGCTAAAAAGAACACTGATAAGATTGTAGGTTAGTTAACCAGATTAATGTATGTAAAAATTATTTTTATATAATTAAATATTTTACAAACATTGAAATTAACCCAGGGAAGAAAAGTAACCGGCTAAAGGGTTATGAAGCGATAGTGCAAAAAGGGCAGCTTGTGACTCATTGAATGGGGCAATGAAACATAAACAAGTTCGCTAACAAATTTGTAAGTTCTATATAAAATATTGTACAATTATTTTTCTTGCTTATAAAAACTATTTTAAATAAATTATTAATACATCTAATTTTATGCAGAGTGCATTATGGCGTGTTGTTTAATTAGTTGTGAATTTTGTAAATAATAAATTAAAACACATATAGTTTTATCATTATGTATTTTGTATGTCTAAAGCTCCTCTGTCATTAGGGGGGAGGATTACACCTAGTATGACGAGGATGAAGATGATGATAAAGGACATTTAAGATGTAATTCTATAATATTTATTTATTTTATAATTTGGAGATGACCTTTTATCACTCTCTCAAAAAAATTATATAAAAAAATCAAATTTAAATCTTGTTTTCTTTAATTATTTAATTATAACATTTGAATATGTTAAAGATTTCATTTTACATTAATATCATTGAATTTTATATATTTTAAACCTAACCTTCACCGCCACTTGGTGTGTTGTTCCCAAAATTTGCATAGTCAAATTTCCCAAGATTTTGGTATCAACAAAAAGTTTGAGTCAAGTGAAAATGTTTAAGTCAAGTTGAAAAGGTCAAGTATGTGAGTCTAAAGTCAAGTTATTAAGTTGAGAGTTGAGACTTTAGAAAAATTTCAAAAAAAGAGGGCACAAAGCGTGCCTTGTGCTTGCATGGCTAGGATGTTTCAACCTGACAAACGTGACAAACATGGGGCCATGACCAATGTCACCATCATCGGGGACACGTGTCCATTGCGCCTGTAGGGATATGAAAACCTTACCACATGGTGTCATAGTGTGCACAACATCCATGTCATGCAGAGACCTTATAAATGGGTTCACCCCTTTTTTATCATGAGATGGTGAAGCTCCACCCTCCCGCCATTTGCTCATGCTAAAGCCAAAATATGCTCAAACATAGTCAAACCTTCATTTTTATGAGAAATCCATATCTAAACAAGTTCCATCAATTTCAAAACCCATTTAAACCACCTTTCACTCAAAGGGAAGATTGTTGTACCTTGGGTACACAAATGTTCTAGTCCGCTCCCATAGACTTGAGAGGAATAATCAATTATAAAGGAAAAAAATTTCATGACCATCATCATCTACTCTACACATCCCCATAAACATTTTCTCCCACTACACCCCTGTGATAATCTTAGAGCACTAGACGATGTTGTATTTTACATCACTAGAATTACAAATACTTGGGATATGAGTCTTTGTCCATCTTCAAAACTAATGTCTTAGAAATTGGTGATTTGGTTATTGACATGTAGACATGGCATAATTACATAAGATAATTAACAATAGATCTACTATGCACATGGGTGCTTTATTGGTAAGAAGTGGACTATGTGATGCAACATATTTCCAACTTTTGTGCATATTCAGATCTAGTCCTAGCATGTGTTTAATACTACAATGCTAAGAGAAACAAAATCAGATTACTGAAGATGTACTTGTGGTAAATCTTGATAGATAATCCATTGATGTAACACATCAAATCCCACAAATGAATACAATTTGCTAGGATGAGTGTGGAGATCTGACATAATGTAGTTATATAAAATGTTCAAATTAGTAGTTTGAGTGTGGCTTGTGACACCCAATCTATAGGAACCTCTTACATGCTCTCACAACCCTTCCAAACACCTTTTTGCTTATAACCAGTCATTCGTAGACTTTGAGACCTGATTCTAGCTTAGCCAGGTTGCATTTCTTATGCTAATTCCATCCCCCCAGGTCCTGAGCCTATAGGATAGGAGCGCTGGGATTGGACTATAATGCCAGATCTTAGGGTAACCCATTTTTGGTGCTCCTATCCAATCATATTTTGAGCCCAAATGACCATTTCTCTTTGATTCTTATCCTTCATTATATTAGCCTAACGTGAAAACATTTAACCCATGACCAATATATCTCTATAAAATCCCATTCAAAGTTCATTTAGAAGAGGTTGGAAAATATCAAAAATCAAGCAAGAATACAAGCAAAACCATTGACGCAAATTTCCCTTTTCTTTACATACAACCATCCAATACAGCTACCAGTATATTCAAACACTCACACCAGTCTCTAGCTACCTCAAACACTCTCAGTTTGATATTTTTGCATTCGCATAACACTATTACACAAAGCACATCAAGTGAAAAAACTACATATGGCTTGATCCCTCTTCAGAGTATTGGTATGTAGGTAGTGTGTCCGCACAAGGGATGTGGATACACATTCAATGCATTTTACACACACTAACCTCCCCTCTTTCTCAAGTTTTATTCAAGCATAATGATGGTCTAAAGTTTGAGATTAAATAAGCTATACAAGGAAATCCATCGACAATAAGGATCCAAAATTTCATAGGTAGGCTCACATAGGGATAACAAACAAAACCCAAAAAACTCAGATCTCTGTGATCAGTTTGGACAACAGTGGCAGGACCTAGACTATAGTGCCAGACCCTGAAGTGTCCTATTTTTGGTACTCCTATCCTTTCATTGAATGAAATCTAAATCTAGGTTCATGATACTATCCCATTCCTGCACAACCAGTTGTAGATCCTGCAATAACTGTTTTAACCTATTTTAAGATAAGTTATATTTCTCCTAATTTATTACCATTTTTAAAAAGATACAAAAGGTAAATAAATTATACAAACCAGTAGTGTAATTATTAAAATATTGTTTACTAATTTATTTATTCTAGGCCCTTAACTAAATTAGGAATAATACTCTAATATTCCCAAAATTGTTAAATTATTTGGTGAACCTGACTTACTTCGTTTGCACACAAAAACCCTAAAAGTCTTAGGAAAAATTCCTTATTGATTTTTTTATTATTTTTCCTAGATATTTAAATAAAAAGTTCATATTAAATTTTTAAAATTTACTTTAGTAATTTTAAAAATTATTTCATTCAAACCCTAGTGGCCTATACTAGGTCCCAATTTTTTCCAATATTTTTCTATTTTTTTTCCTGCATATTTAAATAAAAAATTCACATTTATTTTTTAAAATTTACCTTATTAATTTTAAAAATCATTTCATTTCAAATCCTAGTTGAATTTACAAGGTTCCTTTGTATTTGAAGTATCACCTTACAATTTTTTTTTACATAAAAAATTACAAATGGACCCTACTCCTTTCAAAACATTTCTTGAAAATAATAAGAAATTCATACTTGGTCCTATCATGTATATGAATGATGAAGTTTACCATATGTTAGTGCAAAGCTTCATTTTTTCCATTTCATGCTTAATTTTCATAATATGAGATGATATTTAGAAATTTATTGCTAAACATGTTAAGATCCTTTGCTTACAAAGCAATGTTTAATTTTATATAATACAAAGTTTCATTACTTCTTTAACATGCTATCTCTCTATTATGTGTAATTCAATTAAGAATAAAATCCTTACATACTTACAGGATCCATTACATATGCTAACAACCACCTGTCAAGTTTCAATGTCATATTTTATGCACAATAAAGAATTTCCTTCTCCTCCTCTCCCCAAAAAGGGTAATAACTACTTTTCCTCTAACCAGGTCCATGTTATCACCCCTCCAAAAGGTGAGGCAAACTATACTATTTTTCCTAATGTATAAATTCATTCTATAGCATCTTCAAACCCTCTTCAACATATGTGCTTACATGTTCAATTGGAAGCAACTAGGGTTTACACTTGTGAGACTCTAAGGGATCAAATCACCAGTATGGGCAACTTAATTTCAGATTTACAAACTTAGAATCAAGTATTAAATAAAAAGATCATAACATTGGAAACTTAGATTATAATACAAAAGCCTCAAAGGCACCCTAGTGTCAATAATGTATATGCACCTTCACCTAGTCAATTGATTGCAAGCAATGTTACATATCAAAATAAGAAATCACAACAAAGTGACTCTACAACTAGTGATTCAAAAAAAATTAAAAGATAAAATAAGAGTTCAAGTGAGGTACTAAAGGAAATAATTAAATCTAAGTTCATCAAACTACCTCCTCTACATCCAGTGAGAAGATCCATATATTATTGTGCATATCATAGAATGCATGGGCATCACACAGATTCATATTTGGCATTAAAAAAATATATACAACAAATAATTGCTAATAAGGACCCTATATAAGGTAAATCAGTCAAACAATCCATAGTAACACAAGAACACATTCAAAAAGGGTTAAATTTAGAAACAACACAAAAGTGGTTACCAAAACATAACTTAGAACAACAAAAGGATCAAAAAGTAAAATCAAAGCAAGAAATAGTACCATAAGCATAGGTAAAGCACAAAAAAAATGCAAATCTACCTCTCCATAATGAGGCTCAACTTTCAAAGCAGTATGGATTTGGTCAAAAATATCTACAATAGTTTGATTATCAAGGTCAAGGGTTGGACAAGCATGCTCAAGGAATCACTACTCCTATTCTAGTAGTTGATAATATTTGTCACCAAGGTTTGGGATTTATTGAAAATCCTAAGGTAAATCATTCATAGACAATTTATCAAAGGAAAAGATCCAGATACAACAAAAGTCAACACTAGCATTTCATTGGTTCAAAATCAAGATGATAATGATGAGTGGAACAATAAAGGTTATTATGATTTCCAATATATAGACAATGAACCCGAGTATTCTAAGTCATATTCATAGCCATTCCCTCATGCTTCACAATCATGCACGATCCCTTTGTTTGATACAGGACACCATGATAGGGAGCCTCTTATAAGACTTATTGGTTAGTATCATTTCTTCTTAGTATTTCTTGTACATAACTTCTTTTTGCTTATTTTTACATATTTTCTCAACCTTCTTGTATATAATTTCCTTATGATTACTTGTACATAGCTTATTTCAAAATACCAAAAACAATACAAAATTTCAAAATACAAAAACATTTAAATAAACTCAAAATACCAAAAACATTTCAATTATATGTATCATCCATGCTTTACATTTCTACTACCATGCTAGAATTACATTTTACTATTGTATGCTGATTTATCTATATTACCATACTTCACTTGATCTTATTTGAGTGTGTGCACTGATACCCATATCCTTGATTACTTTATTCTACCCATTGAGAGGGCATCTTACTTCTACATTAGAGACATACATTGACATATCTACGCACCGAAGGCATATTATACATGACTACACCATCCAGGTTATGTCATTCCTATACTACACACTCTAATTATCATGTTGATATACATTACTAACTAAGCTTACATAGATTACTTTATCAAAATTCACTAGTATATATCACTTATGTATTTCTTAGCATATACCTAGTCTTGTATTCTGTCTTACATACTCTCACTTCTTGCTTTGATTAGTTAGATGCAATTATATTTCCAGCATTACATGCCTTCTTTTTTTATTTTGCGTAGCTAGATGTGATTGCATTTATCAGTTATTATTTTATCTCTTGTGTGTGCCTTAGGACATTTACCAATGTCCTTTGCTTATATTCTTGTGTGTGACTTTGGACATTTGCCAATGTCCTTTGCTTATATTCTTGTGTGTGCCTTAGGACATTTGCCAATGTTCTTTGCTTGAACTCTTCTATGTACCAAAGGCCCTCATGCCAACATTGCTTATTTTTAATTGTATGTGTATGTGGGTACTTAAACATGCCTTGTATGCTTTCTTTCCTAGTTTGAGTGACATGTGCTCATGTCCCTTATTTGCTTGGCCTCTTGGCCACTTTTGTATGCTTCTTGCTTCTTACTTTGTGTGCTTGTTTCTTCTCAATTACTTACAATGCCATGATCCATATCATGCATTATTTCACTTTCTTGGATGCCATAATGGACATCATGCTCCATCCCTCCTTAACAACTAACAAACTAACCAAACATTTAAATTTAAATTCACTATATTTCACATGCTATTACATTGTTATATCTATATAGACATACCCCTATTGATCTAAAAATATCCAATACAAACTATGCTATATCTTGAGACATCTTTTTGATTATCATTGTTATATCATGTATGTCATAGCATAACACACTTGCATGGCTCTTTATTTTTAAGGTAGTCATTGTAGGGTCTTCATTCCTACCCTCAAAAGAGGGAGCAAAAAATAAGAGTTTTTTCACAAAGATTAGAGCTCCTACCAGTAAAAAAAACTAGTTTTTAGAACACTCATAACAACAATTAGAGGTCAAACTAGGCATAACATACCAAAAAAATAGCGATGATTATAGAATAGTGATTAGATTCAGTAAAGGACAATAATGTCAAAATTGTACGACAATGTTGGACAATAGGGTGTCCTATTTTTGGCACTCTTGTCCAAATAGCAAAAAACCTAGAATTTTTAGAAACAGGTAAAAAAGTAAGCTCAACTACATTTTTGTTAGATATAGATAAGTTCATATTCAATAGTTTTAGTATAGTTTTTATCAGAGAATCTAGATATCAAGGGCATCATGCGTGGCATGATGGATCTCAATTCTAGTTTTAGATTGGGTAGTTGGTATAACTTTCAGATCATAATCCATGTTATAGACACCAGTGATTAGGGGCAATGTGCATGACACATTTAACCTTTTTTCTTTCTAAGTTTAGTATCTTATCTAGGCATTTTCAGTAGTTGCATGTCTTATTCCATCTTCAGGTGGTTGGCATCATTTTGGAGTGGCTTTCATACAGGCCTAACTTTCACATTCCTGAGTGGCTTCCACATAAAGCTAGTTCTCAATTTTAGAGTGGATTTCATACAAGCTTAATCTCTACCTTTCAGAATGGCCAAGATTGGCCTAGTTTTCAGTACACATTTAGCTATCTATGCCACATTCTCATATTTTAGAGAATTCATAAGCTTCAGGAGCCATCTCATACGATGCACATTCATACTAGTATCAATTCATAGTTTCACTTAGTAGACAACGATGGAGCTAGAAGACTAGCTAGCCTTTGTATTCTTGAGCCACCTACTTAGAGGGATTGGACACATAGTCCAAACAGTGATAAACACACATATGATCACATAGCTTCACTTAGTGGGTGATGATAGAGCCAAAGGGCTAGCCTTTGTATTCTTGAGCCACTCTTAGGGAATTGAGTACTCAGTTTTGTTCATGATATTACTCTTGGTACAACACACATCCAACATCACTCAACATCACAACAGGTTTTATATTGATTCACATATTCGATGTGGTGTATTCATTCCTTTCTCTTCCTCTCTCTTTTATCTAGCTTTTGTAATTTTTTACTTTAGACATAACATGTCTAGTAAGAACTGATCTAATCCTAATTTTATTTTTTAGATTTACACTTCATGACATGCTCTCTCTATGCGCACCCAACATCACACAAATTCATAAGCTTCACCTTTGCAGGTAAGTTCAGGTATGCTTTATACTTTTCCTTTATCCTATTTTTTTACTTCGCTGTATCACTAAAATAAAGGGGAAAAAAATGTAGCCATATAAAATGTCCAAATTCATAGCTTGAGTGTGGCTTGTAACACCCAATTCATAAGACCCTCTTGCATGCTCTCACAACCTTTCTAGACAACTTTTTACTTATAACTAGTCATCTGCAGACTTTTGAGACTTGATTCCAACTCAGCCAAGTTGCATTTCTTGTGCTAATTCCATCCCCTAGGCCCCAATTTTTAGGATAGGAGTGATAGGGTTGGACTATAGAATTGGACCCTAGGGTGTCTCATTTTTGGTGCTCTTGGCCAATCACATTTTGAGCCCAAACAACCATTTTATTCGAATTTCTATTCTTCATTATGTCGACCTAGCATGAATACATTTAACCCATGACCAATATATCTCTATAAAATCCCATTCAAAGTTCATTTAGAAGGGGTTGGAAAATATCAAAAATTAAGCAAAAATACAAGCAAAACCACTAAGGCAAATTTATCTATTCTCTACATACAACCATCCAATATAGCTACCAACATATTTAAATCCTCACACAATCCATAACCACCTCAAACACTCTTAGTTTGGTATTTTTACATCTGCATAACACTATTCCACAAAGCACATCAAGTGGGAGAACTACATATGGATTGATCCCTCTTCAAAGTATTGGTATGTAGGCAGCATGCCCACACAAGGGGTGTGGATACACATTCAATGCATCTTACACAAACTAACCCCCCTCTTTCTCAAGTTTTATTCAATCACATTGAAGGTCTAGAGTTTAATAATAAATCAACTCTACAAGGAGATCCATTGACATTCAGGATCCAAAATTTCATAGGTAGGCTCACACAGGGACAATAGATAAAACCTAGAAAAATTATATCTCTGTAACTAATTTGGATAATAGCGATAGGACCTGGACTATAGCATCAGACCCTGAAGTGTCTTTTTTTATCACTCTTATCCTTTCACCAAATAAAGTCTAGATCTGGGTTCACGATACTATCCCAGTCCTAAACAACCAGTTTTAGATCCTGTAACAACTGTTTCTACCTATTTTAAGATAAATTATATTTCTTCAAATTTATTATTATATTTAGAAAGATATAAAAAATAAATAATTAATACAAATTAGTAGTGTAATTATTGAAATATTATTTACTGATATATTTATTCCAAACCCTTAACTAAATTAGAAATAATACTCCAATATTCCCACAATTGTTAAATCACATAATTTCTAGTATAAAAATACTTAGAAGCACCTCATCATCATGAGCAATATTTTGTTGAAATTAAAACAAAGAGACATATCTAAACTTTCCAAGAGATTTCATAGAGCTAATTTTATGGGATATGATCACCCTCCTCAACAGGGTGGTAGGCAATGTAGATACCAGATATTTTCATCCTTGGATTTCTATCCCAATGAACATAATTTATGGTGGTGATAAGTTTATAGATTAGGGGAACATGATTAGTGATAAACTTCATGACCGGATCACCAAAGTGACTTCCACCAAGCCATTTTATATGATTTAATATTTGGTATACTCTCTTGCATCTCAATGTGTATACCCCAACCTCACATAATTGGTAAATTCAGGGTCAACTACCAAGGCATATGAATTTTATCCTCAATTTTTCTTGGAATACAACAACAAACACTTTAGATGAGTGAATGATGAATCCACAATGAGGTTAATGTAAGTGCTACAAGAATATTGCGGAAGAAAGATTTATGAAGAGGGAATCAACCTTGTATCACAATATGGAAGCCATTTCATCCAATTCCAAAGGTTATCTGATATTAGAGTTTGAGGTTTTGAAGGTTGTCCTATGAGGCTTCTAAGGTTGGTCAATGATAAAATGTTATTGGTTGAATTATGTAAACATATTTATGATGTTCATCAAAGGTGTAGGAAAAGACATGTAGTGGGAGTAGTGTTTCTAATTTCTTTGGGGCACTACACATGCAAAAATGTAACATACACTCTAAATATTAAGGCTAGTATTTCTTAATTCACGTTGTACTTGCACATGGTTAGAGATTCATTTGACATCAAGGGATATGGGTGAGCCAATATGGGTATGGGATCCTCATATATTCATAAACCACACTTGGAAGATTATTGGCTTGACCGTGTTGAATAATTTGAGGTTCAAAGATGTGATTAAAGACCTCTAAGCCTAGATCAAATTAGATTTTTCATTGACAAATGGGTACCTAATGGAATGATTAATTATGGAAACAAAAAAATTTAGAAAGGCTATATTTAAGAAGTCATGACGGCACCTCTGGGAGTGATAAGCTGGTTAACCCCTGAGATCATTAACCACCAAAAAATAGCCAAGTTAGTATTGAGCTGATAATTGAAATGGTTTGGTAAAAAGATTGCAAAGTTCATAGGAGCTAGTGGTCCCCACAAATCCAAGGCTAAAACCTCACCAACAAAATATCATGTATCCACTCCAAGGTCAACTAGATCTAGTGGTTTTGGTACTATATCTCATCCTACTATAAAATCTAGTGGTGATGGTGATGATGAAGACCCAAACCAAGGTAAGCAAATAAGCAAGACTTGTGGTGAAGTCCCCATTGTCGGAAGAAAATTTCAAGCCAAAAAAATAGTGCAAATGCAACAATCCTATTCCCCACTAGGAGATTCCTTTTCTAATCAAGAACACTGCATAAAAATATCTTGATTTTATTTAAGGGATGGAATAATCAATAGGTATAGGAGTGGTATCCAATTCCACTTCACTAGGAAAAATCTCTCTTGTTCCTCCACCTTCTCCTCACATTCTACTTTCTCCACATTCTACCCCACCAAGGCAATCTACACTACCTACTTCATCAATTGATACGAATAATCAGATGCTCAACATCATTAGTGTGGCATTTTAATAGATGATACCATTATAGGGAAAATGAGATAAGATGTTAGATGTGTAGTTATCAGAATTTAATGCCTTGGCAAATATTATTGTGAATCCCCCCCAAGAAGGCTAAGGCCACCTCTTGATTGTTCATAGATCTTTGCTCAGTTTATTGATATTTCAGAACCAAATGTTGAGAAGGATGAGAGAGAGATGACTCTAGCTAATTACACATTGAGGAGAGTTGCTATGGGTGAAGCCACTTATGAAAGTGATGAGCATAATCTCCAAGTGACTATAAAAAGAATGATTAAGAGATCTAAATAAGACAAGTTGACATAAGAATAATTGAAAGAACAAATTTGACAAATCGAAGGTATGTAAATTATCTCTTGAATCTAGTAGAAGCCCCTGCCAGTACCCAAGTTGAAGCCCCTACATAAATCCCTAGAATTAGCAAAGAAGCTATTTCAGCCATATGTAAATATCATAGTTATGGGATGACCCTTGATGGCTTGAAATACATTAATGAGATAGTAAATCTATATGAGAAGATTAATTTAAAATAAATCAAAGTTAATCAACAAATCAAGTGTCATCAAGATGAAATAAACTTGTGGAAACAAGTGTTAAAGGATATATAAGAGATGGCAAGTATTGATGGAGATGTTCTTTTCAAAGAAGGATTATTTGGTAAAAAATAAAATGACCTATCATTTGATTGGTTATAATGTATCCTGTATAAGATGGAAGTGCTAAATTAGGAAATAGATCAATTGGAAAATTAGTCTAAAATTGGATGGGATAAGGTGTTTAAAGCTTTTTCTAATCTGGGGAATCTTTGCTGTGATTTTCTTAAAGATGAACATTCTAGACTACATTTAGTAAATGATATAAATGAGCAATTCAGGAAGCTAATCAAGGAAGAGATTTTCAAATAAGGTGCATTCAACTATATTACATGAAAAAAATCAATGAAATTAATTATTCATTCAAATAAATGAATGCGTAGTAGAAGAATCTTTCAGAGACTTCACACACTATGACGCTAGTATCCGATAAATGTCTCATTCATCAAAAGAACATGAAAATTGCCAAGGGGATTTCGATTGCTAAGTCAGTTAGGAAATTTAGGATACATAAAGTGCCTCTTTAGAAGAAACCTAAATTTAATCCTCCTTCAAATGCGGGTCCATCCACTGTGAAAAATCCCTAGAGGACATTTTGTCTTATTCTACTTTCATCTTTTTATAAAAGATTGAATTTTCTTTTGTAAAAAATAATATAAAAGTGTAATGTAAATAAGACAAAATATGGAATATGAAGGGTCATTCCATTCCATTCTAAACCAATAAACATGAGAAATCAATATTGTACAAGTGTTATTTGATGTTCATTATAATTTTTATTGAAAGGAAGGAAGAAATAGACTTTGTGTTTCTTAGTTTCAATATAGATTTGCAATAAACTCAACACATGAATATTGAAAATATAATAAGAAAACTCTGATTTTTATTTATTTGAGACATTCACTACATTTGGGAAATTAGATAGTTACATATATAGAGATGAGGTCTCCTATTTTTGAGAGGAGGTCTCCTATATTTGAGGAGCCTATCACTATCTCAAATCCCCCCAATCTCTCTTCTATCTCTGAACATCTCTCATCCCTTTATTCCCTCACCTTATCTAATTACATGAGTTGGTTCAACAACCCAATATCACACAAATATTATTTATTCTATCCTAATAATATGATTTGTCACAACTCATAAAATATTACAAATAATAATATTCACCCAAATATAAATGTGAGCGCTAAACTATAATATTCCTAACATTCCCCCTTAGTGCAAACATGGGGAAAACATCATCTTCTACTGCACTATTTCACCTCTGCTTGCGCATGATCTGGATGGTTTTCAAGTTGTTGAAGAACAACTAAAAAAATATAGTTTTGATTAGGATTGACCAACAAACTCAAATCAAACATGATGGTTTTGACCTAGATTAACCAACAACTTCAAATCAAACAAGATGGTTTTAACCAAGATTGACCAACAACCTTAAATCAAACAATATAGTTTTACACATGGTTAACCAACAACTATAATATCATGATGTTGAATTAATTTATTATCTCTTATCATAATTATTACATCAAGGAAAAATATAAATAATTTATGCTCACATATCATATCAATAGGAATGTATCATCTATTCTTATTCACAAAAGCAAAAACAAACACACAACTGAAAAACATGTCATAAAAACATTGCACGGCCCCCTCGCTTGTGGTTGACAAGAGGATGTTGAAAGTCCTCCTTCTTCCATTGCCTCCATCCTATTGCAGGATGATGTTCACTTAGTATAGAAAGTCCCAAGAATTATAATCACTATCATCATTTGTTGGTTATTCCTTTGTCAATTCTTCCTTGTTGGATGGTTCTTTTTCATTAACCACTAGGGTAAATTTTAGTGGTCATATTCTTTAATTCATGAATATTAATTTTTTAAGAATTTGATTTTGATGATTTTGGAGGGCTAGTACATAGAACCAAGTTGCCTAAAAAATTAGAATATAAGTTATTGTTTGGGTCAGCTTCCCAACACTTAAAATACCTCGATACAATTCAAGAAGTCATTATGTGCATTGAAGAGATAAAACATATAGGTTGTGGGGTGAAGGAAAAAATAGATTAAAAAAATCCATAAACCTAAATATGATTACATATTTGGATTCCTCTTGAAGCATTATGCAATTTAAAAAATAAAAATCATCTCAATTTAATTTCGTATACAAAAGTTACAGCCTTGGGAAATTGGTAGAATTTGCATTGCTTATGCAACTGACCAATTGCATTGCATATGCAACTGATCAGTTGTATTGCATATTCAACTAATCAGTTCATAGATAATATAAATGATCAACTGCATATGCAATACAACCGTTGGGCTGCATATGTAATGCAACTGATTGGTTGCATATGCAATGCAAATTCCATCAACTTCTCGAGGCCATAATTTTTGCATATAAACTTAGATTGAGATGATATTAGTTAAATTGCATATATATTAGAGAGGAATCAAAATATGTAATCAAAATTAAGTTTAGAGATGTTTTTTATGTCCTTTTTCCCTTTACCCCACAACCTATAGGAAACATTCCCAACAACTATATCATTTTTTTGCTAAGAAGATTTGTAATGCAATCAATTGATGACATATGCAATGCAACCAACCGTCTGTAGTTGCTCGATTACAAAATGCAACTTGTCAGTTACACAATGAAAATGACTAGTTTGAATATGTTTGGTTGCATACCTCTCCTCCCCTTGGGTTCACCAACACACCTATACATAATTGGCTACTAATCACCATGACTTTGAAATAGATATCTAAAAATTCACCAATGAAATCCAAGAAGATTTATTATAAGGGCTATTAAAATTTACCCTATTGACCACATTTGTTTCATTTCTTTTAAGGTTTCTTTTGAGCATATCACTAGCTTAAACCTTACAAAACTAGAATGTGTTCCCTTTTTCTTATAATAGAAACATTCAACTTCATCCTTGTTTTTGTAATTTTTTTTACAATTATTTTGAGTAAATTACCATTTCTTCTTTTGCATCTTCTAAAATTTCTCTCTTTTTATATTAGAAGAGATAAAATCATGTCTTCTAGGGACTGAGATGGTATTTGACTAAGAGTGAAAACAACATTGTTATATTTATAAGACAAACTATTCAACAAAATAGCTTTAGTATCTTCATCAATAACATGAGCTTTAACTTCTGATAACTACCTCATGAGAGATCCTAGATCATATATATGACTAGACATAGTAGTTCCTTCACTAATTTTTTATCTGAATAGACACAAATTTAAGGAGAATTTTGTTTTAATTAATTTAACACCAAATAACTTATCCAGATTATCCCAAGTTTCAATGGATGACTTTTCAAAATATATATAGTGTAGTTTGGAATCTGAAAGTGCAAGGCCAATGATGGCTTTGGCCTTATCATCTCTAATTTTATATTCTAGTAACATATTTGCATCTATGGGCTATGTTTATTTTCCATTGACTATTCCCGAAAAGGTTTTGTTCATTAGTTGGATTTGAATTTTAACTTTCCATGTGTGAAAGTTAAAATCAATAATTTTTTATAATGGAATATCCATCTCAACAAAAAAATATGTCAGTTACCCAAATAACATGTCCTTTACAATACTACTATTGATACTGACAATTATGAAAGACCTAACACTTCCTATTAAAATGTTAAAAACCAACACATGACTATTTTTTTTATTTTTGACACTTGATGATAAAGATGACAATTATAATAACACACAAAGGACAAAAGATAATACAAACTGAACTAAGATTTGTGGTATTAACCACACATTAAAGATATTGACATGATATAAACACCATTAGTTTTATAAATTATATTTGTAAGAAAACTAATCACAAATCTAAAGACTAAAATATGAGACATAAAACCTATGAAATTAAAGAATTTGAAAAGGAATTTATACAACTAAATACTCACACTTTGAATTGGATATTAATATGACATGCACATACACATGATATGCATTGGAGAGAGACAATAAGCCATGTAGTTATTGAAACAAAATTGAATCATGAAGCTTGTGGTCGAATGATAAATGTGGATAATGTCAAATGATGTGGGTTGTAGAATTTATTTGAAAAACAAGATGGAAGGTAACACTACAATGTATATTTGAGCTCAGAGATCAAAACCTTCATGGAATGGTCCAATATACATAGTGTAAGATGAAAATTGATGCAGGTGTCAAACTCATATTAAAATGCAATTCCAATGTCTGCACAATTTATCCATTGTTCTTTGTTGCTACAGAAACATTCACACACCATGCTTTCTATGCATTTCATTTACATACAAATATGCATTTTGGTTTTCAAAGTCCTTTTTTATAGATTCCTAATCTTTGTTGCCTGAAAATGAGGAAATAAAAACAACCACAAAAAATGCCCTTTGATTATATCATTTTTCCATCACAAAAAAAAAGTAGACACTACTCTAATACCAAATCTTAATTTTGGTATAAATTTGTAATAAACTCAACACATGAATATTGAAAATATAATAAGAAAACTTTGATTTTTATTTATTCATGACATTCACTACATTTGGGACATTTTTAATATCATTAGAGAGTTACATATATAGAGAGGAGGTCTCTTATTTTTGATGAGCCTATCACTATCTCAAATCCCTCCAATCTCTCTTCTATCTCATAACATCTCTCATCCCTTTATTTCCTCAACTTATCTAATTACATGAGTTGGTTCAACAACCCAATCTCACACAAATATAATTTATTATATCATAATAATATGAGTTGTCACAACTACTCCAAAGATATTGCAAATAATAATATTCACCCAAATATAAATGTGATCACTAAACTATAATATTTATAAAAATGTTCATTCTTCTAAAGAGGAATACAAGGAAAATTCAAGAACTTTATGTCTAGTGTTTTTATGTGGATGTGCATTTTTCTTATGTTGATGCATATCCCTCAACTGTCAAGTAATACATGTTTTATTGTCAGATTAACATACTACTTTTATAATTCATTCTTATCATGCAAGGGATGAAATCAATGTTTTCATTCATACATGAACCTTTGTCTTATTTATTTTTTATTTCTCTTTTAAAGGTTGAAAACAATAAAAGATAATACTCCATTCAACCTATAAATATTGTAAATAGGTGATCCATGTGTAGTTACCACGCAATCGTGCTTACTCCTCATTTGATCTACTATGCAGGGTGTGCATCTCTCATCCAATATTACACACTCCTTGCTTAAAGTTTTCTCAAATTCATATGCACATGTCCCATGCCATATCATAGACTTCTAGTCATTGAACCGTGTGCACTCCACATTACATGCTCATTACTACACACTTCACAACTTGCAGTCCCACACATCACATAAGTCCTATGCTTGTTCATCAAATTTTGTGTCCCTCACCTATATAGTATGGTGCACCTCATAGTTTTTCACCATAGCTCATAGCCTCACATTCTTGGTAGTTCTGCACCACATATCATAGACCCACACACCTCATTGGCTCACATAGTAGATAAGTTTCATGCCATATCGAAACTTCTATGTATTATGCAAATCGTAGTTCTACATGCCTAACTAAATTATTAGATTCCATATCACATCGACAAGTCAAATCATCTCAGCCACATGTTCCAAGGGGTTTACTAACCATCATCCAACTTGGAAGATGAACCAACACAACTATCTTCTTGGTAATTAATAGTGGTTATAACCACTCTTGTATTCTATTTGTATAAGTATGTAACATACACAAATAGCCTAAGGTCAATGCTCCACACAATCATAACACAGATATAATGATCCATATATCTACTCTTGAAAACATGCATTATATCACATTGTACCAATTTTTGCTATTCTCTATCAATGAATAAAAGTTATATTTACTACAAGTAAGACTTTCACTCCATTGAATGTGTTTATTTGTTTATTTCTAAATTAGCTTTGACCATTCAATCTACACCACCAAAACTTAGTTATCCCCCACATGTTTGGTCTTGGGCCCCATGGTGCAGATCATTGGTATCATAGATAATAACTCTATTCCTTTTTATGCCTGTAAACATGCAAGCACACATCAAGAAGTAATGCTTGTCACTCGATTCTATTTTAGAATATCTGTAAGAGCATCATAATAAAAGTAAGATGGTTGATGCCTATAAGCAACCTAAGGTATCCCCCAAGGTATGAAAGCTTATCACTGATGCACTAGAGGTAAAATACACTAAATGTTTTGGCCACTTCTATGAATTAATGGTACAACTCAATCTGATGCCTTTTTCCATACCTCCATAGTTCACTCAATAATGGTTTCAGTAACATACCCCCTTCAAGGTTCAATTTAATCTTTAAATCCCTCTATTTGAAGGAAAGATCAATTCCAAAACATTAAATGCCTAACTTCAACAACTTGAGGCATACTTCTCAGTCAATTATTTTAGCAATGCTGAAAAGATCAACTTCATAGTAATGATGATATCCATATCGATTATTCATTGGTGGGAGAGATTTAGTGCATAGCACACGTAAGAATGCATTCCAATTAAATTCTAGAAGACTTTTTTTGATGTGCTAGAAGAGGAATACTATTCTCTATGCCATTTTGAATATGAATACATCAAGTTCCAACAATTGTGCTAGTGCAAATATCCGTCCATGGAAGACTAAACCAACATTTTACATGACTACTTTGTGTGCCTACCCAAGAACTTGACCAAACAACATAAGGTGCTAAAGTACATTAGCGGACTCTCACCTTAGATCTGCACTAAGATGGAGTTTTTGACTTCTAAAACTTTGGGCAAAGCATATTGCAACACTACAAAGATTGAATCCAAGGCAAAAATGAAGCAACGTGTCCCCTCTTCATCCAATGCATTGTGCAAGGCCTAGCCTTTGCATAACTCCACATCAAAAGCTTATGTGTAGAAGAAAAAACACACTTCTCATAAATGAGAGTATCACCATAAGAATTCTAAACCCTCAAAGGCTCTAATGTCTTCTACTTCAGATAAAGGAAAGAAGAAGAAGTTTAGTGATATGTGGTGCCATAACCATCACTCATTCACTCATGATGATTCTGAATGCCACACATAATAATCCCTACTTGCACAATTTGCATCATGACCCATATTGATGGATGACATTGATCTAGATGCCTCTTATTTGAGCACCAACACCACTACAATCAACATCTCTAAAGAGCATGAATAAATATTTCACACCAAGTTCTAGGTGAAGGGATAACCTCTCCATATCATCATCGATAGTGGTAGTCAGATGAACATCATCAAGTAATCTATAACTCAATGCCTTTATTTTTATATTGATGTGCATATAAAGCCATACTCTTTAGGGTGACTCAAACATGGGAAAGATATATAGGTCTAAAAATAATGCATTTTTCTGTACAAAGTCAAGCCCATGGAGGACAATGTCACTTGTGACATCATATATCTTGAGGTTTGTGACATCTTATTAGGGAGGCTATACATGTATGACCATAAAGCTACATTTCAAGCCAAGCTAAAACATTAGACTATTCTTGTGTAATATCACTTATACAATCTTTTTGAGTCAGTGCCCACAATCAAAATTACCTTGGTCTCTGCCAAGCAATGTTATAAGCTCATCTCACATGTATAAAATTTTGTGTTACTTATGATCCATCTTGATACACCTACATAGTCAAAATTAAAACACACCCTAATAACACACAAAACTCACACATCATCATAATAACAATAACTCAATAAGTTAATAGATCAAAGTAGTAAAGTCTTCATATAAATTGAAATCCTTCCAACACATTGTGCAATAAAGCACCACATTGGTTTGGTCCCTAGATTCCCTCTTTTGAATAGCCCCTCTATCATAGATCATCTTGGGATAATGATGAAGTCTAACACCAAATTCAAGAGCTTCTTGATCAGGGCAAGATTAGGCCTAACTCTTTGCCTTGTGAGAGTTTGATAGTCCTTACACTGAAGAATAAATGAATCTGCATAGACTATCACACAATAAAATTATGATGAAGTATCAATATCCACTATCATGCATTGATGACATTCTAGACTAGCTCTGAGTTGCACAATAATTCACCAAGTTTGATTTTAAGTGAGGTTACCATCAAGGTCTAGTCCATCCTAAAGATGTCTTGAAGACAACATTCAAGATTTAGGAAGGATTGTATGAATGGTTGGTCATGCCTTTTAACCTCACCAATACGCCAACCACTTTCATGCACTTGATGGATGATCTCAGGCCATTCCTAAAATCCTTCATCATCATATATTTGGATGACATTATCATCTTCATCAAGACTTGGAAGGATCATATGGAGCACATATCATGCATCTTAGATAATTTATGCCAACACAAGTTTCAAGCCAACTTCACAAAGTATACATTTGGCATGATGTAGATCCAATACCTGGGCTACATCATTGATTGCACCAGCATCATAGTAGATCCAAATAAGATCAAAGTGATCCAAGATTGGCCTACTCCATGTAATCTCACAATAATACCACTTCAAGATGTTTAATGACATGGTACAAAGGTAATCCACCTACAAGAATAAATTGTATGCTATTGTGTAAGAAATTAAGTAATGGTAATGCTACATTCTTAGGAAGGAGATAGTTTTTCATTTGGACCATAAGCCACTTCAATTGTTATAGTCATAGAATAAGCTAAAAAATACATGCCACATGAAATGGATGACTTACCTGTAATAGTTCCATATTGTGATCAAGCATAAGAAAGGGAAGGACAAGGCTACATATTTCCTTAGTTGACTACTAGTTCACATGTTCATTATGATGCTAGACATGTGCGACCACAACTTCACATATTGGGTATCTCTCTACTTAACTGATCAAGATTTTGTGATAACTTTCACCAGTCTCACACAAGGTAAACAAGTGCAAGAGTTATAATTATCTAACCAACTTCTTTACAAGATTAGACATATTTGTGTTCCCTCTAGCATACCTCACCAATGACTCATCTAGGAGGCACACTATACCAAGACTTCAAGACACTTTGACATGACAAATACTCTAGCTATATTGCATTTGCACTTCTACTGCCACACATGCACACAAACATGGAGCAACATATAAAGTCTTGCTTTCCTTATTACATCATTAAGTCCAAGAACATGAAGCTTAGAATTTACACACCTCTACCATTCCATCCAGACCATGGTAATCTATCAGTATGGATTTCATGATTATATTACCTATGATGAGATGACAACATGACACTATGTTCATTGTAGTTGATCAATTTTCCAAGATGACTATCATGGTCGCATGTAGAAAAGACATGACATAGATGAAACTGTGCAAGCATTCTTCAACTATGTTTGGGTTCATTTGGACTACCAACATCCATCATCTCTGATCATGATGCATGCTTTATGAGAGACTTTTGGTAAGCATTATGGGATTTTATGGGTATGTACTTGGATCGGTCGATAAATTTTCATCCTCAAATAGATGGATCAACTAAAGTGGTCAATTTCACCCTTGTTCATCTTATGAAAATGTATAATTATGCACATGCTCACACTTTAGATGACAATCTCTTATACATTCAACATGCTTATAATAGGGATCTTCACATCTCTACTGGCCATAATCCATTCTAGAAATGTCTTGGGTTTTAACTTTAAACACCTCTATATATCTACTATCATGATTCATTAAGCCATAATTTAAATGCATCAAAATGGGAAGTGGACAAAGCTAAATTTTTTTTGTGCCACATCTAGTTTGTTCATGAACAAGTTCAACCTATTCTCTCTCGCACTCAAGATAATTACAAGGAAAACCATGATGCCCATTATACACCTCATGCATTCTGAGTTGGCAATAAAGTATTGTTATAACTTTAAAAGTAACACTTTAAAGGTCCAAATCAAAAGATCAAGCCTTTGTGCTATGGTCCTTACGCCATTTTTCATGCAATTGTTTGAGAATGCCTTCACTCTTGATTTTCCTTAGTACTTGGGATGCACCTAATATTCAACATGGAGCTTCTCAAGCCTTACACTCTACCACTTCTTGAACCAACCATGACATTAACACCCTTCTAATTTGGATCTTGAACACTTGCATCTGACATAAAAAGAAAAGATCATTGAAGTGACATATATATTCACCCACCATAGCTCATATCAAATTTTTTGAGTGGTCAAGGTTGGGAAATATGCTGATTAGGCCAAGTGGTATACTTCAAAACAACTTCAAGTGTAATTTCCATAATTGTGCACTACTATAATGGAGACCATTACTCTTTAATAAAGGGAGAATGATCTATGCATAGTTCATGTGTATCCAATATTACTCCTCATTTTCTCTACTAACAGGTCACCCATCTCTCACCCAATATTACACACTCCTTACCTAAAGTTTTCTCAAAGTCATTTGCACAAGTCTCATGCCATATCATAGACTTCTGTGCACTGACCCTTATGCACTCTACATTACACACTTATTATTATGTACTTCACAACTTGTAGTCCTACATGTTAGACATATCTTATGTTTTTACATCAACTTCTATGCTACTTTTAATTGTAATAAAATGCACCTCATAGTTCCATACCATAGCTCAAATCCTCATAAAATTGGTAGTTTCACACCATAAATTATAGAACCACATACCTCATTGACCCACATAGTGCACAAGTTATACACTAGCTCACCAACTTTTATGCATTTCACAACTCATAATTCTATGTGCGTTGCTGACTTATTGGATTCCATAGCATATCCATGTGTCGACTCACCTCAACCACATGATCTAAGGGGGTTACCAAATGTCATCCATCCTAGAAGATGAATCAACACAACCATTTTATTGGTAATTAGAAGTGGTTATAACTGCTCTTATATTTTATTTGTATATGTAATATACACAACCAACCTCAGGTCAATCCTCCACATAGTCATAATGCATATAATATGCTCCACATATCTAATCTATAAAACATGAATTGTAACACATTATACCACTTTTACCTATTCCTTGTTAATGAATAGAATTTACATTTATTACAAGTAATACATTCACTCCATTAAATGTGTTTAGTTGTTTCTTTTTGAAGTAGTTTTGCCCATTCACTCTACATGACCCAAACTCAGTTATCCCCTGCACACTTGGTCCTGGGCACCATGGTTTAGATCAATAGATTTATTTTTATTTTACTTATTTTCAATAAAGGAAACCCGCCTTCAAATAGAGGAGAGAATTTTCATCTCCTTCATTATTACAAAATATAATATTTTTCAAAGTGCCAAATATTTCACCAATAGTTTTTGGTGCTAAGCATGGGGAACATGTAAGTATTTTCATGTTACCCACTCACCTTACCATTATGTGTAAGAAGTGTTTTTCAAAATATAATTCAAACTTTGAGATATAGGAAACTTATCTTATAAATTGTGGCTAAATTATTTCGTCATCCTATCCAGAAGGAGATTCACAAGGTCTAGTTGGAATAGAGGTATCCTTAATCCATTATTTGAATTATAAGAATAGTCTACCTTCAGACCTTCTCTAGAGTGGGTAATAAGGATAATTAGACATTTAAACAAATCATTATATTTTCCTAACATCTTGGTTTCAATGTAAATATATTTTTAGATCATGGAAACTATACTGATATCATAGGGACTATGTATTTGCCAATTGGACCTAGGTGTTATACTTCATGAGCTACCCAAAGTTTCAAGGAAAGTTTTTCCTAATTTTAGTGGTGATAGTAAAAAACATCCTGATGAACACATAAATATTTTATTTTCTTATTGTGCTTTTTTGGGTGTGGAAAATGAAGATATATCAGTCATAATATTCGTGGAGACCTTAGCTGAAGGAGTATAAAAATAGTTTCATCATCTTCCAGTGGGTTCTATCTAAAAATTGGAAATGATGAGAAATAAATTTGATAAAATATTCAAACCAACCGAAGATAAACACACACTCTTAGCTTAATTCACTTAGATAAAAGACTAATCTCATAAATCCATGAGAGAATTCATAACTAGATTTAACAATTTGATACATAAGATTCCATCGACTGCCATGCCCACTATAGAGAATTATAAGTGTTTTTTACTGAATTCACAAGTGCCCAAAGTGATATTATTCCTATGTATAAATCACTCACAAAATTTGAAGATAACACGAAGTTAAGCTACAAATATAGAGGATGATATGATCATGGTAGGAAAATTAAAAAAAGATTCATTCAAAAGTAAAGAACATAATTTAGCAAACCCCTTGATTTAGAAATTGGAAAATGACATTGGCCTTGAAGAAACAAATTTCTCAAGCTCATTAGGCTGCCTCATATATGGATGTGCATAGGAGACCATTTTTACCATGTAGTGGCAATGTTCATCACCACCTTTTTGTTCCATATTCATAACTCACTATCAAATATTCACTTACACAAATCCAATTTTCATATATCTTTCATGCCACTAATTATCATGATGGTTCTAACTAAGAAATGTCAAGGATGCTGAAATTATGCACAATTGAAGAATCACCAAAAGAAAGTGTTTTGGGAACCTCTGATCTTAAAATTCAAGAACCTGATGGTGACTACACTATGGTTTATTTTGAATATGAACTTGATTGTGAGGCTTATGATGATAGAGTGGAGGATATGAATATTCAATTATATAACGTATTTACCATAGGTCAAAATTAGAAGTTGAAAATAACATAAAATAGAAAATACTCTAGTAGGTACAAAACTAAAGAGGTCCTAAAGCCATAATTACTTCAAATTTCATCTTTAATAGAGGCACTCTACCAAACTCCATAAAAGATAAACAACTTAAAAATGTGTAAATTTCTTTGCTTCATTTGAATGTATCCACCAACAATGAATCAAATCTTGCCTATTCACCTTCTTTTGATATCACTAACCACATGAATATAACCAAGGTTCAAATTTATCAAACCAAATATCTCATATCAAATCTTCAGTAGCTTGACAAGTTGATCAAATTTATCAAAGGATAAAGTTCCAATAGTTCAAATACATCACATCATAGGGTTCATGTCTAATTGGCTATTTATGATATGAAAAATAACATGGATATGTCTACTAAAATTTGAAAAAGATGTAAACTGTTCCATGTTTCAATATTAATTAACAACTTCTAATTGAAAAATTTCATAATTGATTTGAGAGTTTCAAATATTGTGATGCTAGCCAAAGTAGTGCATGGCTTGGGACTACCATGCACCAAAATTTTAATTCATTATTTTAACATTGAGGTGAAATAAGTTCCTTTAATTAGAAAAATAAAATATGCTCAAATAACTCTAATAATATTTACTCAAAAAAGAGTTAAGCTGACTATTCTAATGGTGGATATTCCTCTAACCTATAGAATGTTTCTAAGTAGGACTTTTTACAAATAACATAGAGGTGAGATTCGATTGGACTGAACACATGCTACTATTCCTATAAAGGGAATCAATGAAAAGCAGATGCTAGATCAAAAGATAAATACCTAGTGAAAAATTTAAATGATCCTTGAGCATATATTCTATATGAGGAAATAGGCCTAACTACTTACATAGTGATGAATGAAAAATATTTGTAACTTCCTAAGCTCATCGAAGGTGATAAAAATGATGTATGGACCTTGGAATTTGATGGAAGCTATTAATCTATAGGTTCAAGTGTTGGAGTAGTGTTGGTTTCCCCCAAAAAGAGTTAATTAATTTCTCTTATAAAATCCAATTCAATTTCACTAATAATGCAATCAAGTACAAAGCACTGATTCTAGGATTGCAAGTAATAAAGGAAAAGATAATTCAAAATCTCAAAGCCTAAAGAGATGCTGAATTTATTGTGAAGCAAGTACAATTCCAATACAAAGTAGAGAATGACAGGGTAAGGCATTAAAGAAATAGGGTATGGACTACATTAAAGCATTCAAATACTTCACCATTGATGCTATTTTTAGAGAAAAAATCTAAAGCTGATGCACTAGCTATACCTACATCCTTGCTGATTTCCCATCCAATGATTGACAAGGATATGCATATTATTGAATTGGTGTACTACCCAAGTGTTATAGATAACTCAAAAAATTAGTATGTATTCAACAACAATGAACATATCATCACTTTCCTAGAACATGTGGATAACTTCATAAATTTATACTTTAAGAGAAGCTCATCATCATACATGAAATCTTCTTCACTAGAAAGTAAAACATAGAAACTAAAGGGATGTTTGATGCTAAAGTTGACCAATCAGATGGAAAGATCATCTAATGAAAGGGAAACATGATCCCTAAAGGTTTGATCTCCTTAGAATAATTTTTTATAAACATGATAGGTATATAAAAAATAAAATCCGAGAAAAACCTCAAGGATCACTTGACTATAAAAAACTAAATATAGGTATAAAAAGAAGAACCATGATTTGTAAACATTGGGAAGTGTTGTTCCAAAAATGAACGCATGAGGTTCATAATTTTTTTCATAGTATACAAAAATATTTTTGCATGGTGTTACATAAATTTGAAGTCATGTAGACCAAAAAAATATGCATCATGATATTCCCTTGAAGCCAAGTATCAATTCATTTAGACAAAAATTGTGTCATTACAATCCAAAAATTATAGGGACCATCTATGACAAGATTAAAAAATGACATATGCAAGAATCATCTTCCCAATTCACCACTCTATATGGGTGGCCAACATCATGCCAGTAAAGAAGAATAATGAGAGGTCAAAATTTGTGTTGACTTCCACAATTTGAATTAGGATTCAATCAAAGACAATTATCCTTTGTCAATCATAGATAATATCCTACAAGCTATCATAGGTTCCTAAATTGTGTCCATGCTAAATGGTTTTTTTGGGTACAATCAAGTTGAATTTGCTCCAAAAAAATCAATAAAAAATAACATTTACCACCCCTTGGGGAACATTACATATAGGAGGATGACTTTTAACATTATCAATGCTAGAATTAATTTACAATAAGAAATGGAATTGGCCTTCAATTATGTATAAAATCTTATTAATCTATATTTATGATCTCATAGTCTTTTCAAAGAAAAAGGAAGATCAATATGATCATATAAAAATAATATTTGAAAAATGCCAGGCCCGTGGCATATCATTGAATCTAAAAAAGTCCATTTTTTAAATCACTAAAGGAAAAATTATTGGAAAAGTTATTGGTAAGGAAGATACTAATATTGATCTAAAAAGAGAAAGTAATTCAACACTTGTCTCTACCTATTAGCAAACCTAACACACATTCATTATTTAGTAAGGTAATTTTTTTGGGGAGATTCATCCCTAATTTTGTTGAACTAATAAGACATATTGATCATATGATGTGAGAAAAAAATGTTTTCAAATGGAATGTAAATGAAAAGAAAGCCTTCAATGAGCTTAAAAATTCCATTTCCAAAGCACCCATCTTAGTTTGCCTAGATTTTTGAAAATATTTTGTTGCATATTACTAATCTTATGAAAACACATTGTCAACCATCCTCATATAGAAAAATGAAGAAGGCATTGAATCTTTAATTATATTCATGAATATCAGATTGAAGGATCATGAGATAAATTGATCTTTGATTGAGAAACATGCATATGTTGTAGTTAAGGCTACAAAACACTTCATGTTCTATATCTTGAATTCTCACATGATCATGATGGTTTCATATTCTACTATCAAATATATTCTGAATCAATATTAACTTAGATAAAATAGAGGAGGATGGATTTCCAAAGCACAATAATATGATATGGATATTAATCCCACCAAGTTGGTGAGAGGAAAAGGTCTGTATCAATCAATTTCCAAAGGTGTTGATTTTTAGATAGAAATAAATCATGAGGATGAAATAGAAAAGATGCCACTAGTAGTATTTGTTGATTCTCTTGATGAATGGTATTTTAACTTTTCATAATTATTATCACATGGAGAATGTCTAGCCCGCCTAAGTGCCAAAAAAATGAGGACACTCAAGTTGAGGGAAACTAAGTATGTAATCTAATATAACACTCTCTTCAAGAAGGCCCTTAATGAGAGCTTTTTGAAATGTGTAGAAAAATAACAACGAAAGAGATTGTTGGAAGATTTTCATGATCAAGCATGTGGAAAACACTTATCATTTTTAGTTACAAATTTAAATATCCTACAAGTTCACTACTATTGACTAACATTGTTTAATGATACACAAGAATGGGTTTAAAAATGTGAGGCTTGTTAATACTTTATTGTAAATCCTAAACTTGAAACATTACCCCTTCATCCTTTAGTCATTGAAGAACCTTTTCAATAATGGGGTTTAGATTTCATAGGTACCTTGAACCCACATTCCAACATAAGACTCATGTTTCAACAATAATTCATTATTTCATATAGTGGGTAGAAGTACTTCCAGTAGGTTTTAGTACTTTGGAGATGGTTTGCAATTTCATCAAAGAAAATATATTGGTCAAGTTTGGGTTTTTGTAAAATACTTTGATGAATAATGTTCTGAATTTATATTTATTTGAACTTGTTATTTTTTTTTTATCGATATGGAATCTCAGTAGCACATTCTTTTGATTATTACTTGTAAAGTAATGCTAATAAAGAATCAAGTAATAAGAATATCATGACTATCATCTGCAAATTGGTGGACAAAAATAATAAAAACTGATATAATAGAGTTTATGATGCTCTATGGGTATACCATATAACTCCTAAAATATCAATTTGAGTTTATCCTTTTCAAATATTATCTAACATAGATGTAATGATTTTCATTTATCTAGATTTACAAGCTTTGTGATTAGTACAAACATTGGAAGATGATAAATTCAAGGATGCATTGGAAAATAGAATTATGCACCATAATAGGTTGGAGGAAGAATAAGTGATGGTAGTTTATAGGATCACAACTCATCAAGAGAAGGTGAAATATGTGTTTGATCACAAATCAAGACCACGAGAGTTTTAGATTGGATATTTAGTTCTCCTATGGGATAATATGAGAGAACCAAGGGGAAGTCATGGAAAGTTTGAATCCTTATGGATAATACTTTCAAGATCCATAATTTTTGTGGTGAAAACACATCCTATCTAGCATATCATGATGGAACTCAACTTTTGATTCCATATGGTGGGAAATATCTGAAGCATTAAAAATAGTGAAGGTAGGCTGTCCCCTATCATCCCTATAGGTGATTTAGATTCTTGTTGTGTGTTTCCTTTTCCTATTGTGTGTTTCCATTTATTGTTGGTATTTCCATATTTTATTTACCATTCTAGTTGTTTAAAATTTATTCCATATCCCAATGTACAATAAATTATGTATTGAAACCAAAGATTCTAAGAGTTCACCCTGTGTACTTTTACAAGTCCATGTGCCCAACCGGGCCAACTATTGTTCCCAAAATTCAAATAGTCAAGTTGAAATTTTAAAGTTAAGTTAAAAAGGTAAAATATGTGAGTCTAAATTCAAGTTACAAAGTGGAAAATTTGTAAATTTTTTAAAAAACAAAGGCATAAAATGTGCCCCATGCCCATCACATACAAAAGGTTAAGCCAACCTAACCTTCAAGAATTGTATAATGCAAAAATGCATCCCATGGGCCATGACATTAATTTATGTCCATCACACTTACATGATTAGGATATCCCAATCTCGAAGATGTAGGTCCATGAACAATGTTACCATTGCCATAGACACTCATCTTCCATACTCGTGAAGCCATGGTGACCCTATTATGTGGTGTCTAGAGTGCATATGCATGAAAAATCCATGTCATATTATGACCTTTGATTTTAATTGTATTGAACCACTTAGAATTTCCACCCTATGTTCTCATAAGACACCAAAGCTATGATCCCTATGATAATCTTAGAGAACTAGTCAGGGCTACTTTTTGCATCACCATAACAATCACTATGAAATTCAAATGCTTGAGATATAAACCTCTATTTATTTTAGAAATTGATGTCTTAGAAATCAGTGATTCAATGATTAGACATCTAGACATTGAAAAATTACAAAAGATAATCAAAAATAGACTTTATATGCCTGTGGGTACTCTCTTGAAAATTATTTGTTTTCCTAATGTAGCTAGATTTCCAAATTATGTGTAGTGTCTAGATCTAGTCCTAACGTGTGCTTAATACTAAAATCTAGAGACAAGAGAAATTAGATTTTTGGGAAATGCTCGTGTTAAAGTTTTAACACTTAAAATCGCACAAATGAATGCATATAACAAGATGAGTGTGGATATGGGGAATAATTTTTGGTATAAAAATACTAAGAAACATATCACTGTCATGAATAATAGTTGGTTAAAAGTAAAATAGAGAGGCATATCTAAACTTCCTAAGAGCTTTACTAGAGCTAATTTTGTGGAATAATTGTTAGATATGATCACCCTCATTGATAGGTTTCTAGATAATGAAAATACCAATGATTTTCATCCTTGGATGTTTCTCCAAATGAGCATCATTTATGGTAGTAACCAGTTCATTGATTTATGAAACATAGTCAATGATGTACTTCATGACTAGCTCACCAAAGTGATTGCCACTAAGTAATTGCATATGAATTCATATTTGGTATACTCTCTTGCATCTCAATGTATGTATCCCACCCTCTTATAATTGGAAAATCCAAGGCCGAATACTAGAGGATATGAATTCTATCCTCAACTAAACTTGGAATAAAGCAATAAACACTTCATATGAGTGGATGATGCATTCACCATGAGGATAGTGCAAGTGATGAAAGAAGACTAGTGAAATAGGATTTAAAAATATGAAATAAACCTTGTATCATAGTATGGAAGCCATTTCATCCAATTCCAAAAGCTATTTTATTCTGAGTTGAAGGTTTTGAAGATTATTCTATGAGGATTTCAAGGTTGGGCAATGATAAAATATTGTTGATTCAATTATGCAGATAACTTTATAATGTCCATCAAAGATACAAGAAAAGGCACGTAGTGGGAGTAGTGTTATCAATTTATATAGGACACTACACATGGGTAAGTTCACAGAGTTGGGGAATAAAAAGGGGCCTACCCATGGACAATTTTTTCTTTAAAATTGAAAAATATGAAATTTTATAGATACTTTGAGATGGCTAAACTCAAAATTTAAGGATGGTTTAAAAATATGAATTATAAAAATTTGAGTCTAGTTTCCAAAACACTATTTATTTTAAAAAATGGTTAAGTATAACTAGGTCAAACATCTAAAAATAATAAGAACTCCTATTTTTTTAGAAAAATAGAGTAAATAGTTATCTGTACAATCCCTCATTTTTTAAGCATCATTTAATATTGCTCAAAACAATTAGGTGATAGTTTAGATAAGATCATCTAATTTATAACCTATAGTTTTTTATAATTTTTTAATTAATATAATTTTGTTTATTAATTTTAGAAATAAATAGATCTTGAAAACTGATAAAAAATTGGATAGCCAGCCGTGTGACCCTCCTAACTACCTCAAAAAAATGAAAACTAGTTTTTTTTGAATGCATATAGAATTAGGGCTATTTTGTAACAATATTTTTTTTGGAATTTGGATCAATGAAAAAAATTACACAAACATATATAGGCATGTATATTTGTGGCATGTAGTGGCCCAAAAAAGCTATAGTTAGAAATAAACATAGAATGAAACCTTAAATTAGTCAAAAAATCATATATTTGGAAAGAGAAGAGTGTGATTGTCATCATGGTAATAAATTTATGAATTGGATCATTAAAATTCATAGTGTATTTGGTGATGGAAGTTAAATTTTGTCATTTTTCATCAAAACTCTAAGATTCAGTTGTGTGTTGACATGCCCAAGCCTTTGGATTGGTAATCCAAGCCATTTAAAATCCAAATATCAATAAAATGTATGTGTTATGTAATGCATATACATTGCATTATAATATCACCATGGAATGAATTAAGTTTAATTTGTTCATTATGAATTTTATTCAATTTGTCAATTTGTTCAATTTGTGCTAGCTACATAAGAGGACTTATTAACACTTTGGATTAATGGAGGTACTATAATAAATGTATATTATGACTTTACATATTGTAAAAAGGATATTTTATTTATACCAAATTGGTTGATAAGTAAATAGTATTGAAGAATTTTGGTATAATGTTTCTCTAAAGAGTGAGTGCCACTTATAGAAAACAAGGCATGATGAGAATATCATTTGTTTGTCAATTGATGCACTCATTGTAATTGGGTAGACCATATAAATTTTAGGATAAAAATTGGTAGTATTTTATACTATAAGAAGATATCCAAACAAAAATTCACCTCTTCCACTCATTTGTTACCCCTATTCTTCAATATGAGTATGAAATGTGGAGGCTTCACCATAGGAAAGTTGATCAAAGTAGAGTTGAAAAAGTGCTTATATCTATGTCATACAAACATATCCATGCTAAAATATTTGTTCCTAGAGATGAAATTATTGATGAATTTGGTACTGACCAAATCATTATTATTGTAGTAATTCAAATGATGACTATGATACATAAGTTTAGACAAATGTCCATATCTTTGGTTGATTTATTTAGTTTTTCATATCAAGCATTCAAATCCTCTTATATATCTAGTACAATGTGGAATCAAATCCTCTTATGTAGCAAGAAACAAACCACGTATAAATAATGTCTCTAGGAAATCCAATGATGATAGAGTGTACTTTATATGAATTTTCATGTTAAAATGAATGCTTGTTTCACTAATAAATTCAAGTCACATTTCCTTAAACTCTTGAATCACTACTCTGAATGACTAAATTGATTTATTTCACACATTCATTGTATATATCTTCAATGTCTTAAATGCTAATACATTTTTTTGTATTTATAGATTTCTTGAATTCAAATTAGGTCTCTATTAGAATGCAACAAGCAATAAATCCAAAAAACTAAGATCACATGAGATGAGAGGCTGAAAACATGGGTAAAAATGGCCCACCATGAGAATCATACATGATACACTTCTGGGGCCAAAGCCACATAGTGTACATTTTTGGATAAAATCTTATAAATTGAAGGGAACATGAGGGAAGGAGAGAAGAAAGAGAGAGTCAATTAGGGGTAAAATGACATGAGACAACCAGAACACAAAGAAAAAATTCTCTAATAAGAGCCTAATTTAGATCATTGATTGACAAACATACTAGTACCCTATAATATTATAATTTTTAATGACTAATAAATACATCCATAAAAAATTTAAGTGTCTACATTAATAAGAAATATGGTTTTAAGGTTGTACTTATCAATTGGATTAAGCTTATGTGAATGTGAGAAAAAATAAGTACAAGTAAGTACAAAGTGATAAAGGAATAAAGAGAATGTAAATGGGAGGGAAGAGACTGAATTCAAAGCCTAATTTGGGAAGGTGAAGGAAAAATGGATGATTAATGGCTAATATTACTTAAGGTATGGTCATGAATATATCCATATGATTAATGAACAATAAGAATAAAGAGGTTGTAAATAGTAAGGGATGGGACTAAACTCAAAAACCTAATTGGGAAGGTGAAGGGCACATAAATGACTAATGGCTAACAATGATTAGGATATGGTGAGGAATGGGATCACATGTGATAAATGACAAAGAAAAATAAAGAGGACTTATATGCAAGGTGGGACACTATTTTGTCAAAACCATGTTTTGGAAGGTGAAGGGCACATAAATGACCATTAACTAATAATGCACGAGTATGGTGAGGAATATTCCCATGCATATCATTTACTATATTATAACCTATGTGTACTTGGAAGGGTCTATGACAATGTAAGGAAGATGTAACCATGATAGGTGGTACTCTTACATAATTTATAAAACATGTAGTGGCCAATTAATCATAATATATTTAAAACCATAGGATTTTATCAAATTCATGCTTAGATATGTTTTGGAATGAAACATTATCATTGTAAATGTTTTGTATATAGGCAAGGTACAATAAGCATGAATGAATGGAAACCTACACTAGTATTGTTGAGGGATGAATTGGTCCAACTATCTCACTTTACAAGTCATCATGAGGATGATATTTGGGTAACATGTTCTCTCTTAATTATTTTTTAGAAGAAAGTGTTATATTTGTTATGATATAAGATATTGATTTAGAGATAACATCTTGGTTTTCATTTGACCCTATTAGTTGATTGTTACAACCCTAAATACTAAACCCTAATTTTATCATAAATATAATCATGAAGGTAATTGGAGACAATCTAAACCCATTTAACCTAATTGAAAGTTTAGGATGTGATTTGGGGATAAATTATCATATATTTCTTGAAATATTGAGCTAATTAGTCAATTACTATAATTAGTGATGCAAGTTGGATGAAATTGAACCCCATGAATTTGATTTAGCTTATACAAGATGTTATTTAGGGGTGAATTGATCCAAATATCATAAAAAAATCAAATAGTCCACTATTTCAATCATGAATGAAATTGGGGCTAATTTATGCCCCTTAAACCTAACTCCAAGAGCAATACATGATTTGGGGCTAAATTGGGTTTAATTCTGTCATGAATTGATCTAATTAGTCAATTGGTGTAATTATGGATGTGATTTAGGAAAAATTGAGCCATGTGAACCTAATTTATGGGTCTTATTTTATTATAAATGCAAATATGAATTTAATTGGGGCCAATTTGAGACCCTTCAACCTAAATATGAGTCTACCATGTGATTCTTGGGGTTAAATTACCTCTTGTTTCCTAAAATATTTACCTAATTAGTCTATTATTACAATGATTGATGTAATTTTGTTGAAATTAAACCTCGTGAACCTAATTTTGATTATATGGAAGTAATTTGGGGGTCAATTAACCCTAATATCATAACAAAATAAAGCAGAAACTCCACAAATTCAATCAAGAAATAAATTTGGGCCAATTCGAGCCCCTTCAACCTAACTAGATAAGATAAAGAGGTGATTTGGGGATAAATTAGTCATAAATTGATCTAAATAGTCTTTTGGTGTAATTAACAATATGATTTGGGATTAAATTAGTCACGAGTTAATCCAATTAGTGAATTGGTGTAATTAAACATGTGATTTAGGCAAAAATGAGCCCCATGAACCTAAATTATGGCTCAATCAATTGTATAGGATGCAAGATATGGGTAAATTAACTGTAGAATAATAATATGACAGTTTTTGATCAGGTAGTATAATCATATATCATAACAACATGATATATGATGACATAGGCATATTGTGAATAACACACACATTATTGATAATATTCACATAATGTATACACATTATTTATACTAACACACATAGTATAAATAATGTGTACACATTATACTATAATGCATACACATTTTTGTCTATAGATAATAAATCATTATCTAACATTTATTTTTGTCTATTATTTCAAGAATTATGACCCCACAGACATTCTATACATCATTCTGTGAAGATAAGAGGAATTAAATTATTCTTTGGGTTCCCCACCATCAAAAGGAATCAAATTGTTCTTTGGGTCCCCACCATAAAAAGGATTTTTAAATCATTCTTTGTATAGTCATGGGTGATGGAGCTCATTCAAATAGGAAGAAGAAGTTAAAACACAAAACATCAGAGCAATTAGAATAGTTGAGAGAAAAATAAATGGTGCAAATGCAATCATTTCACTCAAAACATGTACAAACACTATCCCTAATGAGCCAAATGACATATATAATAATGAAATTGATAATAATAAATTGAATAATGATGATGAATATTTACCCATAAGTCCAACTTATGTTTCAAGTCCACATTTAAAGTATAAAGTTTTTGATTTTGTTAATGATGAATCTATGCATGATGATTTACCCCTATCAATGAAGATAATTTTATGAAAACACATAATGATGAAAGTAAAAATGAAGAAAATGTCATCCCAAAACTAAATAATGAAACCAATAATGAAGAAACTAGTAGTGAACACAATGATTTTGAAATACCCTCTCAACAAATTCCACTATTAACAACACCTTAAAGGATTGTGCTTTGAAAAGGAAAGTACTTAATTGAAGTTGATGAAAACATTTTGAAACCAATGTATAAAAAAATGTATGACAGATATTCAAGAAGATTAGATGAAAACATTTGGGATAATTTTTATGATAAATTACATTTTGATAGTAAAAAATGTCAAGTGTTTGTTTCATTGATGAGATTGATTAAGATGAGACCTATAATGTATACCCTAGGATTAAGGATAACTAACATGGATGATGAAAACAATGAAATTATTGAAAAGCTACATGATGCATATCACATTGTAGCCTCAAAATCATGTAATAAAGATTGTAATGTTATCTGATGTATAATTACAACTTATATAGTAAGTGGTCAAATAGTGAAAAATGATTGATTTCAAAAACCGTTTGAGCATAGACATAAATACAAAAACATTAATGAAAGTAAATGGAAGATACCAAAGACTTAATGATGCTAATGCCATTGATTAATGGCCATTCTCTAGTAGACTTATAAGAAAGGACAAGGCTATAGATGATGCTCTCAAAGATTTACTTGCAAAATTTTGGAAAGACAATACAAGAGTTTCACCCAATACAAGAGATGTAGTGAAAACAATAATTGGTTCTCACAATTATGAACCACAATCAAAACATTTCTTGTATATGACTAAATACAATTGTACTCTAAGTTTTTGAAAAAAACATAATTTTCTATTAGCCAAAGATTTTTTGAGATGTCCAAACCATTTTATGTAAAAATAAATCACATACGCACCACTTATTATTGTAGGTAACATGTTGATTTTAAATGCACTATGATGTTTTTCACCATATACGTTGTTCTTTGTACACTGACAATATTTTGCAGGAGTGTGGTAGAGAAGTTTTGCCAAAATTAGCTAGGGAATTTATTCTAACCATTTTTTGTGAAAGACCAGATGGATAGTTCTTTTATAACAAAACATGTTTGGGTAAAAATTACAACATTTGCAGTGGATTTATAAAATTTATAAATTATATCTATGAGGAGAGTATAAGTACAATTGGACATGAATTAGTTGGTTTGAACAAATACAAATCTAAATTATCAATTAAAAGATGTCAAATAATCTAAAAGGTGTGATCTTGTTACAAAATAGATATATGTTTTAGAATTTATGGTCAAATTTAGGGAAAAAATTATTTATGAGTATGCAAGATCAATACACAGGGCTAGATGGTTGGATGAATATTTCAAAATAAGTAAGGACACATTCCCATTTGGTTCTATTATTTTAGTAGTCAAATTTGCTAAGAATTACACATTCAAAGCACAAATATAAGTTCAATCACAATATTATAACTCAATGCAAGTTACCATATTTATGCATATAACATTCATGCATGCACCTGATAATACAGAGTAAGATAAAAACATATCAAAAGAGTACTATTTTTATGTCAGAGATGACTAATCACATTGTACAAAGTATGTGCAAGGTTGTTTTGGGATGTTCTATGGACAATTAATTAAGAGGAACATTGCTTTCAATCAACATTATATTTGGTTAGATAATTACACATTGCAATTCAAGAATGCATAGATGTTTTACTAGTTGATCAAGATGCACATTCCACTAGTGTAGCATATATTTGGAGTTTCATTAAGGATAGCCATATAAAAAGGGAACATGATGGTGCTAGAGCATGTGTAAAAATAACCATTACAAGAGATGAGTTTAATTTTGAAGATGGTGCTATTTTGACTGATGCAACAATCATTTTTGAATGGTGTAATGAGAAAATGGGCCATGGTGTTTAATAAAATTCTACTATTCATAGATATTTATGGTTGATTGAGAAAGAACACTTGGCAAAGGATGAGAATTGTATATTTGTAATAGGGTTGAGTGAGTTCCACTCATTTTGTAGCTCAAATGCAATTTTTTGGATTATCATATGAAACACTTGACAAGTTTTTGTTCTACAAGCATGGATTCTATTTAGAATGAGTGCGAGTAAAAAAAATGGGTGGATAAATGAATCAAAAAGAGTGGGTAGATGAATGGGGCTATAAACCTCTAGTTTCAATCAATACATATCAGGTTCCACCAACATTACAATTTACATATATGACATCATCACATGACTTTGACCATGTATTTGATCTAGTGCAACTAGGTAGAATATTAATCATTATGTAGTATTTATTACCATTATCTATCTTGACAACATCATTAAAAAATTATTTTCTGATATTGGCCATGTTTTTATAGTTATTATTGATGAGGATAATGAAGAGGAGATAATTTAATACTAATGTCAATGTGTAGAGGAAAATAAAAAAATGACTTCCCTAATCATAGATTGAGAAAACATTGACTATCCCACTGTGTCTGTGGTTGTCATTGGAACTTGGCTTTGATGAAATCCTATAAAAAATTTAGATGTATGGTTGTTTGAATACTTTTAAACACATAGGAAGATACTACACTATTCAAATTTGGTTCTTGTAACAAATATTAAATTGATCAAATATTGTAGGAGGTCATTAAACAAGACTATCTGGAAATTTTGTTATTCAGACCATGAATCTATTCTTGCTTCTATCAAGAGTAGAGAAGGTCCTAGTGGTTTGTTGGATTAAAATTCTAAGGTATGTTGACTTGTGAAATGTAGATATATTTAATTTTATCAAATTTAATGATTTTATAGGTAACATATAAATTTCATTTTTAATTACTTACTAAATTTTTTTTGAAGGTTAGTGGTGCCAAATAAGCTTTCACATTCATGCAATTGGCAATGTTAGTAAATAATTCACATTTTTGAAGCTAAGAGAAGCTTATTATAAGTACTCAGGACCTATCACTGAAACTTATGCCATAGATTGGTATGAAAGGTTATCTCAACATGATATGGGATGTAATTAAAGGGATTTAACACACACATGATGGTTCTTTCTTTTCATGCCAATGATTTATGGTTTCCATTTTATGCATACCTAAAGTTAGTCTTAAAAATTACATTTTTCTTATTTTAAGAAGGGCATTCTTAAGGTTAGAATGGGTGGTGGGTCTCTTGACCGGGAATGATGGGAGGATAAAACCGTAGTCTTGGAATTTATCCATCACCCCAAATGTGTTTTTAGTGCCAATTTTGAGCCATAAAACATCGGAAGTAGTGTTATCTAACTATAAATTCAACTTTAACAACATTTGTTATCAGTGTTTCCATGCCCTTGAACAATAGTGAAAATAAGTATCTGGATGGATTTGGCCATCATGGTCATTAGAAAACATGTAATTTTCGTATCTATATGTGATTGAAATGATGTATTTTCACCTAGAGGTTTCAAAGGCATAAATGTTAGTTAGAGGACAAACACTTATCTCTTCATTGCAATAAAGTTACATTTTAGGACCTGTCACTACAACTTGTGCAACAGATTGGTATGGAATGTTCCATTAACATGATCTAGGGTGAAAATATAGGGATTTAACATGCATATGATGTTTCTTTTTATTTATGATAATGACTTATACTTTCTATTTTATGCATGCCTCAAGTCATGCTAAAAAACTACATTTTTCTTGTTTTAGGAAGGGCATTCTTGAGCCTAGAATGGGTGGTGGGTGTATGAAATGGGAAATGCAATAGATATAAAAATCAATCCTATCTTAGAGAAGATAAATCCTATGCACACTTTCGGTTAGGGATATATTATATAATCAGGGTCATGACCAATATGGATATGCTAGACCTATACAAGGGATCTCTTACCACAAATAATATCATTAGGGAGGGTTACAAAGCCTTCAATCAAGAAAAACTATGTAATAACCCTAACTAAGTCCTCTATTATCATATTCACTAGACTAATAACAAGTAAAAGTCTAATCTAGTACTCACCAAAACTTGTGGTATAAAGTGGGGTTAATAAACACTAAAAATAAACATGCATAGAAGACATATACTCACATTAATGTATACAAAATCTTGATACACGTAAGAGAAGTGCAAATGCATATCTATCTACTCTTACAAAGGAGGAATAAAGTTAGGAATAGTTACCTTCAAAGACAAACCTGCAAATCCTCAATATCTCCCTTGGCTAAGGTGATTAAAAGAGGCTATTATGGTATGTAAGGATGACAAGGATAAATTAGATTTGGGCTACACAACCTATCAATACATCCAAAAGACTTTTCCACAAGATAAAATCCATATCTCCAAATAAAGTATAAAATCCTAAGATTTTTCCTCAGTGGATAAGTAGATGCATAATATATCTTAATTATTCTTTTCTTCTCTTAAAAATGGAATTATGAATGTGTTTATATAGGTAGATATAACTCTAAACCCTTTCAAAATTTTATGCTGACAAGGTTGACCCGATCGACCTAGTATTGTAATTGATAAAAACATACTAGGTCATGGATTAGGTCAACCATGGGCTGACGTAGTCCCTAATAAACTTTGTCAATATCAATACAAGGTTGATGTGGCTGACTATGTCATATAAACTACCAAAAATGGGTTTAGGTTATGGAAATGGATAATAAATATAGTAAAAGACTAAATGAGGGTGTAAAATAGGAGGCACATATTAGGGGAATGGTTTTTAGGAGACAAGTGTGTAGATAACAAGTGATAAAAAAGAACAACAATCCTAAGAAGTACTAATGGTATACCCACATCTTTTTTGGTGCACCTCTTAGTGTGTGCACTCAGAGAGATTGAAATTCGATAGGTTTTTTCAAGATAAAGAGCATCAGTAATTGATAAAGTTTGAAAATGTTATGTATACATATGCCCCATTCAAAGCTGATCACATGTCACATAGGTGCAACATGGGATGGTGCTTCAAGAAAAGAACATAGAAACACATAACATTGAAGTTGAATAAAGTGTTGTAAGGAGAAATTAAATTAAATTAAAGGATATAATTGAAAACACATACCTTTACTTGCCTTAGTGCTGTAGATAAAGAAGGAGATGTGAGAAATGTGAAGGTGTCCAATGTGAGGAACATTAGGTGAACCTATAGAGATTAACATAAAAGATAATAAAATTTATATTTTTGCAACATATAAATATAATAGTTAAAAATATTTTCTATGACATCAGGATTTTAAAATATTTTATGATTTAATAAAAGAGTGAGTAGAGACAAAGATATGAGAAAAATAATAAATCTGATGGTAAATAGTTAAAATGTAAATAATTTTTAAATATTAAATATAAATAGGGTGAAGGTGTCCAGAGGGAGAAAGACCATGGAACCATTAGTGTTGCTAAGCACATGGATATATGAGAGGTTCTCGATGTATCACCATCTGGGTTGCCCCATGTGGTCAATGATAGGTTACTTGAGTTGCTAGATAGAGACAGGACCAGGTAGTGTGGGTCATGCCCCACATGTCAGTGCTATAGATATTCACATGAGGAAAGATCATGTGGAATCTATATGCACATATTACTACTATTTAGACTAGCTAGGTGACCATGGTGTTATGAATATCTTGCATGTAGATCATAAGCCACTATTCTTGGTGGGTAGAGCTGTAGCTGGTAGCATGCATGCCAAGATAGTTTGGAATCCCATACCTAGTGGATCATATAGTAGTGCCTAAATTTAGGGCATGACATGTGAGAGAGCTAAGGGGGATATGAGGAGGAGGAGTGCCAACTGAGAGATTGAATATCAAGCCATGACATGTGAGAACATGGATTAGTCGAGCATGATAGTTGGTAGTCAGAGGAGGAGAGGGAATGGATGTGGATGTAGGGGTATAATAGGTACCATAGCAAGAGGAATAATCACCACCTTAGGAAAACCACCAATGGAAATGTTAGTGGTGAGATTGGGCACATATGAGAGTGGTCATGCAGGATGACCCGATAGTCATCCTGACAGGCTCTAGCTTAAGAGAGAGCTGCACACATGGCTACCACAATGCATTTGAAATAGGTACATGACCATTTTGTCAACCTATAGGGATAGGTATAAGGGTTGAGATCTTGGACTACCTTACTTTGGTACTAGATAGAGGGGATGGTCTGAGGCATCTATGGGCATCATGACTAGGCCATGAGATACATATGATAGAGCCCAATCATAGAGCTGAAGTGATGTATTTTTGTATAAAAACACATGATATATAGAGATATTTATATTTTGGTTATGGTTGTTGATGCATGGATATATTTATTTTTAGCACATATATTTTTCTTTTGTTGTATATGCTATAGAAAATATATGTAGGGTGTATTCTTTTCTAACATTATGTATTATACATACATGGTTAAAAAGAAATAGGCAAAAAAGACTTGAAAAAGTACAAATAATCATAAACAAATGCACTACACACTGTATCATGATGGAAAATGTGTAATAACAAAATATGACTAAGTATAATAAACCAAAAAGTGGTAAACAAGAGGACAAAAATGTTTTTGAACCATAAAAATATTGGCACCAAATTTAAACAAGTAAAATCACACTATATCACATCGATAAGTATGAAAATAATGTAATAAAATATAAAGCAAATGAAATACCAATGGTATAAAATAAATTAAGTCAATCAGTCATAATAAATCACTTTGGGAAGTATAAAAGAGAAAAAAAATTGGCAAAATGTTCTTAAATTAAACACACTAATTCAAGTTGGGAAGTATGACAAACTTAAGAAAAATGGTTGGATTCTTACATGCAATCAAAAAATTAAAAAATAAAAGTGAAATATTAATGAAGTAAGCATAAAATATATTAAATCAAGAGGGAAGAATGTCAATGACATGTAACTCATAATCAATCACATCTTATCTTAAATTTTTCACATGTAATTTTGTTGTGACTTGGGTATTGAAAAATTTAGTGAGGAAGGAAAAGTCCTATCCATGGTCTTACACTAAAACTCATAAAGGGAACACAAATGAGGTGGAAACAATGTTAAAATATGGTAAATGGGGATGTTTGGAATGGTAATATGAAAATTTGGTAATTTGTGAGGAAGGCCTAGTCCTTTCCAAAGTCTTAAATCACAATTCACAAATGGAATCCCTAAGGGGAGTGATCAGTGAAAAAAATAATATTTCTCAAGGGGAAATATTAGGGTTGTAGTGAGTGAAAAATATAATGTAATAAGCATAACATAGGCATCTTATGATAAGACATTAGGAGACATGAGGCACAATAAGGACATGAAAAGACACTAAGTGACTAGTGACCATCAATATACAAAGGATGCCTATTCACTATAAGCACAAAGCTATGTAAATAAATAAGTTTGGAACTAAGATAAAATCATGTTGGTTGTTTTGAATAAGAGAATTAAAATGGACCTACCTCCCCACAACATGTTCCCCATTCTTTAGGACCCCTTATAGAGCCATCGGTCTACTGTGAAGATTGGGTACTTGTATGAGAAAGTAGGTATCACTAAAAGAATTTTTTTATTATCTTTTTCTAATCTACTAGCCTACGACACCATAATGGATCTCGACTCTATCATGAGGTCAAATGTGGAGTTTGAGATTTGATTAGAAAAAGGATATGTGCTTATAATCACATCTTTTAGTGTGATTTGACTTTTGAATGTTTTTGAATGTTTGCCTTTTAGATTATTGCCTTTTGTTAAATGATTTGGATTATATATTTTTATGGATTTTAAGATTCTTCTTCCATATATACTTGGAATGATCAATCATGAAATATAAAGTGATACACATGAATGAGCTTTAGGCTCTGGCTAAAAGAAGCTAAATATATAAGGACATGACTAACTAGAACACTTGGGCTTAACTATGAACCAACATGTTATATCAAGTCTAAACCATGTGTATGCTTAGTTTGTGAAAGGGAATAAGGGGATATCCAAGGTGGACCAGTAAAATGAGATTATAATGAGATGAATTATTTTCTAACTGATCACATGGTAAATAAGGAATGACTAAAGTAAGCAAGGTTTGTATAACCAAGTCACAATAATAATTATCCATGTTTATATAGATAAGATAGAAAACATTCATGAAAGATAACAAGATAATCATATAAAAAGGAACTCATGACTAAGAAGTATGTAATCATGAAAAATAATCCATAAGAGAACATAATGAAAATAACGACATCATAAGCAATAAATAATGTGAGGCAAAAGTCATCATATAAGATAAATAAAAATTTGACACAATGTCAAATGATATAAGATAAATAAATGTAAATTTAGAGCACACATCCAATCCAAATGAATAAATAAATGAAATAACACCATGATTATGTTCATAAATACTAATATATTTGTCTACACACATTATACATAACATCTGATAATTCTCTATGAAGCTGAACTTGTACTATAGTCAAAATCTGATGTGATCTTGATATTCAATATATGTAAAAATACCCTTAAGGTAGGGAAACACCATATAATACTCCTTTAGGAAGAAATAACTCCACACTGTCTCTTTGAGGGGACAACCTCCAATATCCTCTTACAATAGAAGACTCAATGCTTACTTGATATCTTTACCATGATAATCATCTCCAATATATAGACATCTATCTAACCCATGGATGGGTAACCTCCTAATCCCAATGTAGGCCTAACATTACCCAATATACTAATTCCATAAGTTACTCCATTATCCTAATATATTGTACCCATATAACTAACTAAGGGGATGTGTGCCACATGTTGACATCTCCATCAACCCATATACATTAATATATCATATCCCTAGGTACATAGCATTACTTCCCTCCTTGACATGTTTCATCCCCAAAACATAGGAAGAAATCAAATAATGAGTGTGCTTCAAATCATTGCACACTTGTCTCTAATCTCAATCATCTAGCCATCCATATGTGATCTTGGTAGGTGATAACTCTCCAAGCTTGTTTCCAAATTATATTATGCTTCTCTGATTGCATTCATGATCATAATTATACTACTTTGGTGTCCAAGCATAATTATTCCTTTTTTTATTCCATATAACATATTCTGTTGCACTACTCTGATTCCAACCATGACCATAGTAGGTATTCTTCCATGCATAGTCATAGTGATTTCCCCATTCATTCCATGTGCCATAGTATTGTTTCTTTGGATTCCATGCATTTCCATAATGATTAGAAATTTTATTTCCTGTATAGATAAAATGATTGTTATTATGACACTTCCTCACCTGGTTCCATGATTGTTTCCTCTCATGATGATGTGGGTGTCTATATACCTCAACCTTTTCCAATACTTTGACCTTATCCACCTTTACTTCTACCTCTTCCACCTTTCTCTTCTTTGTCTCTTGAGTAAATGAAGTGCTCATTTATAGTGTGTCTTTATCTATATCATCTGAATCTTCATCATGATCTGCATCACCTATTTCCATCTCATCCTCATGATCTACCTAGATTGTTATTGGTGCCTTTTTCACTATGATATCTTGTAAAGTGATCTTCTTTTTCCTGTACCAAAACTTCATGAAATTTTTATGAACATTAATATTCATTGTTCCCAAAGTCTCTAACCATGGATATCCAAGAACTATATCCATATCATCCATATCCAACGCATAAAAATCTGAATGCAAAACATATTTTTCCATAATGAGCTTCAAATCTTTAAACATGAAAATATTATTACCATCTACTTGAACCTCCTTGATATTATTTTCTTAAACATGTAGATGCTTGGCCACATTCAAGTTAATGAAGTTATACTTTTTGGTAGGGTTTATGGACACAACCACCTTTTTCTTTTGAATGCATCCATGAAATTGAAAAATTGACTCAGATTTCTTTGGAGCCAAATTATTTGAACCCTCTTCTTCTTCTTCTTCTTCTTCTTCTTTATCATCATTATTTTTTCCCTCTTCTACATCCTCTTTTTCTTTTATACCCCATCGATCTAGGAAGAGTTGTTCCATTGTTTCCCATGAAGAATATTGTTGCATAAAGCTCAATTGATTAGACCACCAATGTCGTGCAGGCCCAAACAAAGAAAGAGATAATTATATTTTCCAAAAAATGTCCTTAGTATTATTCTCCTTAAAAATGAGGCCACCATTATCTAGCATCAACATCATCTTCCCTTGAAAATTTTTGTAACTCCATAATCCACAAACAAATTAGGGTTCATGAAACCCTAAAATATCAATAACTCATAAAAAACTGATCCATAAAATCTCAACAAATCACTCCAAACAACTCACAAAATTATGAAATTTTTATTGTACTTCTATTATATCTTCTTACAACTCCAATAAAATTTTTGAATAAAAATTCCCTATATTTCAGAAGATATAGTGAAATTATTATAAATCATAAAATAGAAATAAATCCCTCAAAACTAATCAAAAGATCTGAATTTTTTTACTGTGACTTATTTATAATATTCTCCATATCTATTAAAAAATTTGTGAAAATATTAGCAACCAATCAAAAGTTATTGATGATTCAAAAACAACTAGGGTTTCACTCCACAAATTGCCCAAATCGAAGCTCTGATACCACTTGTTATGATTTAATATATGTAGAAATACCCTTAAGGTAGGGAAACACCATATAATACTCATTTAAGAAGGAATAACTCCACAATTTCTATTTGAGGAGACAACCTCCAATATCCTCTTACAATAGAAGACTCAATGCTTACTTGATATCTTTACCATGATAATCATCTCCTATATATAGACATCTATCTAACCCATGGATGGGTAACCTCCTAATCCCAATGTAGGTTGACCATTACCCAATATACTAATTATATAAGTTACTCCATTATCCTAATATATTTTACCCATATAACTAACTAAGGGGATGTGTGCCACATGTCGGTGTCTCCATCAACCCATATACATTAATATATCATATCCCTTGGTTCATAACAAAATCTCATTTATCTTCAAAGAGAGTTGAAAAATTACTTCATGTTGAATCTCCTTGATGGAAAATGAAGTAATGCCTAAAGTATCATGATGATGAGGGATTTCATTAAATGGATGCTTAGGAGAAGGAATGGGAATAGAATCTATGGGAGATGAATGGGTCACCAATGGAGAATGGGCCATAGGTGAAGGAGTCACTGGTAGAGAAGGGTCCATCAGGGAAGGAGGATCCATAGGTGAGGAAATAATGAGTGGAGAAAGGACCATAGGTATTGGATCCATGAGGGAATAAGGGGGGATTTTTGTGGGGGTGACCTATGGGAGGAAGGGTAGTAGGCATAGGAATGGTCATGAGGTGATGCTTGAGATGCTACTGAAGGATGCAACAATGATCAGTGTGATGAGTACCACATTGGTGCTAGAGATAATATACCTCTCCATATTTGGGAATATATTAAGGTAATTATTTTAGATGAGGTATAGCCTTATCTATAGGCCTATGGGCTGAGGAGTGGCGGGATGCAAGGTATCTATATATTACCACAACTTATGACAATGCATGGATGAATGATTATTTATGCTGTGGAAGCAACATATGCACTTGCTAGTAGACTTTAAAGGTGTAATAATATAATGAATAGAATTATAATTCAAATAAATCTGGTGTAATGAATAGTATTTAGTTTAATGATCGATAACTTTTTGAATGTCATAATATGGCTGATTGACCCATCTAGTAGGTAAAAGAGCAAGCTACGGTAAAAGGAGTAAACCATCTCCAAGGGAAGGTAAGGCTGGTGGAGAGACTAGGTGAGGCTTGACTAAAAGAATAATATGATCTAAAATAGTAAGAGACTTAGATAAAGAGGGAGTGGGAATAAGATCCAAAATGGGCTTAATTAAGGGAGGGGTAGGATACATAGAAGGTTGAAGGACAATTGAAAGCATCTCAAGGATAAGTCAGCTAGATGGGTTATGATATCTTACAAAGTGGTAGGGATGAGTCATAACATGATCCATAAACATACTCCCATGAGGATCTTTAGAAACTAGAGGTGTGCACACCATTTATATCATGAGAACAAGAGGAAATATTCTAAAATTAGGAATGATATAAGATGAAATGTTAGAAGAAATATAGAAAGACTGAAGAAAAGAGGAATAATAATGAATAATTTCAGCATCTCAAGCTTGAACAAGACCTCCTAAGAAAGGGTCATCTAATGTGTATCCATCATCATAGTCAGGTATATGAAGATAAATGGCATAAGTAGGGATGACCTTGTCATCTAATGTGGTGTGATGAATGGAATGCTAAGTCTTAGTTAAGACAATGGGTATATCATCATTAGGTAGTTGATGGGAATGAGGTTTTAGAGAAGGGGGAAGCTAAGAAATGAGATTATGTGAGAGATATGAGGTTTTAATCTTGAGATTTATCTCATCAGGGTCATTTTCATCAAAATCTAGGAGGTTAGGTGGTATATTCTCGATGCATTCAAGGTGACCATTGTAACTTCGGGTGGAGTTGATAGGAAAGTTAAACCATTGAGATTCATGAAATGGAATTCTTGGCAAAGGTTGAAGAGTGGGAATTTTAAATATGCCATAATATTGGAATTTTTTGAATTCCAAGGGTTATTGTCACCTTAAATCCTATATATTGATCAATTGTGAAGAAATTTGACACATTGGCAAGCTAAAGAGGTAACTGCTCTTGTGTGATGAGTCAATGGCCTACCAAGTAAAATGTTATAAGATAGAATAAAGTTGAAAATCATCACTTTCACTTGAATGGTGAGAGGTGGGATGGTGATAGGGATCCACACACAACCCAAGGGAGGCATTTGCCTTTGATCATAGCTTTGACATGTGCTTCATGTGGATTTAAGATTACATTAAAAATATCTAAGGGTTTTAATAAAATCAAGGGAGGTGAGACAAGTGCCAGAACCCTCATAAATTAAGGCATGCTTGACTTGGATATCGCCAATTTAGACACTAATAAAAAGAGGAGGATTATCCACATGAAATAGAATCTCATTAGGGATCATATAAGCAATTGGAAATTTGAGGGAAAGAGAAGTGTCCATTATTTCATCAATGTGTATAAACATCTCTTCACATGATTATAAAATGTTATATTGTGATTTGGATAAGGTGGATTTGCATCCTGTTAGGAGAGGATGAGGGATGTTCATTTTGAATAAGAGCTACATAAGACAATTACAGTGACATGGAGAGGTCCACATAAGTTTGATAAATGAGATTTGAGATGGGAGATTAGTAAGCTCTATAATAGGATCCCACTCATCATAACCCATAAGAGGACTATTATAAAGAGGTGAATAGTGTTGAAGGAGGTCCTCAGAAGAAGGAGCTTAAGTGCATGTGAATTTATGTTGATAAGATGTAGAAGATTTAATTGGAGGATAAGTTTGTTGATTGTTTTGAGAAGATGGGGTAGTTGATGTAGGTTTGGTTTGAGATAGATTGGAAGAAGTGTTAATAGAAGTTTGGGTATCATTAGTGATGGATAAAGAGGTTGGAAGAGTGGTAGAAATGGTATGAAAAGTGTTATCCAAGGGAGGTGTTGGAATTATTTCATCAAAAGATATAAGGTATTCTTGACCTAAATCTGTTAAGTGAGTTGGGAAAGAGTCTTGGATGATATGAAAAGTGTGAGACAATTGAGGAGTGTGGATGGGATGAGGATCAATAAAGGAAACCACCCGTCACATATTAGTCATATTGACCACATTCTCTTCTGGAGTTAGGTCTATAAGACTATCAACATTATTAGTAGGAGTAGGTTTGTATTGATTATCTTAGTGATTCAAAAGAAGATATTTATAGATGGCCAAATGGGCATTAACTTGGTTTAAAGCTTGATATTTAGTTTTTGTTTTATGGGATTTGAAGGCAATGTAATAGGCTTGTTGATGTTTATGAATGATATAATCATGGTCAAAATTAGGATAAAAAAGGAAATCCATAGCCAAATTATGAAGTTGCCTACAAGTATAATGAGAATGACCCCAACTAGCATAAAACCAAAAAAAATTATTAGGATTGTACCAAGGTTTCATGGGATGAGTGGGATCAAGTTATCATAGAAGATGCCTTGGTAGATGATTTTGTAATTCTATTAAAGATAAAGGTTTATGACATTGATGTTATTTATTGAAGATAAATGAGGATTAATGATGTGGTTGGGAGGGGAATCTTTTTTTGAAACTTAATTGGGAATAATAGCTTTATAGTATGAATGGTATAATAAGAGTCAGTGACACCATCATTATTATCATGATGATTTTTATTTTTTATTAAAATGAAAGTAATCATATAAGGTTGGGATGGCTTAAATTGACACATGAGGAAATCTTGACATTTTGCTTGGTTAATGGCCTCTTCCAAAGTTTATGGTGAGAGAGTTTGGTCTTGATATTACAACTTGGGATAAAGAGCATTGGTAAAAAGATGAAAGAGACTATCATTTGACATATTATGTTCACATTTTTTAGACAAGGTCTTCCATCACTTGATGAAAGCTTGTATGGTTTTGGTCTTAAGTTGATTATAATTGATAAAATGGGCCAAGGTATTTTTAACGAGATCACTAGTTTGAAACTATTGAACTAGAGCATTGATTAAATATTATAAACTAGTGATGGAATGAGATTTGAGTTGGTTATACCAATCTAAAACATCACCCATGATATTTTTTTCTAATGTCTTGGTAGCGACAAAAGTATTTAACTTGAGCTAGTGTTTACATAGATTTCAAAATGTTTTGAAGTGGAGAGTAGGATTGGTTGACCCATTGTAAGTAACTGTAGGGGTTATGCCTCCTATGTCAATATTATAAATTTGATGTGTAAGAGGTTCATTTTGAATGTGATTAATTTTTTTTTAACAAGGGGAGGTTGAGGGATAAGATTACCATGGGAATATCGAAGAGGAGGTGGGGGAGCATTTTAGTTATGCATTCCCCATGGAACTTGTTGAGGGTGATTTTAAAAAGGGGTACGATGATTTTCCCTTTGCATCATTTGGTTGGCATTGTTAGCTTGGAAAGAATTCATTTGATTAAGAATTTGTAATAGAAGTTAATGGGTTTGAGTGGTATTATTGGCATTGTGTGAAGCATTAGAATTGGTAGTAGTGGCTTGGGTGCCACTATGGGTGTTAGTAGTAGCTTGAGAAGAATTGTTGGTAAGCGAGGCACTAGTAACATGATTTGATTATATGCAAAAATATGTACTAGTATAGGGATGAGAAGAAATGACACTAGATTCATATTACCATAGGAAGAAAATAATGCACTAGTGGAAAAATTGAGAAGAGTAGGTCTTAGAAGAGTCCCACTAGATGTAAAACCTACCATGTTAGTAGAGATACTGGGCATGAATGTGGAGGAAATAAAAGAGGAAGATGTCATGGTATGAGAAGGGGTCAAAATAGATGATAGAGGTTGAGAATAAAATAAATTAGAGTCTACAAATCCATGTGATAATGTGGGAGAAGGTTAATAGGGCTCTTCGACTTGACCACTTAACATGATATGATAAAGAGTAAAAAGATGTTTTCCTTGATGTTGAGGAAACTCATTGATGAAGAAGAGCATTTTTTGGGTATAATATAATTCAAGTTGATATTTTAATGATAAGATAGGGTTGAAAACTGAAGAGGAATGAGGAAGGGTCCCATAATTTGTACTATGAGTGGTTACATGCACATTAACTTCATCTAGGGTAGGATCCACAAGCTCGGTATGGGAGAACCTATTGGGGTTAGTAAGGCTCATCCTATATATTGAATTCAACTTAGTGTTGTCTTCAAATAGGAAGTTCATGATGAGGGAGGAATATTAAGGAAGATGAAGCTGATGAAAAATCAAAGAGATATGAAGGATACATATTTGACCAGGTCAATAATGTTTTATAATCTAAGAGGTAGATAAGAGTATAGGGTCAATGAGGTTGACTTAGTACTACAAAAAGGGTATGAAACTAAAATTGATAAGGATATAGGGTTAACCAAGTTAACTTAGTATTGTAACCTATTTTGTAAAAAAGATCACAAAATCATACAGGTCGACTCTGTACTATAGATAGGGTAGGAAACTGAGTTGACAAGGATATAGGGTCAGCTAAGTTGGCTTAGTACTATAACCTAACTAGAAAAAGGGATATAGAGTCATATATGTCAACTCTGTATTGTAGATAGGGGAAAACATAATGTGTAAGAGACTGTACCAAATAGAATGACAATGTGCTAAAATAGGGAAAATTTTTGCAATATAATTGAAGCAAAAAATGGAAGCAAACAAAAAAATAATTAGATCAATGGGAGTGATCCAATTGTGGAAACACAACACAATTGTTCACCAACACTAGCTAATGCATGTTTTTGTAATAAAATACATAATGATCAGAGAACAAGCAATCAACTAAAAAGTAAATGCTAACTAAGTGGTCATCTTGAGTGTTGTTAGATTATTAAAAAGTGTTGTTTTAAGTGTGATAGGGAAGGTGGCTAAAAATAGGGAACTAAAAAGGAATCTATGGATGGTTTCAAGATATTTAGGTTGAAATGGATCTATGTTGGTAATGGTAATAGCTTGGTATTAGGGCCTACCCCCTCACTTCACAATACTATAATGATAAGGGTGTCAGGTGCTCTACCAATATATACTATTAACCACATGTTTATACTTGGCTAGAAAATCAAGTCAGCTTCCCCCTTGGTGATGAAATCCAAGTAGGTGGGCCTTGGAAAGATAAATGTTAAATGTACTTTGAATATTGTGTGATTTGGTAGTGTGTGAAAAAAGATAAAAATAGTGTAATTAAATGATAATTTGAAAAACCACCTAATTAGACTATGTGAGCTACTCCAAGCATGCAAACAACTAAAAATGAAAGTGTGAATTAATTACTAACAAATAGTTGTTAACTCTCAAATTTAGGATAATATATAGTCGATTCAAATGAAATTATATGCAAATATTATAGAACAAATCCAACTACATCACTAATATTATGTAGAAGCAAGAGTCTTTAAGAATAGAGTTGACCAGGTCGACTCAATCTTTTAGACATAAGACAGGATACATAACTAAGTCAACTAGGTCAACTTAGTTTATTATAGGATTAAAATTTTAAATATTATAAACTTGTACAAAATAGAACTATAATGAAGTGATGAATTGATAGAGAGAGAAGGAGAGGAATCCTGGTGGGTTGGAAGATGATTAGGATTGCAAATTTTTTACTGAAGTGCCTTGAATGCTAATTTCAAATTCTAAAAACTAAGTTAACTAGTTCGACCTAGTTTTGAAAAATCCTATATGATGAAGCAAGATAAGATGATTAAATCAACCTATTTAACCTAGTTTGTTGATTTGGATGTTGACTAAAAAACTAAGTTAACCTATTTGACCTAGTTTGTTAATTTTGATGCTGACTAAAATACTAAGTTGACCTATTTGACATAGTTTGTTGATCTAGATGCTAATTGAAATACTAAGTCAACCTATTTGACATAGTTTTTTTATCTAAGACTAAAGAATAATACTATGTTAACCTGTCTGATCTAGTAACCTATATTTGATGAAAAATTTAACATAAAAAACATGGTCATTTTGATATGACTGTGTTAAATCTGCACACAAGAAGTTAGAACTATACTGACTGGTTTGACATAGTATCACAAATATGAAAAAATAATGAAATGATATAAATGAAAGCATGAAAGAAAACCTAAAAGGTTTAGATTCACGTCAGGTTCACCATAATGTATGCAATGGAAAATGCAGTAAATCTATAAATCAATTATAGATCAAAGATGATAAATCCTACTTACACTTCTCATTGGGGATACATTAGATAATTAGGGTCATGACCAATATGGATCTACTAGACCTAGCCAAGGGATCTCTTACCACAAATAATATCACTAGGGAGGGTTCAAAAGCCTCTAGTCAATCAAAACTATGAGGTACCCCTAACTAGATCCTATGTTTTTATATTCACTGATCTAATAACAAGTAAAGTAAAATTCTAATCTAGTGTTCACAAAATATTATGGCACAAAGTGGAGGTAATAAACACTAAAAATAAACATGCATAGAAGACATATACTCATGCCAATGTATATGGAAGCCTAATGCTTGTAATAGAAGTGAAAATGCATATCTATCTACTATTACAAAGGAGAAACAAAGTTAGGAATACTTACCTTCAAAGATGAACCCATTGAGCCTCAAAATCTCCCTTCACCAAGGTGCTTCACAAGAGGTTGTTGTGATATGCAAAAATGACAAGGATAAATCACTTCTAGGATGCATAACCTATCAATTCATCTAAAAGGCTTTTCCATAAGATAAGATTTGTAACTCCAAAGAAAGTATGAAATCCTAAGATTGCTTCTCAAGTAAAATGGTGGATAAGAATATGCGTAATATATCTTACTTATTCTCTTGTCTTATAAAGGGAAAAATGAATGTGTTTATATAGGTAGATCTAACCCTAAACCCTTTTAAATGTTTAGGTTGACAAGGTGACCCAATCGACGTAGTGTTGTAATTAACAAAAACATACTAGGTTATGGACTATGTCAGCCATGGGCTGACCTTTTCCTTAATAAACTTTCTCAATAATAACACAAGGTCGATGTGGCAGACTCTATCATGTAAACTACCAAAATAGGGTTTAGTTTAGGTAAAGGGATAATGAAGATGGTAAAATACTAATGGAGGGTGAAAAATAGGAGTCAAAGCTTAGGGGAATGGTTTTTAGGAGACAAGTGTGTAGATAATAAGTGGTAAAAAAGGACAACAATACTACAAAGCACAAATGGTCTACCCACCCCTTTATTAATGTACCCCTTAAAGTGTGCACTCAGAGATATTGAGACTCAATGGGTTCTTACAAGATAAAGAGCATAAGTAATTGATAAAATTCAAAAATATTATGTGTATACAGTGGATATCTCAACTGGGCATGAAGAGAAGCCAAGAACCTAGTCTTAGATGTTATCTGCCACCCCAAACATGTTGGTAATGCCAATTTTGAGCCATGAAGCACCTGAGGTAGAGTTTTATAACTGTAGCTTTAAATTTGACAACATTTATTGTTAGTGGTTCCATGCTCATGAACAATAGTGAAAACATGAATCCAGGTGGATTTGGATGTCATGGTCATGGGAGAACATGTCATTTTCATATCTACACGTGATCTAAGTGATGTATTTTTAATTAGAGGTCCCATATGCATAAATTCTAGTTGGAGGATAAATACTTGTCTCTTCACTACAATAAAGTTGCATTTCAGGACCTATCACTATAATTTGTGCTACATATTAGTCTAGAAGGTTCTATCAATGTGCTATGGGATTCAATAATAGGTATTATACATGAATAGTAAGGTTATTTTAGTTCATTCCAATAACATATGGTTTTTAATTTTATGCATGCTTAAAGTTAGGTTAAAAGCTACATTTTTCTTGTTTTAGGAAGAACATTCTTGAGGCTAGAATGGGTGGTGGGTCTCTTGATCAAGAGTGATGAGAGGATAAAAACCTAGTCATGGATGTTATCCACCACCCTAGATGTGTTGGAAGCACCAATTTTGATCCATGAAGCACTAGAGGCAAAGTTCTCCAACTATAGCTTCAATTATTAGTGTTTCCACACTCTTGAATAATAGTGAAAACATGTATCCAGGTGGATTTAGACATCATGGTCATGGGAGCACATGTCATTTGACTATATAAATGTGTTTGAAGTGATGGATTTTAACTTGGAGGCCTTGGAGGTAGAAATTCTATTTAGAGGATAAGCACTTGTCTTTTCACTACAATAAATTTACATTTTAGGACCTATCACTATAACTTATGCTACATATTGGTATGAAGTGTTCTTTCAACATGATTTGGGGTGAAATTCAAGGGATGTGACATGAAAAATGAGGTTATTTTGGTTTGTGACAATGACTTATGGTTTCTATTTTATGGATTCTTAAAGTTAGGCTAAAAAACTCCATTTTTCTTGTTTTGAGATGGATGTTCTTGAGGTCAAAATGGGTGGTGGGTCTCTTGACCAGGCATGATGAGAGGTCAATATCTTGGTCCTAAATGTTATCTACCACCTTACATGTGTTTGTAGTGTTAGTTTTTATCCATGAATCACTAGAATTAGAGTTATCAATTGTAGCATTAATGATGCCAAAAGTGACAACATGTCTTATGAGGCAGAGGCAAAGGTAAACATGGTTACTGTAAGTGACCATGATTCTAGTAAATATGGACATATACATGACATGAATGGATTCATCAGGGTCTCAACCACCTTGTATTATTATTTTATTCCAAATAATAAATTATAATAACCCAAATTACTTACCTCCAACTTCATGTAAATCCATCCTAGAAGGAGGTTCAACATAGTGGAATACTAAATGGAGCATATGCTAAGTTGAGTTTGAATAGTTAAGAGATTATTATTAATTAAAACAAGAACAAAATAAGTTAAAAAAAGTGATGAGATTCAAGTCATGAAGAATGGTAGCTAAGAAAGAATAAGAAAGTGAAGGAAAAGTGTAATTAGTGGGCGGTCATAGACCTTTAGGTATGTATAGTAATTATAGTTGAAGGATTATTGAAAGGTTTGATTAAGAAGGAGGATGTCTACCTAAAAAGATAGAAGATTATAATAAGAATGTGAAGATTCATGAATAAAGCATATAATTTTGGTTTTGTATTATTTTCTATCAATTCTATTGAGGTCTTTTTCCATGATCTCACTTCTCATTCACCTTGGTTAATGTTTGGATGACATTTTATTTAGCTAAAAAGACCAGAGTTATGTATTTTGTGACATAGTTAGAATAAAAGGCAATTGTTTTACATATTTATTACTTATTTAAGTTTGAAACATACTTGATATGGTTATATTAACTTGGAGAGACCCTAATCCAAGTGAAATATTTTTTTGAAAGTTATTACTGTTTGTGTTTTCCTCAAATAATTGTTCTTGAGTCTATAAATAAAGTCTAACTATAACATTCAAGAGGAATAAGTGGTTATTTGGAGCAATTTAGGTTTGTTCAAGCATCAAAAGTGATTAACAGGGAAAGGTGAATATGAGAGGAGTCTAATCAGGTCTTAAAGAGTCTTAAAATAGTGATGAAATGTGAAAGTCCTTTTTATATATGTTCTCAAGACTGTCAGAGATTGTGTAAACCCTTAACTAGGATTTTTGAAGATAAATGCTTATAGTTTGAAACCTAACCATCTAAATCCCCTGAAATTTTGTAGGAAAATGTAATAAGATGTTTTTTTATAAGTGTTTTTATGTCTTAAAATTCTTGAAAAAGGTAGATATTTGTGACCATATGTTTTGTAGACCTTAAATAGGTCTAAACAAAGCTAAAGTGTTATGATTCATATTTTTCTTGAAGATCAAAGCTATATAAAGTTGTTGAATCAATTTTTTAACATATAGAGTATATGAATGAATGTTTAAGTCATCCTTAAGATCATGTAAGTTATAACTTGAATGATATGTCAGTTGGAAAGTTAAACAAACCTATTATAAGCTTAGAGGATTGTGTACTTTATTTTGATCATAGAGGAATGATTGAGTGTTGTGTTTTGAAGGTAGATAATATAAGAGTGAGAGTCTAAATCTTGTAAAATGTCAAATATTTCTATTGACATTAAAATCAAGTAGAATAAGGTCAAAATTTGTGGATATTTGAGGATAGGCCTACTAAACAAGTCTGATATAATAGAACTATGGGTTATCTAGAGGAAATAAGTTGTTATGGAAATAATTTAGTATTTTTATGGATAAAGAGGTGGAAGTAAGTTTAAATATATATTTAAAAATATAGTAGTAGTCATACAAATATAAAAACTAATGATTTCCATGCTTTAAGTTATAACTATTGGTTAGTTTATAGGTCTATGCAAAGGCCTAAAGGTATAATATTGTTTCTAGATTCAAGTTTGATAAAGAAAGGTAATCCAAGTTATGATATAAGATAAGAATGAATATAAGATGATGAGAGTATTATCATAGTGAAGTGATTTGATAATGCAAAGAGGAAATCATTCATTGCTGTAAGAAAGAAGACAAGGTGAGGCAGACCTATAGAATAAAGGTATGCGAATGAATGATTTATCTTGATAAATGATATACTAATCCTAAAGATAGTTATAAATAATCTCATTGGTATTTAATAGACCAATATAAGAAAAGGGATACCAATTAGAGACCTAAAAAATAAAAGGATATTAGTATAAGGTAAGAAGAATCTTATTAGTTTGTTTACATCCACTTCATGCAAAGATCAAGTTCAAAATTAGTTTGGAAGGTATTAATTGTGTTTCAAGATCAAGAAGGCTATAAATTCTTGAATATAGACCTAGAGACCTATAAGACCTATAGAAAGAGAACTTAAGGAGTATAATTTCATCACAAATGTGGTGCATGCTAATAAACCATCAAATACTATCATTGAGGTGATTTTGAATCAAAATGAGATGTTTAGATCTGATGTAGAGGATCAAGATTTTGAACTTGAAATGTAACCAAGCAAAGATGAGTGTGGATATTTATCAAATGGTGAAGAAATAGTTGTCTCAAGTGACATAGAAACATGAAATGTCTATGTTGAGTGTAGTGAAGAGGGAGAATTACAAAAGAGCTATAACCACCAAAATATTTCAAGGCCTCAAGAGACATGAGAATTAAAATCTTTCACTACTTCAAAGGGAAAAAGAAGAGTATCCAAACAAGAATGCAAAACATCTCCAATGAGAGAACATCCTAAATGAGGAGGTAGAACATGACCACTTCATCAAACATGCACAAGTAAAATGTATAAGAGCATCCAAAGAAGGTATGCAAGAGATGAGTATCTAGTTGTTTATTTCAATCAAGTACTTATAATAGAAATGCAGTATGTCTATAAATTTAATGAATTTAAAAAAATTGAATATTATTTCCCAAATGATATTAAAATAGTGTAGCAAGCGTATCCACATTAGAATAGTGATAAATGGTGTAGCCCAATAATGAGAGGTACTTCATAGTAATATATGACTCTATCTTTGAAAACATTATACTCTATTCTTGCATATAGTTCTAATTATAACACATTGAATTAATGTTAGTATTAATAGATTACATGAAGGAAATATTAAAGATGATCATATATAAATATGGCCATACAACCATCAAATTTTGTTTTTTAATAATAATGAGAGCCAAATTATATGGGAAATATTATCACCATAAAATGTGAACACACACACACACGCGCGCGCGTGTGCGCGCACGCACGCACGTGCACACACACACATACGCATGTATGTATGTATATATATGTATCCTTAAAAATACATAAAGGCATACAAAATAATAACATAATAGAATGTTGGATGAATGCCATATAGGTAAACAAAGCCAATAATGCACACATTGCCATATAGGCATTCAAAAAATTATATCATCTAACAAAATAAAAAAATTTCAGGTGAATGTCTTATATGCATATAATGTTAAAAATAAGTACATTACCATATAAGTGTATAAACAAGTACATCATATAAGACATCCTACTCATCAAATAGTCTCCCTCTCTTTGCCTTCCTCAATGAAGACTCTCCTTGGGATGCCTTGATCATAAATGGAGATCCCTCAAATGCCTTGGATTCCTCCAAGGTCTGAATTCGGGTCCTTCTACACTCATATATTGTTTATAAACAAACCTATTCAAATAAAAATACTATTATAAAATTTACATACTATACATGCAACCAAGTTTAGAGATTATTTAAACATGTACTTACTAAAATCTTGTGGTCATGCTAAATCTGTACCTAACACTCAATAGGGTTAGTGATAGGTTGAGGTGCATGAAAATGATTGTGAAATAGGGAAGAAACATGAGAATGTACCTTATTAATCATCTAAATTTTAGGACTGTTATATGTCATACAAAAACCCTGCATAACAATACATTCACGTAAGTTATATTTGCCTAAGTATATAGTAAAAATATTAATACAAATATATTTTTAAAATTCAAAATTATAGTTAACATGTACCTTGGTGAGTACCTATTTAGTTGACATTACATCAACAATACATGTATCTGTCTCTACTTGTAGAGATGGAGGAGAGTCTACTGTCATCATCTGCTAAAAAAAAACATTTCTTAGTTTTCTAGAGGAATTAATCATATACTAACTCAAAATTTTAACTCAAGAGTATATATCTATATAAATAAAAACATGTACATATAGTATAATATTAACTCAAAATTTTACCTCCATATATGTAAACAGTGGCCTAGTAACATCGACAACTGAGGTAGTGGATGACCCACAAGCTAGGTCTATATATGAATATGTAGGCACCATCTCCTCCTACAACATAAAAGTGCATATACATTATTCAATTTATGTGTAAATTAATTGTTATATTTTAAATACAAATATAACTTAAATTTAGCATGACATTTATATAAAAGATACTTGCATGTGTGCTTGTCAGGCACCTAGAACAACAAACATGCTCTGATACCACTTGTTAGGATTCACAACACCGAAAGCACACAATTGATTACCAAATACCAAGCAACTTAATATGCGGAAATAACCAGAATCAACAAGTAACTAGAATTCAAAATAACACAAAATATGAGAGACAATACACAACTTATATTAATAACTCTTACAGAAAAGAATACAATAAAGAAGATGCCACCTCTTCTCCACCACCTCTTCAGAGGTTTCCCACACCTCAAGTGAACAGTACTTCTTTCCTCAAAGCTCTCTCTCCTAGGTCCCAACACCCAACTCAAACACAGAGTTGGTGTTCACCTTACACCTGTGCTCCACGCACACCACAAGTGCTCCACGCACTCCACAAGTACACAAGTACACACCTATACTCCAAGTAGATCCTACCTGATCCTGCTCCCTGTTGTGTTGCTGTCCTATCTAATCTCCAACCTATAGATCAATAAATGGTTCTGCACACCTGTGAACCTTGACCTTGCACACACACACACCTGCAGATCAACGATCTTACTTACCATGTAGATCTCCTATTGTAGCCATGCTCACTTGATGACCAAGATCATACATATCTGAAGAATCCAGCTAACTCTCCAATCTAGCACCAACACACCTGGTACTGCGGCACTAGGAGGAATGCACCATTGCTCTACCTCTCTCTGAAGGAGCTATTTGCTCTCTTACTCCCTAGCACAAGTTTCCAATACAACCATGAGTCTATTATATAGAACTCATCCAAACAATAATTAGACACCTAGTACAATAATTAGATCCACAGCTCTTAGTCTATAATTAGCACTAAGCATGCAAACACTTGGTTCGTCAACCAACTGCCCGTAATAAACTCGTAGTCAAACCACACAGGTGATCGACGCCGGTCCCTGTCCACCTAGGGGTCGCCGATGCTGGCTGATCTTTGACCGACCTCGGTTGCCTTCCTGCCATACTCTACCGACGTTAGTTGGCCTGACTGACGCCGGTGTCTATGAAACTCAGCAACCCTTCTGCACCCTCCTCCATGTCTGCATCAGTGAAGCTTTTAGCTCCACAACCTAACAATCTCCCACTTGGAGATAAATAGTTGCACTGTACCTGTACCTGTATCCCATCTAATCTGTTTCTTGGTTTGTATCCCTCTTCAAGATTAGTCTTGAAGACAACCCACCACACATCCTGTGGTGTACCTTCTATCATCCGAGTACCCTGCCACATCCGAACCTACAAACCCATGTAGTGAAGTCCCGACCTTGCATAACATGAATCCCTGCTGCTGGTCCCTCTCAAATACTTGAGAACTCACTTCCCTGAATTGGCTCCTAACTCTTTGACAGCTCCCACTGCATGGGAATACTCAGGTCTATACCATACCTCATGTGATTTTGGACACTATACCTGTCCAGCCCTTAGTGTGCTCTAAATCTGCATCCTGAACCTCGCCAACACCTGATTCACATCAGCTCCCACTGGAGACAAAATCTACCTATGATCTCCATGTCTCCCATGCCAAAGAATTTCCCTGCTCCAAACTCCTCATGACATGCCACTGAACTAATCTTACCCTTAGCTCAGCAAAACCCTATATGTACAAACCTGCTAGCTAGCATACTATCCACATACAGCAACATAATGATGTTGCAATCACCATCCCCCTGGTAAGTTAAACCATAGTAGTAACCCTGACATTGACTAAAGTCATGCTTCGTCTTCCACCTGTCAAAACATGTACCACTATCCTATAGCTTCCTCAAGACCATATGACCTGGTCTTCCATCTCACATGTCCATTCTCTCTATTCTTCAACTAAGGAATCCATTCGTCTCTATGCTTTCATCCAGATGGCAACCCTACCAAAACTCCCATTTGGTTCTGCATCATATCCCTGCCATGCTCCCACCTGTTTCCTAGATCCTTCCTACTTTACAATCAACAACAAGTATAAAGAAGAGGAACATGAATTTGAGGGCCTACTTACATCTTTAGTCCTTCGTATGGGTGTTTGAGACTCCTTGACTTGCTGTCCACCCAAAATCTATTACAGTGACCGACCTCAGCCACCCCACAGTCTGCATCCGACCGACGTCGGTTCTCATGCGTCTGTCCCTAACTACCAACCTACCATCGTCAGTGTCCTCCTTCTGCCGATGTCGGTCCTCATGACCGACATCAGTCTTACCTACTGCCGACATCAGTCCTCCTGACCGATGTCGGTCTTACCCTACCTGACACTGCCAGCTTTAGTCTGCACATGACCGACATCAGCACCTGTCTATTTGATGCCGATTCCTCTTGACTGATGCCGGTATCTGTGTTCACCTGTGAGTGATACCTTTTTACCTGTGAGCTCCTTTTAATCAATCTCCATGTCCAAACTGCTCTGCTCAAAAGTATCCAGCACCATCCACTGAACTCTATCTACCATCTCCTCCAAGAACACCAAGGCTTTCCAGTTCTTAAGCCTATCAAATATATCTATCTTCTGCTTAAGAACATGCATCTCCTTCCTGCTCATGTGACCAAGCCTACGAAGCCATGTCTTCACAATAGAAGAAGAATCCATAATATAAACAAGTAGATAAAGAGTACCTATTTTCTTACCACCAGCTAATTCAAGTGCATCCACTGTGAGAGTTCTTGTGCATCTCTCATCACCCAATTTTTTTGAAGAAATTAGCCATATCTCCAAACTTAGGACCTGCATGACCTTCATCAACCCCTGTGTGTTGGCCACCTGCAATTTCAGCTTCACTTCCCCTTTGCCAATTCTTTGGCAAGGCTCACCAACTCCTCTACCTGGGGCTGCATGGAAAGAGGCAACCGAATCTTTTAACCAAGATTCAACTTTATCCAAGAAACCTCCCAGAGCATCCTGTGCAACAACACCTGCAACATCTGCTTCTTCAGTTTCTTCATGCTGATCTGCTACCAACCAACAATGTTCTTTTACCTGCTCTTTCTTTCCATGGGACCTTAAGTGACCATCTATGCTTTTCAACTCCTCCATTCTTAGCTTACTTTGATCTACCATTGCTCTACTCCCACTTGATCAGAAACCCCTGAGAGTGACCTGTAACCAAACACAAAACTTGCTTCCTGCAACCTTAGCTCTGATACCACTTGTTAGGCACCTAGAACAACAAACATGCTCTGATACCACTTGTTAGGATTCGCAACACCGGAAGCACAGAATTGATTACCAAATACCAAGCAACTTAATATGTGGAAATAACCAGAATCAACAAGTAACTAGAATTCAGAATAACACAGAATATGAGAGACAATACACAACTTGTATTAATAACTCTTATGGAAAAGAATACAATAAAGAAGATGCCACCTCTTCTCCACCACCTCTTCAGAGGTTTCCCACACCTCAAGTGAACATTACTTCTTTCCTCAAAGCTCTCTCTCCTAGGTCCCAACACCCAACTCAAACACAGAGTTGGTGTTCACCTTACACCTGTGCTCCACGCACACCACAAGTGCTTTATGCACTCCACAAGTACACACTTGTAATCCAAGTAGATCCTACCTAATCCTGCTCCTTGTTGTGTTTCTGTCCTATCTGATCTCCAACCTACAGATCAATAAATGGTTCTGCACACCTGTGAACCTCGACCTTGCACACACACACACCTGCAGATCAATGATCTTACTTACCATGTAGATCTCCTATCGTAGCCATGCTCACCTGATGACCAAGATCATACATACCTAAAGAATCCAGCTAACTCTCCAATCTAGCACCAACACACCTAGTACTGCGGCATTAGGAGGAACGCACCATTGCTCTACCTCTCTCTGAAGGAGCTATTTGTTCTCTTAATCCCTAGCACAAGTTTCCAATACAACCATGAGTCTATTATATAGAACTCATCCAAACAATAATTAGACACCTAGTACAATAATTAGATCCGCAGCTCTTAGTCTATAATTAGCACTAAGCATGCAAACACTTGGTTCATCAACCAACTGCCCGTAATAAACTCACAGTCGAACCACACAGGCGACCGACGCCGGTCCCTGTCTGCCTGGGGGTCGCCGACACCGGTCGATCTCTGACCGACGTCGGTTGCCTTCTTACCATACTCTGCCAACATCGGTTGGCCTGACTGATGCCGGTGTCTGTGACACTCATCAACCCTTCTGCACCCTCCTCCATGTCTGCATCAGTGAAGCTTTTAGCTCCACAACCTAACACAGTGACCGATGTGTGCACACCAAATTTATGTGTTAAAAAATCATCACTCATGACTATTGTAGTAGCCTAAAATTTCACCCTAAAGAAGTCATGTAGACCTTATCAAATTTAGGACAAAATTTAACTATCTCCCTTCATTGACAAGCCACTACACGAGATAGATCTCTAGGTTTGAAAGGGCTAGCTCCCTTGATTTATTTCTTAGGATCACACTACACTAAGCTAATCACTATTGGGGGTGAGAAGGAAATAAGGAGACATAAAATAACCTATGTTAATGAGGTGATACACCAAGAAAAATCTATACAACACACTTGCATTTTCACCTAATAAAGATGACTACTCATATTAAATTCAACCTTATGTTCTTTTAGCATAAATAGTTATCATAGAGGTAAATTGCTATGAATATATAGAGGTGGGTCAAAGAAGGTCTGATGTAATACAATACTATTCCATCTCACACTTAAAGACACACTTAAAAAAAATACACTTTATGAAACCTATTATAAGAGATCTCATTCACACAAATATGCAAGAGTAGACATGGAAGCAAGGAGAACATTTTCACCACTTGTCATAAACCACTTAACACATTAAAGAAAGAGATTGCATAGAATTAAATAAACTTATAAAATTTTATTCAAAGGCAAATGGGGTGTCAAAAATAGGAGGGATTTTCCATACCAATTGTGGATTCGATACAAAGCTAAAAAGGCTTTAATTTATATAACATATGAGAAGAGAGAAGAAGTGAAGGGTCACAAGACTAGGTGTAAAAAATTAGAAACCAGTTACAATGCCATGGAATGAAGTGGAAAATAATTCAAGAATCTATAATGAACCTATGTCATTCTTAAATAGAGAAACTTCCTCAAGTCAACATAGAACCTTCATTATCTTGCTTTGAAACTATCTTCATGATGGTGAGGAGTGAACTTAACTGCTGAAAAATGCCATAGGAAGCCTTAAAACATATGGTCTATCATGAGAAGGTAGAGAAGAGGTTAGTGCATGCCATATACTTATCTCTAATTGATGAATTCATCTTTGTCACTTGTCACTCACTATCAATAGTCATTCATTATCCTTCTAGGCTTGAATCTTCACATTTGTCACTCAATTAGCTTGTAGTTGCTCAAAGAAAGCTTGCTAGAGAGGTGTTAGGAAGCTCAACTAAACCTCCTTTATCTTCTAGTATATCAAATAGACCTCAATGAAGCTCCTAAAACACTTCTCACTTCCATCAATTGATAGTCATCTTTCCTTCTCATTGTCTATTTATACTACATGTTATGAATGAGATAACATAAATCTTTTCATGTTCAACCCTGGTGAGAAATGAGTTTCATAAGATAAGTCTCTAAAGATCTCCCATAATGATCTTTACTTTTTATACATATGATGGTACATGTGATAGTAAGACAAAATTGGATGTCAAATTATTTGGGAGAGTTCTAGACATGTTTTAGGCACTTTCATGACCAATTGACCCATTTTGAATGCTTTAATATCCATATCTTCTCTATCAGGTCTAAACTAAGGATTTGAGAGGGTTTTATCAGGTCTAGACTATTAAGGATTGTTCATAAAATATTAATGTCCAACCTTTGATTAAATTCCATAAAGTTGGGGTGAAATAGCCCCTTAAAATCTCACCAAGTTCTTGAGGTCTCATGTATAGTGTTCATATTGATATGAGCAGTTAAACTTGGCCTCTCGATTTCTCTCATGCATTTGGACAGGGCTAAGATGGTTTTGGGTCAAAATGACCAACTTTGGATAATTAATTAAAAACCAATGGATGTTGTGGACTCTCCAATCTCCCCTAAAGGTAATAAACTAGTTTGGAAAAGTCACCTAATGCTATAAGTGGCATTGGAAGCTATTAGGGTTCATTCTTAGTTTAGGCCTACTAGGTTTGAACTGCATACTTGTGTGGATGACCACCTATAGGTGCTTACCATGAATTTAGGTGACCTTAAATATTTTTTCACATATAAATGAATCTCCCACATCATCTAAAAGTGTTCTAATATTCCTTATGTCATCATCTTCTCATTTTCATGTCATGCCTACAATTTTATCTTTACTGGGAATGCACTCTATATGAGATAAAATAGAGAGCATATCCCATATTTGCCTTGAAAAAATGATATTTTAGGAGGGTATATTAGGTATTAGAGATACTATGTACTAATTTTGAATAATTGGTCACCTATGCAAATCTCCCAACATCACAAAACCTAAAACTAGCCTCTCAAGACTATCTAGTGTGTGCAGGGTCTAGAAACCTCATACTTAGTGACAAGTTAGAAATTGTATTTAATCTGCCTCCTCTCTTTGAGAAACATATATGTTTCATATTTATACTATTATAGTGGTCTCAATATTATCAATCTATTATACATCTCTTCTAACTTTCAAATTGTCTCTTCACTTGTCTAGGCCAGTTTGCTATATGTGTCAACTATGTCACCTATAGATGTACATTAGGCAAAAGTCATGAGACCCCTATAGATGCTCATTTATATGAAAGGAATTAATTATATCATGTTTTTTCTCTTTTATATCGTTCTATAGTTTAATGAACTCAACTCTTGCCTTAGGGCTGTGTTTATCATCTCTTACTACCACCAATTTACTGTGGGTCTGCAGACTAACTATAGATATTACCTTATGAGGTTCTACGAGGTTCCTATAGGTCATAATTTCTTGTCTGCGGATCACATCTCCATTTCTCCTTTATTCAATATGACCATCACACTTAAATAAAATCATTTATGTTTTCATACCATGCCTTCATACCATTATCCTCAATGGACCAAGGCTACTACAAGTTATAGGTTAATTTTACTTGAAAGAACTATAGATATCACTAAGTGTCTACAGTGAATGTTGATTGAATTGAAATCATCCAACCATTATCCCCTCTTGACCTAGAAATATTCTTTTTAGATTGAGAGGTGAAATATCCATTCAAGCTACAATAATTAAGTGGTTAGACTTGCACAAAGCACATAAACAATTAACAAAAGATGATTCATTATCTAATCAAAGAACTCATTCAAAGATATTAAGGTAATTGAGCTCATAAGTAAATTTTCACTCTATGACATGAACCTGGGTCTGACTATGTGTAGTAACCTCACCACTTTCACAATGATATTATTTATGTATTTATACTAATTAAAGGTATTGAGGAGTTAAAACACCTACCATTCAACACTATTTAAACCTCTATGGATTGATTATAGACCATTTTAAAAAACTACCTGTAGGTTAATATGGTCTATGATTATGTGTGTTAAATTGGTTTTCACAACCAATTTATAACCATTTGATAGGCTCAATATTATTTTTTCACCTTGAGAGTCTTTTCACACTCCTTTAAATCTCTTTATTACATAAATATGATTGGTAAGAGGTTAGCTCCACTTGATTGTAGGTGATAGTCACAAGGAAATCTGACTATGTGTGTATGTTTTAGACCCTTCACCCAATCAATGCCACTTTTGAGACTCAGAATTCAAAAGAGAGATGATCACCATTCCATGAGGTACTGAAAGAAAACCTAACACCTTTGTTTTGAAGACCAAAATAGGAAGACAAGCTTTGTAATTATGAAAGCATGTCCGTAGATTAGTAATGGAGTCCTCCACTAATAGGATGAGAGATGGTCTTCCTCATTCATTGACCTCAACACATGAGAAATAGACATAGAATCATGTGAGAAGGATAGCCACATTATTAATTAACATGTAAACCACTTTATTTTCACAAAAAAAATCCAAAGAAATAATAAAACTGAAGGCCATGGGGATGTGTCGGTAGTTTTGAGAAGCCAACTTTCTTAGTGATGGTTCATAGAGCATGGTATACCAAACCTGTAACTCTTGCCATGAAAAATAAGTACATAAATATTAATGCCACATATCAAAGGCATTTAATCTAATTCACATCCTCTTGTCCATACCAAAGGAAGATTGATTGACCTTTTTGACTTCTCTAATAGAGTGTGTAGAATATGAACCAATTTTTACCATTTTGAATCCTATCAAAACTACCTAAGCATGGAAATGGATTGAGAGGTCCTAAAGGGACATTTTTTAGCCTTCCAACATGCCAAATGTACTTTTTAATCCTTAACTATCTATTTTTTAGTGATCTCCTTAGATGGAATTCAAACCTACATTATGTCGGTTATAAAACTGACTCCTGACACTTAACTAACATATTAGACATTCACTTACACTTTGACACATATGTTTTAAGTAGGGAATCATACATTTCACAAAATGACTCAAAAGGTGGCTAAAAAGATGACATAAGGGAAATATTAAGACTTAACACATATGATAAAGGTGTAAAACATATTAAATGAACTTAAACATGACCATGTAACCATTTCATGACCTAGAAAGACCCTATAGGAAGTTTTAATATATAGGGGTTGACCTAATTTTACTTAAGGTAAAATTTGGTCAACATTTTATTAATTTCCTAGGGGTGACAAGCCTACTATGCTAAAGAGCAGTAGCCTTTTCCTATCCATTGGGATGTGGGGTCACCTATACACTAATCTTGACATTGAAAATACTTTGAAAGGACACCAAACACACCACACACAATAAAGAAACATGAAAAAAGACAAGAAACAAACTCACACTTGTATTCTCATGAACACTTAATGAAAACACAAACCAACTGAAAGGAAACACACCTATCCAAATATGTAGAATACCTCAAGATACTTGAGGTGAAAATCATATTCTACATTGCTTCAACCAGGGTCAAAGATAATAATCCTTGTATCACTATTGTTCCAAGAAAATAATCCATCATATGAGGCATGCTTATCTATGAACACTTTTTTATGGAGATATTCAAAAGGCTTACCATGGTTGAGTCTTTTGATGACTGCAAGCTGATCATTTGGAGCACTCAAGAACACCTTATTCAACTCTCTTGGAAGCTTGTTTGAGCTGACAAATAACTTGAAGTTTGACACACTCATTTTATAGTCTTCAATATGATCATTTGAGATCATCAAAGCTTATTCAACCTTAGATGCAATTGAGACAAGACATGTCTACTGTTTAGAACCCTCAAGGCTATATTATTGCTCTCTAAACATTACTTGTTCTATCAAAGTTTCTCCTTGTTTGGCAGAGACCTCAAACTCCTCTTTGTGCTCATCAACCACATCATGTTCGACCAAGGTTTTTTCTTGCTTGATAGAGATCTCAAACTCCTCTTTGTGCTCATTGAGAACATAATTAACCTTAGCATCAGGTATGCACTCATCTTGAAGGACTGAAGGTTTGTTAACCTCCTTAAATTCTTAAACAATGGCATAATATTGGTACCACATATCATCCACCTCTTCTTGGGGTTCAAGTTTAAGAGTGTTCTCATTTTTTGTAAGCAGAATAGACTACTCATTAGGACTATCATATCTTGACAAAGCTGGGATATTCACATCACCATCCACATGTACAAGGTATTTTACCAATGCAATTTGTTCTAGGATGTTTTCATGATCTACCTTAAGGACTCCATCAATATCCTTATGAAGTATATAAGTTCCAAGACTAATTTCTTCAAAACCACCTTGCTTAGCTCCCCACTCATCAAGATAAAAATTAGATATGACATCAAAGAGAGTTAGAGGCTCTTGATCCTTGAGGTGATCATACTCTTCAATCACATTGTAATTCATGTTAGAGGTGTAAGGCACATAAGGTCCAACATGAAAAATAGAAAGAGGCTCTAGTTTAATTGTCCCTTTTGTACCATATCTAGTCTTAAAACCCATATAAGACTAGTCTAAAGTAAGATAACCTCCAATCTTAGTAATTAATTCTATAGAAAAATAAAGTGCAAAATGGGGAGGCATGTCTACCACTAAAACATCCTAATAAATGGTGAAGGTAGGACAAACATGGAGAGTCAATTTTAAACCTCTGATTATGCCAATGGTCTTAGAAATTGACCCATCCAATTGTAGTACTCCTTTGACATAGGGTTCATACTTCAAGTTTAGTTTATTAGCTACTATCTTGGGCATAACACAAGTAATAGATCCATAATCAATGAGATAATTATGTACCAAAGAATCTCCAATAGTGATGGATAGATAGAATGTAGGAAGTTTGTATACCTTTTCAATTTTGCTTGATTGATCTTTACTTAGATTCATGGTGTTTATCAAGGTTTCCTCTCTTTGGCTAGGCTATTTGGATGTCAAACTAAGCTTGGACAACTCGTTTTGAAGTAGGTCTACTTATCTAGGTATTACCAATGTATCCCACATTGACACATTCACTTGAGACCTCTTCATTTGGTCCATAATGTTAGTGAAAGGACCACTAAATTTTGATTATCCACTAGAAGCAATCATGTTGCATACACCTTGAGAATTTAGAGTTATGAAAACATTCCTAACATTATGATCTCTTTGGCTTACTTGTGTACTTGGAACAACATTAGACATACCTAGTCTTGTACTTGTTTGAACATTCTTTGGAGAACCATTATCAACCCCTTGAACTTCTTCAACAACCTTCCTCGTGCTCATATTTATAGCTATAGAACTTTTATCCATACTTGATTACCATTGATTATTGACTACACATGAGTCATCTACCTACCAATTTACCACTGTAGACACCACTTGAGCACCCTTCCCATCAATCACTCCTCCATTTGATACTTCATCTTGAGTCATATATGGCATAGTCCCCAGGTTTACCATGAAGGCTTGGTTGAAGGCCTAATTGACATAGGGAGATGGATCATAAGGTTTATCCAATGAAGGTTGACTATTATGATTTTGGGCAAGGTTTTTTTGAGTAGGCACTTGTGTCCTTGAGGTGGAAGGATCATTGAGATTTTAACCACCATATGGATTGGATTGAACCAACTACCTTTTAACTTGAGTATGACCTTGGAAAGGGGGTCTATTACCTTAATAGTTGGGGTAGGACTAATTGGGTTGAACATTCTTTGGAGAACCATTATCAACCCCTTGAACTTCTTCAACAACCTTCCTCTTGCTCATATTTATAGCTATAGAAATTTTATCCATACTTGATTACCATTGATTATTGACTACACATGAGTCATCTACCTACCAATTTACCACTGTAGACACCACTTGAGCACCCTTCCCATCAATCACTCCTCCATTTGATACTTCATCTTGAGTCATATATGGCATAGTCCCCAGGTTTACCATGAAGGCTTGGTTGAAGGCCTAATTGACATAGGGAGATGGATCATAAGGTTTATCCAATGAAGGTTGACTATTATGATTTTGGGCAAGGTTTTTTTGAGTAGGCACTTGTGTCCTTGAGGTGGAAGGATCATTGAGATTTTAACCACCATATGGATTGGATTGAACCAACTACCTTTTAACTTGAGTATGACCTTGGAAAGGGGGTCTATTACCTTAATAGTTGGGGTAGGACTAATTGGGTTGATAATTAATTTGAAAGGGATTCACTTTATACTATTTAATGATCTTATTTATACCTAGGATTTCTTGTTCCATGTATCTCATCCTTTCTGCCTCATTAGGCTTGCTTGGTTGACTAGGAACAACACATTTATTTTTAGGTGCAAGAATAAAAGTAAAAATGGGTGTAGGATTTTTAAAGTTAAGAAATAGAGGAATGGGAGGCCTTGGAGAAATATTACCACCTCAATCAAACAATTCTCTACCCTAACGGCCACCTCATAGGATTAGGCAGAGTGTCACCTCCCATAAATTGTATCATCATTGAAATGTCACTATCAAATGTTTTAAGGTAATAAAGGAAATCATGGTGATATTTTTATCTTACCAAGATTATAATTCTATCACATGTCTTTTAAAATATTGTATTGAAGTCTTGAATGAATTATTGAATTTCTCTTATAATGGTGGTCAACTGCTCCATTAGTGACAAGTTGTCACTCTTGTCCTCAAATATTCTTCTTAATGCATCTCCCAACTCATCCCAAGTTGTGATTTATCTAGGTGACAATGTTCCATACTAGTCAAGAGATTTACCCTTGAAGGAGATAGACCAACAACCTGATTGTAATGTTCTCCTCTATGATGTGATGAATATTGTAGAAGTTAGCAATATTCCTTATATGCTCAATAGGTGTGATGTGAAGACTCATCTGTGTATGATGGAACACTTTTGAGGGTATATATGGGGATATCATCATAGTGAGTAAGATTTAGAGGGATATATCCATTTAAGGAAACAAAAGGATGGTTCCTTACCATGGTGGCCTTAAGACTTTGCAAGAATGGATGAATCAAGAACTTTATTATGGGCTTGTGAGTAATATATGACGTCTTTGGATAGGGGTGGGAGTTTTAAAATTGACTTGATTTGTAGTTATAAGGAATAATATATTGTAATTCAAAATTTATTATTTTGGTGAGATACCTTGTGTTTACCTTACGAACAAAAAAGTGCACTACTCTACAACCAATATTGAAACTTTGGAGTCGCCAAATGCTGTAAAAAATGGATTATTATAATTCCTTATTGTCAAAGCCAAAATATACCTTGAATAACCTTCATGGATTTCATGTCCCATTAGGCATGACAAAAAAATTGTAGCCTAAAATTTCACCCTATAGATGCCATTTATACCTTCTCAATTTTAGGACAACATGGAACTATCTCCCTTCATAGACAAGCCACTACAAGAGATAGATCTCTAGTTTTGAAAAGCCTCCTTGATTTGTTTATTAGGATCAAAATACACTAAGATAATCAATATTGGGGGTGAAAAGGGAAGAATGAGACATAAAATAAACCTATGATAATGAGGTGATATACCAAGACAACTCCACACAACACACTTGCATTTGAACTTAAGAAATAAGACTACTCAAACTGAATTCAACCTTATGTTTTTCTAGCATAAGTATTTCTCATAAAGGTAGATTGATATGATTATCTAGAATTAGGTGAAGGAATTTATAATGAAATACACTAATATTCCATATCACACTTCAAGACATACTCAACAAACATTACACTCTATGATACCTATTAGAAGAGGTCTCATTCACATAAACATGGAAGAGTATACATGGAAGCAAGGAAAGCATTTTCATCATTTGTCAACCACACAAACCATTTAAAAAATTAAAATAAGAGATTATATATAATGAAATAAAATTAAAAAAATCTATTCAAAGGTAATGGATGTGTCAAGACTATCATGGCTTCACCATACCAATTGTGAATCCTATACAAAGCAAAAAATGCTTGAATTTATATAACACACAAGAAGAGAAAGAAGTAAAGATGAAGGGTCATAAGACCAGGTGTCAAACTTAAAAAACTAGTGAAAATGACATGGAATAAGTGGAAAATAAGTCAATAAGATATTATGAACATGTGTCAATCTCAAATAAAGAACCTTCCTCAAGTTGGCGTAGACCCTTCATTGCCTTGCTTTGAAATTGTCTTCATGATGGTGAGGAGTGCACTTGAGTGTCCAAAACTACTAAAAAAAGCCTTGAAACATATGTTATATCATGATAAGTTAGAGAAGAGGTATATACATGTAATATGCTCATCTCTAATTGATTAATTCATCTTTATCACTTGTCACTCACTAAGAATAGTCATTCATTATCCCTCTAGGCTTGAATTTTCACATTTGTCACTCAATTATCTTGTAAATTATAAAATAAATATAATTGGAGATGTGTTAGGAAAATAAAATAAACATCATTTGTATTATTTTATATCAAATATACCTAAATGAAACTCCTAGAACACTTCTCACTTCCATCACTTGATAGTCATCTTGCCTTCTCACTATCTGTTTAGACTGCCTTTTATAAATGAGATAGCATAAGTATTTTCATGTTATAAAAAGGTAATAAATGAGTTTAATAAGTTAGGATAAGTATATAAATACCTCCCATAATGATATTTACTTTCCCGTTCTCTTTTGTACCTATCAAATATCTCAAATCTTGTAATAAATAAAGAATTAGCCTTATCCGTACATATCACAATACAACAAAAATGGATGTCAAAGGACTTGGGAGAGTTATAGACATTTATAAGGAAATTTAATTATCATATAAACCATTTTGAATGCATTACTCTCCATATCTTCTCCATCAGGTCCAAACTAGGGTTTTTAGAAGGTTTTAGGAGGCTTGGACTATTAAGGATTGTTCAAAAAATCCTGACGTCCAAATTTTGAAAACAATCCAAAAAATTGGGGTAAATAACCCCATTAAAATATCCCCAAGTCCTTGAGGTCTCATGCATAGTGTCTCTACTAATATGAGTAGTTAAACATGGCCTCTCAAGTTCTCTCATGCATTTTGGATAAGTCGGAGATGGTTTTGCATCAAAATGACCATTTTGGGATACTTTGCTACAATCCAATGGATGATTTGGAATATAAACTCTCCCATAAAGGTCATAAAATAGTTTATAAAAGTCACTTGATGATATAAGTGAGATTGTAAGCTATTAGGGTTCATTCTCAATTTAAGCCTACTAGGTTTGGACTACATACTTGTGTGGATGACCACCTATAGGTGATTCCCATGAATGTATGTGAAATTAAATAGTTTTTAACATAAAAATAAATCTCCAAAATCATCTAATAGTGTTAAAATATTATTTATGTAATCCTCTTCTCATTTTCATGCCATGTCTACAATTTTGTCTTAACTGGGAGTGCCTCTATCTAAGACAAAATAGAGGGCATCTCCCCTATTTGCCTTGATAAAATGATAATGTGGGAGGTTATATTAAGTATTATATATAATATGTAATAATTTTTAAGGATTTGTTACCTTTTCAAATCTCACAACATCATAAAACTTAAAACTAGCCTCTCAAGATGTGTATTGTCTATAGGGTATATAAAATTTAGACTTAGTGACAAGTTAGAACTTGTATTTTCTATGCCTCCTTTCTATAAGAAAAATATGAAGTTGGTTTTTAAAATATGAGAGTGGTATATATGATCTATACATTATACACCTTTTCTAACTTTTAAACTATCTCTCTTCAATCATCTAGGCTAGTCTGCTATATGTATCGACTGTGTCACCTATAGATGTACATTAGGTAGAAGTCATGAGACCCCTATAGGTGCTCATTTATATTAAAGGAATATAATATTAGTTATATTTGAGATAATTACACAATTTAATGGACTCAAATTTTTCCTTAGGGATGTGTTTATCATCTCTTACTATCACCAATATACTGTGGATCTGTAGACTGACAATATATATTACCTTAGGAGGAGCTATGAGGTTTTATAGGTGGGAATTTATTGTCTAAGGATCATATCTCTATTTTTAATTTAGTCATTAGGACCATCACACTTTAATAAACTCTTTGATGTTTTTAGACCATGACTTCATACCATTATCCTCAAATGGACCAAGGCTACTACAAGTTATAGGTTTATTTTGCTTGAAAACACTGTAGCTTTCACTGAGTGTCTACAATGAAAAGTTGATTGAATTGAAATCATCCAAGCATTATCCCCTCTTGACCTAGTAGTATTATTTTCATGTTGAGAGGTGACTTATCCATTAAATCTACAAGAATGAAGTGTTTAGACTTGCACAAATCACATAAAAAATTACCAAAAGATGATTCATTATCTGATCAAAGAACTCACTCAAAGATATTAATGTAATTGATCTCATAAGAAACTTTTTAGTTTATGAACATGAACCTAGGTTTGAATGTGTGTAGTAACCTCATTACTATCATAGTGATATTCTCTATGGATTTAGACTAATTAAAGGTCTGAAAGAGTTAAAACACCTACCATTCAACACTACTCAGACCTCTGTGGATTGACTATAGACCACTATTAAAAACTATTTGTAGGTTAATATGGTCAATGAAAATGTGTGTTAATTTAGTTATCATAACCAATTTCCAACCATTTCAAAGGCCTAGTCTTATTGTTTCACTTTGAGAATCTTATCACGCTCCTTGAAAGCTTTTTGTTACATCAATATGACAGGTCAAAGGTTAGCTCCACTTGACTATAGGTGACATTCATAAGGAAAAATAACTATGTGTGTATGTTTTAGACCCTTCACCAAATAAATGCCACTTTTGAGACTTAACCTTCAAATTAGAACTGATCACTATGCCATGAGGGATTGAAACACAACATAACACCTTTGTTCTGAAGACCAAAATAGGAAGACAAGCTTTGCAATTATGAAAACATGTTTGAAGTTTAGGAATGGAGTCCTCCACTAGCAATATTATAGATGGTATTGATCATTATTTGACCTCCACATGTGTAAACTATGAACTAGGAATTTGACTCAAGAGAGGATGGTTAGTATTGTGCTAGTTCCAAAATGAAAAAAAAAGAAATAAACACACTAGCATAACATCTCTAGGCCTAGTTAATAGGGAGAGCTTAGTTAAAAAATAAAAATGGAAACATAAATAAAACATGAAAGAAACCTTCTTTCACCTTCCTTATATGCTCTAAAATTCTTGTTGTAGTGGTTTGCTCAGCTTTGTGCTCATGAAATTTGCATCAATAGAAGCTTGGCTACCTCCTTCTCTCCTTAGTACCTTATGTATCTTGGGCTTGGCTCAATATTTTATCATTATAAAACTAATTTTCATGAAGCTTTGGAATCAATTTAGAATTATAACTTTAGCATGTGAGAGCTTAAAATTTAACAGGCAATGCCTCCTATTTATGGATTTTTACAAATGGCTAGAATCAACTTGAACCATCCATCTCAAGATGGAGATGTGTATCTAAGGATTAATCCAATTATGAAATCAAAATTAATAAATAGGATCATTAATATTTGGGATAGAGGGACATTTAAGAGGCATGGGAGGTATTGATGAGGCATGGGGTGGCTTGATTAAGATATTTGTGGCATTTATAGCCTAGGGATGCCTTCCCAAGAAATGAGGTCACTTGATGTAGATATTCAATATTAATTTTTAAAAACAAGTATTCAACAAGTTTCCATGGAATTATTAATTAGGTCTTAATTTGGTTTAATTAGCTCTTAAGCATGATTAAGCATTTTGTGCATAAATGACTCAGATTTATCAAAATGCCTTGTTATTGGTCTAAAATTTGATTGGATTGGAATTAGGATGTGATGTTATATGCATTGGATCCATTATCCCATTTAGGATGTTGTTAACAAAAAATAACAAAGGCACATGTCTTATGTAAGAGATTTGATAGAAAAGAGCAATCTAGGGCACTTAGGTGTAAAATTTGCAATTTGACTCAAAATGAACTGATCAAAGTTAGCTATCCCAAAAATTGAATTTCTGCATTTAGTTATATCCTAGCCAAAATCAACAATTGAATATATCAATTTCAAAGCTTTTAATGTGTTTTAGTGTTTTTAGGCCAAATTGTGTATTTTGGTAGAAATTCCTCAAAAGCCTAGTTGGAGGTTCTCAGTGGCCAAATTTAGGTGTCTACATAAACCAGATTGAGAATCATGTGATAAGGATAATAACATTATTCAAAAACACATACACCTCTTTATTTACATAGAACAATCTAAATAGAGAAGAAAACTGAAGGTCATGGGGATGCGTAGGCAATTTTGATAAGTCATCCTTCTTAATGATGGTTCATAGAGTATGGTACACCAAAACTATAACTATTACCATGATAAATAAGTACACAAATATTAATACCACATACCAAAGGAATTTTCTCTAACTTACCTCTTCCTATCTATACCAAAGGAAGACCAGTTGACCTTTTTAACTTGTCTAAGACAATAATGGAGAATATGAACCAGTTATTGCCATTTTGAAGCCTATCAAAACTACTTGATCATGGAAATGGAATTAGGGGACTTTAATGGACATTCTTGAGCTTTTTCACATGCCAAGTGTACTTTCCTTGTTTGTATAACTACCTTTAACTATTTATTTTGTAGTGGTCTTCTTAGATAGAAATTGAACCCACATTATGTCAGTTGTAAAACTGAATCCTAACACTCAACTAACATATTAGATATTAAATTACACTTTGAGACATTTTTCTTAAGTAAGAAATTGCATATTTCACAAAAAAACTCAAAAGGTGGCCAAAAAGATGACATAAGGGAAATATTAAGGCTTGGAACATATGACAAAGGTGTAAAACATATTAAATGACCTTAAACATGACCATATAACCATTTTATGACCTATCAAGACCCTATAGGAAGTTTGACTCTATAGGGGTTGACCTAATTTGACTTAGGGTCAAATTTGGTAAAAAACTATATCATCTAAGCCCTTAAAAGCACCACCACCATCATTTAAAGGTCTAATGGATATAACACCACAACATTTGAAATGGTAAGGTCATATACACACACTGGTTGGAGTATCTCTAACATTGGTCTAAAAAATCCTACTCATATGCTAAATGAGTGTATCAATAAGTGTATTATGTGCATGTAAAGTTTCAATCTCTATGACCTCCTTCACTGTAGAAGGGATCTTGGGTTGAAGTGGTTTTTGGGTATAGATAATTTCAAAATGATTAGGTGCATGATGTGCAACTGGTCAATCCTACACAAAGCCTTTACATTGACCCTAAAACTCACCATATGTAAAATAGTTGAGAATCTCATTGAGGAGAAACTCACCATAGAGTTTCCTCAAAAAATATAATTAAACCTCATAATTGTTACATGGTGGGTAATCAAACACCATCCACCATCAATCATACTTTTTTTTCAAATCAAAATATGTTGGCATCAGTGGATTGGGCAATGTTTAATGGTTACTAAAAAAGGTGCATTGGTTCTTGGGTTAATGAACAAGGCACAAATTTGATCTTTTGATATGTCTTTATCCTTTACCTCATGTGTTGACAAATTTTCAGCACAATAAGCCCTACATCTATCCATTTATGATTCCCATTAATGAAATTGACTCATTATCAAGTCAACTCAACCTAATATTGACTCTAGTGTATTGGCCAAATAAGTGCAATAGGTGTTGGTCGATGTGGGATCCCTCATTATCCTAATTATTTGTTTAATTTCTATTTTTTCCAATATGTGTGTAGCTAGATCCTCTAAACTACCTAGGGGTCTTGTGGAACTGTAGGAGGGATATGAGGGTTAGGTGGAGGGTTTAGAGGGTTAGGAGGCTGGTTTTCCTACTTGTCTCTTGCATTGGAATAGGTTGTTAAAAAAATAAGATTTAACAAAATTAAATAATGAAAATAATATTTTTCAAAATCTACTATTAATATACTTGGTTTTTGATTACTCACATTTCCTCCATGGTAGCATTGCTGATTGGTGAAGTATCAGGTGATTGAGGTGCATTTTTATTCTCCTCCAAGTAAAACACAAACATGGTTTGGGAAAGAGAAGCATCAAGCAAACTTGAAAATGAAAATGAAGTATTTACCCATAGATGGGCCTTTTTCATTAATAATAATGCATACACATTATTAATACAAAATTCATACATGTTTTTAGCACTATGTATAGTTACAATAAAGTGTACATGTTATTAACACTAGACCTAGTGTGAATAATGCATAGATATTATGTGGTCTTAATATGTAAGTGTTATGGACATAACACATATGCATTTGGGGAAATGTCCACATAATTATTCCCCAACTCCTACACATACCCATATGTACAAATGCAACAAATGTTCTAAATATTTAAGCTATTATACCTTAATTCTTTTTTTACCCACATATGGGTAGAGCTTAATTTGATAGCAATGGATATGTGTGAGTTAATTTGGATATTGACTCCTCATAGATTCATAAACCACATTGAGAAGATTATTGGGTTAACTATGCTAAAGAAGTCAAGGTTCAAAGATTTGATTAGGGATGCCTAAGCTTAGATTAGATCAAAGTTTTCATTGACAAATGGGTACCTGATGGAATGATTGATGTTGGTAGTGAAATAATTGAGAAAGGCTATATTGAAGGAGTCATGGTGGCACAACAAAGAGTGATAAGATGGTTAACTCCTAAGATCACTGACTACAAGAAAAATAAAAGTTTGTATTGAGTAGATAATTGAATTGGTTTGATAAAAATATTACAGAGTTCACAATTGTTATAAGTTCTTATAAATCCAAGGATACAACCTCACCAAAACAAGCTCTTGTATCCACTCCAAAGTCAATTAGATATAGTGATTTTTGTACTATATCTCATCCCACTATATAAAATGGTGGTGATGATGATGATAGAGCCTAGAACCAAGGTAAGAAACCAAGGAAGACTTGTGGTGAAGGCCCCCTTGTAGGAATAAAATTGTAGACCAAGAAACTAATGCTAATGCAATAATCCTTTTCTCCACTAGGAGATGACTCTTTGTTGATCAAGAACACAACATAAAAATATATTTATTTTGTTCAATGGATGGAGATATCAATAGGTACATGATTTGTAGACATTTAAACTTCAATAACATCAATCTCTCATATTCTTCCACCTTCTCCTCACATTCCACTTTCTCTAGGTTCTACCCCACCAAAGAAATCTACAACACCTGCTTCATCAACTAGTAAAAATACTTAAATAGTCAACCCCAGTAGTGTGGTATTTCAATAGATGCAAATATTATTGGGAAAATAAAATAAAATAATATATGTGGAGTTGGAAAACTTTTATGCCTTGGAAAATATTCTTGTGAAGCCTCGCCAAAATAAGGCTAAGACCTCCTTTTGATTGGTTATAGATCCTTTCGATGCATAGTTTTTTGAAAATGTAAAACAAAATGTCAAGAAGGATGAGGGAGAGATGAATCTAGTTGATTATACCTTGAGGATAGTTGATATGGGTGAATCCACTCATGAAAGTGATGTGCATAATATTTGAGTGACTATAGAAAGAATGATTAGTAAAATTGAATAAGATAAGTTGATGCAAGAACAATTGAAAGAGTAAGTTTGAAAAATCATGGGGCATGTAAATTATATCTTTAATCCATTGGAATACCCTACCAATACCCAAATTTAATCCCATGAATAAGTCCCTAGAATTAGAAAAGAAGCTATTCCAACCATATCTAAATATAATGGTTATGAGAAGATCCTTGAGGCATGGGTAAAACACATGTTTGATGGATTGAAATAAATTGAGGTAAATATATATGAGATGATTGATGGTAAGAGAATAAAAATTAATTGGAAAATCAAGTTTCATCAAGATGAAATCATCTTGTGGAAAAATGTGTTAAAGGATATAGAAGAGATGAAAAGTACTGATGTAGATTTGCTTGTCAAAGTAGGAGTATTTGGTAAAAATAAAATGACCTATCATTTGATTGGTTACAATGTGTCTTGAATAATAAGAAAGTGATGAAGTAGGCAATAGATCACTTGGATAATTAGTCTAAAATTAGAGGGGATAAGATTTTTGAAGCCTGTTCCAATTTGGGGAATCTTCACTATGATTTTCTCAAATATGATGGTTTTGCACTGCATTTAGTAAATGATAAAAAATAAAAATTTAGGAAGTTAATTAAGGAAGATATTTTCAAACTAGGTGCCTTCAATGTATCTTCCATGAACACACTCAATGAAAGTCATTCTTAATTGGAAGAAATGAATGCACCTTTGAAAGATCTTTTAGAGATTTCACATACTATGGCACTAGTATTTGACAAATGGACCGTTCATCAAAAGAACATGAAAATTCCCAAGGGGAATTAAATTTATGGGTCAATCAATAAATTTAGGATATATATTGTCTCTTTAGAAGAAATCTAAATCAACTCCTCCTTCAACTGTAGGTCCATCCACTTGGAAAACTCCTTAGAGGACATTCTTAACTTATTATAATTCTAATTTTTTTATGAAAAATATGAATTTTCTTTTGTAAAAAATAATATAAAAGTATAATGTTAATAAATCAAAAAAAGGAATATGAAGGGTTAGTCCATTCCCTCCTAATCCTATAAATAGGATAAATGGCTATTGTACAAACGCTGTTTGATGGTCATTTTAATTTTTCTTGAAAGGAACAAATAAAGAGAATCTATGTCCATTCTTACAAAGAGGAATACAAGGAAATTTTCAAAACTTTGTGTCTAGTGTTTTTTTATTGTGAATGCATGTTTTTCTTATGTTGATGCATATCCATCAACTCTCAAGAAATATAATTTTTTCTTTTCATGCCAAGGATGAAATATGCATTTGCTCAATCATGCATGACCCTTCACCTTTCTTATTTTTCATTTCTCTTTTGAATTTTAAAAGTAATAAAACAAAACTCAATACTCCATTCAACTTGTAAATATTGTAAATAGGTTTATTTTTGTTTTTCCTATTTTTAATAAAGAGAATATCCATTTCAAATAGAGGAGAGATTTTTTATCTCCTTCACTATTTTGAAATTTAATTTTTTTAAAATACCAAATATTTCACCAACACAGTGTTACTCTATGTGCCTAGTTATCTCTTTTATCTTTTGCTATGATACCTTGATTTTGCTTCTTTGTTACCGTGTTTAGTTGGAAATTTAATTTTTATGTTTTGAGATATATTTTATTACAAGCATGGAGATTGGGTTGTGAATATCATTCAACTATATTTTTGTTGTAACCATATATGTATTATATTTTTATGTGATTAATAGATATATTGATGAGTTCCAATAAAAATATTAAATATATAATATAAAATAATGTAATATTTATTATTACATAAGATTTTTTTTTTAAATTTTTTTATAGAAACACATTAGTTATGTGTAATTTATCTATAAATAATTAAAAAAAAAATATAATATAATTATTTTTAATTACAAAAAATGATTTGTAATTAAGAATAATTATGTTATATTTATTATTTTAATTATTTTGAATTCTATTTGTGCTACTTTAATGTTGGTTATGTGTGGCACAAAGGTGGTGTTAATGTCACCTAAAAATAGCACAAATATGGTGCAACTAAAAATGTTTAGTTATTTCTCATTTACACCACCTTTATGCCATTAACAATAATGTAAATTCCTTGAAGTTTTACTATGAAAAAATTAAAAATAGTCAATTTTCGATATAATTTTGACTTATTTGTGGCTCTAATTACAATTCATGTAGTAGTGATGAAAAAAAGAAGTCATAGGGGTGCACACTATAATAAATGAGCAAGATTCACATAATCATAAATAGAATCGAATGGGATCAATTAATAACAAAACTCAAATTCCAAGAAGATAAGGAGAATTCCAAGAAACCTACAACATCACTCAAAAGTTAATGTATGCTATGACAAAATGTCTCAGAATACATGTTATCATCATTGGTAATTTGACAAAAGTGCTTAGAATAGGATCAATAATAAAATGAAGAAGGGCCAATACAACATATCAATAACCATAAACCAAAGGGATATAATATTATTTATGCAAGAGAAGACAAGTGCCAAGGTGTCAAATTTAGAAAATATAAGAATGCTATCAAACTCAAAGTAGGAAAGCACGTGAAAGATACACCATATAAAATATAGAATATATGTACAAAAAGAAGGCTATGATACAATAAATATGTATCAATGAAGCAAACTAGGTAGGATAACATGGCTAACCAATGATCATGTATATAATGTTAGGTATCTAACTATGGGATTCAAATGTGTCACTCGAAATATTATAAAACTAGGTGTGAGATGCAAAATAAATATCTTTATCTAAAGACAAATAAGTGTAAGATTGGCTTGAGGAGCTTCTATAGCATATGTATGAATATTTAGTGGTAAAATAGGTGTTGTAGTAAAAATTCATAAATTAATCTTAGGATATAAATAATTGGGTGTCTTAGATCTCAAAGTTGTAATTGTTGGACTTAGAGCCCTTACACTAGATGTGAGTGTCATGATGAAATAAATAAAGCATGTGACATTATCATATATTCATAAGAACTCCTAACTTAAAATAAACATGTATGCATTTAATCTCATAGTAAGTATACAATAGGACTATCTAATGACATGCATGTGTTTTAATTTTTTTTTGATTTAGTGGTATAGAAAAGCTAAAATATTGAGACTAATTCATATTTTATAATCTATGTATAACTTTAACAAATTTGAAAGTAATAACAGAGTATGATAGATTTATTAAAATTTACTATTAATGGAAATTAGATGTTCTATGAGAGTGCATTTTTGTAAAAAGGCTTTATAGGGGCTTTGTTTTGACTTAGATAAAAATAAAGACTATGGAAATCAAGAAGATAATTTTGGTAATGATTGGATGTCTATGGTAGCTAAATTCACCTATAATTTTTTAGTTTCAGCAAGGGATATAGATAGATATGTGATAGTTTAGATTAGTGCATCTGAATCTATAAATAGTTCCAATGTATTTAGATACCATTGGACATGAATGGACAACTATGTTTTACTTATCTATGATTCAAAACCCTATATTGCATTCTTAAGACCAATTTGACCTAGAAAAAAGATATAATGGGATGGTTTGAGCTAACCTAAATCATCCCTCAATGAGTGGATAAGTTCTACCTATATTATAATGCTTTGAAGAGGGATCAAACCACACATAGTTATCCCACCTAGTTATGCGTGTACAATTAGTGTAATACTAGTATGTTATGCAATCTTGTGTGTGGATTTCAATACTTGAAAACCTATGATTTTAAAATTGCAATGGTATTAAGACATGGCTTAGGGCCTTCTCATTTGAGGGATTTTAGGGGAATTCCTCTCAATATGATGATGTTTTCTAATGATACATGTTTACTAGATAGGAATATGATTAGGCTTGAATTGATTATATAAATGACTCTTTGGATAATTTCCATATAAATTAACATGTGAAATATATGAGTTGACCCAAAAAAAGGATTTGAATTTGGGGAAAAATATTTTAAAAAGGATTCCAATTAAGGTAGATGGCTCTAGTAGCAAGATCTATCTGACTATGACTGAAGGTGTCTAGAAATAAATAAATAGTGATACAAAGTCAGGAGATAGATTGAGTAAGATAATAAGTTATTCAAGAGGAGAGTAGGTAAATCCTATGTATCAATAACACAAGTTTTGGAAGGTTAGGTCCATACATAAAATAATGGCTAAGAGAGACTATGAACAAGAGTTAGTTGTGTACACACAACTCAAGAATATTAAGTATTGGTTAAAAATGAACATTTAAAGGGTTTAATACCAAATATGAGTGTCAAAATTTCCCCCCCATTTTATTATAGTAATGAAAGTTGATGCAGTCATGGTTAGAGGTCCAAATTAAGAGATGTATTCTAACATAACCCATAATTACACAATATAAATAAAGTAAAAATAATATAATTTTATTTCTTCAATGAGAGATTACACACCATCAGATCAATTGCCAATGATATAGTCTCTCACATAAAATAATTCCTCTAATGTCCATAGACTTATAACCAATAGATTAACACCATAGTGCTAGTCAAATGATTCAACTCAAATAGATCCTCCTATATCTACACACAGATATACTTCAATACTCATTTGAATTGATCTTAAAATATTCCCGAATCTAGACTTGGAATAAAATCTCTATTGCAATGTTCCTTGTAAATGCACTCAAATTGAATTCAAATTAGAATCAAAAGTATTTAAAATGAAGAGGACATGTTTATATAGATATAAAATCGACCCCTTTTACATTAATTGATTTGCAACCTACTATAGTAAAAAATATTAAATGGTTTCAAGTCTCCATAGTCATTAAATATCTCTACACTCTCAAGGCACATTAACACATCACCAAGACTGATCAATAAATTTAGGATTTATTGAATAGGTCACACCTTGTTGGAAATCAATTATACACAAGTTCCAAGAAAATAATCCTTTGCATAAATAATATAACATTGTGTCATAAACTAATTTGATAGATTGTTTCAAAATGATGTCAACATGCTTCATGTAGAACCCTAGGTTACTGTGATGCTTGTAATGTATAAATTACCTTTTTGGCTAAACCTTGATAGTTTTTTGAGATATGCTTTGATACATGGATTAAGAATGATCATAATATGTCCTTTCCAAATTTCAAGTTATCACAAGCTCTCTAGTGCAAATGTTCTGAAGAAAAAAATTAGTTTAGGTTTCAGGTGCTGCACTGGTATGAGGATCCTAGGCTTACTATGTTTTTATTGAGGTTCTTTAAAATTATCGTAAACATTCTAATAATAAAGATAAACAATCTAAATTATGTATACGTATCCTAATAATTTTTGGTTGATGAAAGATTATGCATGGACCGAAATGATCTTGAATCAAAAGTGACAGAGTAAAAGGATAAAGGGAGATATTTGAGTGTAATCACGATGAGTGTGTTTAGGTAAGTAATAAATCTTGTGATTTATCCATGCAAAAAATGGGTGTAATTTTAGTGGGTGTGTTTAGGTAGGTATTGATTTTTAAGCTTTCTTCATGTAGAACTTACAATGAAACATGTAGAAATCAATGTCCACTTATGATAAAAATGTGAAGAAATAATTGATCATATATAAAATTGAAATAATAAATAAAAAATACACCTATATGCATGTGAACCAAGTTACCTTCTAGAGTCATTGGAGAATGGGGTGATTGTACCCCATGGAGATGTTAGTGTTAAAATAATGGGTTGGGATGAATATGCCCCGACCATCATTGGTGACAAATAAGTTCATAGAATATAAGTCACACAAAACCTTAACCACACTATTCATTTAATTATTTTGAGAATAGGACCCACCACAGGTTCTAAAAAATTGAATAATGTGAGTATGAGTAAGTTTTTTGAATCATCTATTGGAGATGGATTTTACAGTTCTATTTGAGTAATTTTTGAGTATAATTGATTAAATAATTTTGTAAAATGTGTCACATATGCCCCTAATCTAATAAATTGTGTAATATGAGTCATATAAGCTAAACAAAAATATCATAATATCTGTGAATTATTAACACATGCCACACATATTCCCCCAATCTAAAATCATGTGTAATCTGAGTCATGTAATCTATGTAATAATATCATAAAAGTTGTGAACTATCTCCCATAATCTTGTATAATATTTGACATATGCCCTACATATCTCCCCAATCTATTTCAAATCTATGATAATCTATAATAATGTACAATAATCTATTTCCAAAATCTGAATTTTATGTGCCCAAGCTTTGAATATATCTATGTAAAATACTTAGTCTATTAGATAATCCCACTATGTGTGTCCCTATTTTGAGGCGAGGAATATCACTTGTGAACTACTCATCTTAAAATAAAAAAGTTATACACATCATGTTATATATAAAAATATTCAAGCATGTGACAACATGGTTAGATAATGCCAATGTTATCATAAAAAGATTAGACATTCTGAGCATATATGAAACATGTATCCTAAGACATACAAGTATCATGCCAAGCATATATAGCAATGAGGCATACAAAGTAGAATCAACATAGCAGTGAACTTATAAAAAATTATTAATAAGTATGTAGAATATGAATGATATGTATCATGGCAACACACAAGTAGAATAATACATGATATGAATCATAACACAATAATATCAATAGGCAATCTTAGATGTATCCAAACAAAGCACACATAGTCACACCTAATGTCATGGCAATGAAACACATAAGGAATAATACAAACACACATGATAATACACAATGTCAAATAGAGTAAATAATCAGACATAGAAAAATTAAGAAGAAATAGAGTCATGTAATGTAAGAGTCATACTTAAAAAATACATAATGAGCATGTAAATTAAGAGTCACACATTCAAAAATCCACATAATGAGCATGTAGAGTATAAGCCATACATAAAAGGAGGCACACAATGAACACTCAATATCATGCCGAGTCAAAGTCAAATAGATAAAGAGTCACATAATATAATACAAACTCAAGGATCATAAAATATAACATGTATAAATTGTTAAGCATGAAATACAAAGAGAGGGGGGGGGTGAATTAGTATATTAGATATCTTATTTCTTAATCAAATTCATTTTATTTAACCACTTGACCACACATTAAAGATATATAATGAAATTGAAACAATAATATGTGCCACACAAGAGAGAGAGAGAGACACCAAATTTTTATATGAAAACCCAAAGTGGGAAAAACCATGAAGAACAATCTCAAGTATATGAATGAACACCAAATAAAATTACAAAGTTCACAAACACCAACTTGCAGGAGCACCAACCCCTTTGATGAGCACCAACACAACAACTATTTATGAGCACCAACCCATAAGAGCACCAACCCCTTGTAAATATTTGTGATCACCAACCCCTGTTGTGTATAAAACACAACTATCTCTCAATGTTGCTTACTCAACAAATGATATAAGTCTACAATATCTCTTGCTTTTTTCTCTTCAAAAACAAATACAAACCATGCACACTCTTGCATATAAAAAATGGATTCTCAAGCCTTTATTTATATCTTTCCAACCCTTTGTGACCCTTCAATCCTCATGGAAAATGGCACCAAACTTACATGACCCTTTGTATAATTGCATTTGAAAAGTCATATGGTGACCCTTCATAAGAAAAAACATCTTTTCCTCTTTTTTCTTTATCTTGGTAATTTTTTTGTATTTCTCAAAGTGTCCTTTCATGGAAAAATGTGCCATATCCTCTTTTGTCTTCACATGGTGAATCTTGGAATTCCTCAAGATGACTCTTCATGAGAAAATGCATCCCATTCCTCTTTCATCTTTTACCCCATGACTCTTTCACTTCTCCATGGCCCCTCTTTTGACTTATATGCAACCAAAAATATATTCATTAATATTAAATAAATATTAACACACATTAGCCAAGATATGATTATTAAAAACACCATTAAATGCAATGGGGCCTTTATCATCAATAATGCTAGACCTTTGACATCAATGATAATATTTCCAACAATCTCCCTCTTTGTCATTGATGGAAACCTCAAACTAAACCTGCCACATCTTGAAACCTGCACATACTATCATCTAAAAAACATACACTAAATCCCCCTTACTATAGCAACCTATACCTATTCCCTATACCTATTTCTGCACCTATACCTATAGCTGTACCTATTATTCTCCCCCTTTGACATCAATGGTAAAGGGCCTACCTAGATCTAACACTTAGCTCGCCCTCAACTGATGCTAAACCTTAATTTTAGGAAGTAAAATAAATCACTCCCAACTTCTCCCACAGATACTCAAATGTGTATTTTGGTAGTGCCTTTGTGAAAATATCTGTAATCTACTCTATAGTACTAATATAATCTATCTTAACCTATTGATCTACAACCTACTCTCTCAAGAAGTGATATATAATGGGAATATGTTTTGTTCTTGAATGCATCACTAGATTCTTCAAAATATTAATAGCACTTGTGTTGTCATAAAAAATAGAAATAGGTTCATCATATTTTACCTTGATATCTTCCAAAGTTTGCTTCATCCAAAGCACTTGAGTGCAACACAATACCACTGCAATATATTTTACTTCAACTGTAGAAAGTGATACTACATTTTGCTTTTTGTTTAGCCATGATACGAAGCTATCACCAAGGAAGAAAGCTCCTCCACTTATACTCTTTCTATCATCCAAGCACCCTGCCTAATCTAAATTTGTATAAGCAACCAAAGTGAAATCTCTACTTGTGGGATACCACAATCCATAATCCAATGTCCCCTTGATATATCTAAATATTCTCTTCCACCAACTGAACATAATTATATTTTGGAGATGACTGATATCTTTCAACCATACCTAATGCATGCATGATGTCTAGCCTCGATGCTATCAAATATAAAAGAATACCAATTATAGATATACACAAATATTGATCTGTAATAGGTGAATCTTCATCTTTATTTACCTTATTTCTTGTACACATTAGTGTGCCAACCAGTGTACAATCCTTAAACTTAATTTCTTCAAAATTTCCTTGGAATATTTACTTTGAGATATGAAAATTTCATTATTTGACTGAAATATTTGCAATCCTAAGAAAAATCACAATTCTCCAAGCATAGACGTTGTTGGGTGAATATTTTGTCACCAGCTAATTGATGAACAAAATAGGTAGTTTCAACCACAGCATAAGGAGATTGGTCGGCCAAGTGTGCAGGTTTACCACATCAAAAGGGGACAAATGTCTCCTCTCATCAAGGGGAGGTTCCCTATAAATATGAGGAGCTATATATATATATATATGCAAAAAATAACACTCAGGGTAGGATAACACCATCCATCTCTCTTTTTTTAGAGATGATGTTCACAGACAAAAGAGAAATCTTGGGTGATTGTTAGAGGTACTTCTCTTTTTTTTGAAGTAATACTCAGTCAATAACCAGATTCCTTCATGAGTAGTAAAAGTAACTAGAACATGGCATAATAACTAGCAAAATGAGGTGTAGCACAAAGTCTTCTCCTCAACTATCAAAGAGTGAAATATGAAGGATAATGGGGGCACAAAGTCATCCCAAGATCCTTTACATAGAAATAGAAAAAAAAACACACTAAAGACAATTGTGGCATCACAAAGTCTCTCCACAGTCGGCTTTAGGACACCTTCTTGATTACTTCCACTAGTTTTGCTTGTTAAATTAAATAGACAAGAATGCATTTAGGAAATAGACGTAAGAACAATTTCCTCATCAACAAAAGATATTCTAGCACAAAGTTTGAAAGGTCACTTGCTTTCTCATTCAAATAAAGATATATGATTGACAATTTGAGTTTAAAGTCTCAGTAATCACCTTTCAATTTGGGTAGAGTTTTGCATCTATAACAAAAAAGATCCCTCCTGCATAAAATAAGAGATTACAATATATAGCAGCCCAAAAACACTTGGCACTTTGTTTCATATAACATCCCATGCTACATTCAATGCCTTGAATGCATTTTTAGTTTTGTCAAGGGGCCTGCTAGAATAGGGCATCTACCTTAACTGTGGTGTGTCAATTAATCTCAAAATATATTCTCCTCTGCATGGGTCATCTGATATTTCTCCCAATAGGTATGTAGCTATCCCCTCGCTTTCTTGTTAAGGAAGAAAAATAGGCTGTGCCTTTTAATGCTTGTGAGCTCAGATGTCTACTTGGTAGATTATTCCACCTACTAGAAATAATTCCTATGCAGATATTTATGGTCTTTACCTCTTTTTTGTTACAATTTGAGCTCTCGAGCTATCTTTTCCCTTTCTACTGGCTCTTTTAGGTCCCTCTTTAGCTGGTCACTTAGTTTTTTTCATGTTCTGTGCCACAATTGAAAATCAATAGATATTTCATTACCCTAAATTTGATGTCTGCAGGGACGTCATTGGTCGCTGGTCACTTGAACCATTTTGAACCATGAAATTTTGAAGCTTTGAAAGTTCATTGGTTTACTGGTTCAATGGTTCAGGTGGCCTTTTCAGCCCCTTGGTTTTGTTGCTTCTTTGGTTCATTCACTTGAACCATCTCTTTGAACTAGTCTCTGGAATCTTCCTCTTCTTTCCTTTGCTCGAAGCTTTCATTGAACCATTGAACCCATTGAACCTTTGAACCATTTTGGTTCAAGGTTCAACAGTTCATCCTCTTTCTTAGAAGCCTTTATTTTCTCTAAGTCTTTCAAAGATTTGAAATTCCTTTGGCTTTATATCTTTGGAACCCCTCAAAGGGAAGGTGTCCCTTCGGGCCTTGAGAAAGGTCCATTTCCTGGTTGCTGAGAGCTCCCCCACAAGTGTACCTACCCTTTAGGTTCCTTCAAGCAGCCTTCTTCTTCAAATCATGTAGAGGCCATAGAACCAAGCCTGCAGAGTCCATAGAAATAGGCCTACAGAGTCTGTAGAAACTAGTCTATAGAGTCCATAGAAACTAGCCTATCAAGTCTATAGAATCAAGCCTGTGGAGTCCATAGAAATAGGCCTATAGAGTCTATAGAAACTAGCCTATAGAGTCTATAGAATCAAGCCTGCAGAGTCCATAGATATAGGCCTGTGGGCCTTTGATCATTCTTTTGAACAAAATGTTTGAAGGAATTCCTTCAGACAATTTGTCTGAAGGATTTCACTTGTAAAATTTCACCATAGAAAATATTTTTGAAAGGTATCTTTTTGTTCCCTTTTGTTCACTACCCTCCATAAGGGCATTTGCCCTTTGGGCTTTAGGGGACTCCTTGAACCATTCGATTGAACTGACCGATTGAACCAACTTTGGTTCAATGGTTCAACGGTTCAATATTGTGTTTCACTCATTCAATTGACTGCTTGAACCAACCACTTTGAACCATTTGTTTGAATTCATTGAACCTTGAACCATTTTGGTTCAAGGTTCAATAGTTCAATGGGTTCAATCTTTCTTCTTTTCTTCTAAGTCTTTCGAATCCATTGAACTTGCCGAAGCGGTTAAACTTTGAACTTTTGCTGAAATGCTTAACTCTTTGAGTCTATCAACATTATTGAACCTATTGAACCGTTGAACCTTTGGAAGTGGAGTTCAATGGTTCAATCCTTTGTTTGAAGCTTGCTGATGGACCTTTTGGTTGAATCTCAACATTGAACCAACATTGAAATTGCCTAAGTGTTGGAAACTGGTCCCTTTATGAGAGCTCGCCTGTTGAAGTTGTTGAACCTACAAGTCCCTTAGCTAAAAAAGCTTGAATAATAGAGAATTTGAATACTCAAAATAATTTTTTGAGAAGGGAAAAGAGAATTTTGGTCTGTAGGACCAAAATAGATCATATGTTGTCCCAAAAATGAGTGATAGATTTTGGGAACAACAGACATCTCAAATTATTTTTCCATATTATTAGAAAATTATTTTGTCATCTTTTCAATGTTTTCTCTAAAAATGATGTCATCAACATATACCACAATAATCAATTGATGCTCACCTTCTATTTTGATGTAGAGATTACTATCAACAAATCCTTTCTTGAAACCTTGATCTTGTAGGTACTTATCAAGTCTTACATACAAGCTCTAGGATATTTTTTCAATTCATATAATTCTTTCTTCAATTTGTATACATAACTACTAATATTTGAAAGAATAAATCCCTCAGGCTACTTAATGTAGACCTCTTCTTCTAGATTCTCATTCAGGAAGGTAGATTTGACATCCATCTGAAACACTTTGAAATTTTTAAACACTGCATATGCAAGAAACATTCTAATAGCCTCTAACCTTTCCAATGGTGCAAAAGTTTCTTCAAAATATATTCCCTCAATTTGAGCATATCCTTTACATACTAATCTTACTTTATTCCTGGTCACTTCTCCATTTTCATTCAACTTATTTCTATAAACTCATTTTGTTTCTATCACATTATGATATTTTGGTCTAGGCACTAATTCCCAAGTATCATTATTTTTTATATGAATTTAATTATTCATCCATAGCCTTAACCCAATGCTTATCATGTCTATCTTATGAAAAAGTTCTAGGCTGAATTTTGGATAACAAAGAGAAATTAACTTGCCAAGATTCACTTACCATCATTCTTTTGGTGAAAATTCCTTCATTTATGTCCTTGATGATGTCACTTTCATTATGATTTCTCTAAACATATTTGGATGGAGTTTTGGTGTCCTTTTCCTATCTTCATCTGATTCTTCAAAATCTTCCTCTTCAATGATTTTAGGAATGTCTACTGGATCACTGATTCTTTATGTTCCATCTTCTTCTATCCTGACACTTGCATTTTTAATAACTTTCTTGGTTCTTTTGTTATAATATTTACTTTTGTAAAAATAAACAAGAAATATACCTTCATCTTCTCTAGATTCAAACTTCCCAAGTTTTTCATCGATTCTCTTTATGAAGCATCTACTGTCAAAAACTCTAAAATAATCAACTGTTGTTGGTTTGTCTTTCCATAACTCATAAGGAGTCTTGTCACTATTGAATCTCAATAATGCTCTATTCTGAATATGCACTGCTATAACAACTACCTCTCTCTAGTATTTATCTAGAATCTTGGATTCATTTAGTATTGTCCTTACCATCTCCTGAACTATTCTATTTCTTTGCTCAACTACTCTATTTTGTTGTGGAGTTATGGCTACTGAATAATGTCTCTTTATTCCATGGTCTTCACAAAACTCAATAAACTGATTTGACATGAATTATCCTCTTGATATGATCTTAGACACTTAATCTTTAAACTAGTTTCATTCTCAACTAATGCTTTGAATTCTTTAAAATGTTTGAAAGCTTTTGATTTTTTCTTTAAAAACATTACCCAAGTCATACGTGAAAAATAATCAATAAGAAACATGAAATATTTCTCACTTTGAGTACTTTGAGTTCTCATATGTCTAAACAGATCAGTGTGAACAAGCTCTAACATCTGATTGGTCAAGTACTCTTTTGTTTTAAACTGCCTTCTGGCCTACTTCCCATGCTGACAAGGTTCATAAAGCGTGTTGTATGGATTTGTAATCTTTGGAAGATTTTTGACTAAATTTTTTATGATGTTGACAATATTGTCAAAATTTATATCTCATTCTCCTATGCCATAGCCAACTTTCTTCAATCTGACTCAAACAACATCTTTGACCTTTAATGTATGATAACATATATAAATTATTACCTGTTCTCTGAACATCTGCAATCAACACATCTGAATCTTTTCTCCTAATTTTCAAACCTTCTACATAAAAATTTAGTGTGTCCTTGATCACACAATTGACTTACACTCAAAAAATTATGCTTAAGACCTTATACATACAAAATATTTTCATTTTTAGTTCTACCATTATCCTAACTTAGTGTACCATTTTTGGTAATTTTGGCAGTAGTATTATCTCTAAATTTCACTATGCCATCATTAATCTTCTTCAAGTTTATGAACTTGCTTTTGTCTTCTATCATGTGTATTAAACATTCACTATCAATGAACCATGGATTTTTTCATTTCTTGCATGCAAAGCTGTCTATACCAACATAAATTTTTTAAGTTGTTTCTTCTGCCATGAACCTGTTTGAACTTTCTTCTTGATAAATGGAGCCTTGAAACTCTGGTCCTTTTTGACTAACTTGAACATGCTTCTATATTAATAGGCTATGTGTCCAAAGTTTTTACACTTGTAACATATTATGGCCTCTTCATTAAAGCTTGATAGAGGAGCAAAAGAGTTGTGGCTTTGGCTTGACTCTGCATGATTTTTCTTCTCCTTATTTCTAAAATTGTTAGCCTTTTTTTGACATTCTATTTTCTTATGATCATATCCATTACAATAAATAATTTAACCATAAAAATAGGACCTATTTGTGTATCTCTGTTCCCTCCAGCCTTCTTTGTTTAAGATGTCCTCTGTATTATTAACTTCTCTTTTTATTTCCTATTTTCTAAGATCTACAACAAAGCTCTTTCCTTTTTCCTTGTCTGTAAAAGTAGTGGCCTCCCCTTTCTCTTTTTCAAATCTAATACCTATCCTATTTGACATTGATATTTGATTTTATAATATCTTATTCAACATATTAGTGCTATTCTCAAATTTTGAATCATTGGCTGCTCTATCATTTATTGCTTTATTTGTTTTCTCAAGATCTGCTTTTAAAGAAGCAATTTCAATAACATACATTTCACATTCTTTACTTACTATTTGCAACTGTGCCATTAGATCTTCTTCATTCTTCTTAGCTTATTCAAAGTGTGCTTGTAGATCTTCAATTATTTTCTTTGACTCCTTTTCATTTTTCTTGATCTGGAGCTTTAATCTTCAATTCTTCTTTTCAATAGATTTTAACTCTTCTAAGGCACAAATGAGTTCTCCTTTCAGATTTACTTCAGCTTCATCCTATTCTTCTTCTTGATCAACTATACTTTTGCTTATGGAGGCATCTTTATGTATGGCTATGAATATAATCTTTTCTTCTTTTGAATCATTGACTCCACTATCTTTGACTAAGCTAGGATCTTCAGAATACAAACTCTTCTTCTTGAATCCCTTCTTGAATTTTCCTTTAAAATTCTTCTTGTATGTAGACTTTCCTTCTTCATTTTCACCATTGCCCTTATCAGGGCACTTAGCTATAAAATGTCTAATTTTTTTATAATTAAAACATTTGAAAGGTAATTTTCCTTGGTATTTACCCATGCCCTTTTTTGGCTTACGAATGAATAGAGCTCTGTTATCATCTTCATCATTGCTAGAACTATCACTTGATTCTTGAATCTTAGCCTTCTCTTTCTTTGATGTCTTGAAAGTATCTTCTCTCTTTGATGGTTTCTCTTATTCGGTCTGCATCTCATATGTCATAATAATACCATGTAGCTCATCCATCTTTAGCTTGCCTAAATTTTTCATCTCTTCAATTGCCAAAATTTTTGCATCATATCTCAATGGTAGAGATATCAAAACTTTTTGAACCATAATTGATTCTTTCAACTTTTCTCCAAGACCTTGAATCTGATTAACTATTTGATCAACCTGCAAAAGATAACTTGCTATATTTTCTTCCTCTTCCAACTTCAAACTCTCAAACTATCTTCTGAAAGTCTAAAGCTTGGCTTGCTAAACCTTTCCATCACCTTTGTAAATATTCTCAAGTTTTACCTAAGTTTCATGAGAAAAATTATATTGCATAACTTTAACAAATTTTGATTCACATAAGCCACATAAAATAACATTTAAAGATTTAACATTATTTTCACTTGCCTTCTTTTCTGTCGGAGTAGTTACAAGTGTTTGTGGCTCTTCATATTCATCTACCACTGCTTGTCATATGTTGAATCCAAGGGCTATAAAATAAGTCTTCATCCTTATGCTCTAAAAAATATAATTTGTCCCATCAAACAAAGGTGACTTATTTGTATAAAAACCTTCATGTGATCCAGCCATCGTGCTTTCTTGATCTACCTTCAAACTGTAAAACTTTTTCAAAGGAACCTGCTCTGATACCTATTGTTAAGCATGAAATATACTGAGAGGGGAGGTGAATCAGTATATTATATATCTTATTTATTAATAGAATTATTTTTATTTAACCACTTAACCACACATTAAAGATATGAAATAAAATTGAAACAATAATATGCACCACACAAGAGAGAGATAAACCAGATTTATAGCTTTCCAAATGACCTTTGGCATTCACCCTTTGTGACCCTTCAATCCTCATGGAAAATGACACCAAACTTGAATGACCCTTCGTATCCTTACATTTAAAAAGTCATAGGGTGACCCTTCATAAGCAAAACCATCCTTTCCTCTTTTGTCTTTATCTTGATGAATTTTTGTATTCCTCAAAGTGTCCTTTCATGGAAAAATGTGCCACCCTCTTTTATCTTCGCATGGTGACTCTTGGAATTCCTCAAGATGACTCTTCATGAGAAAATGCATCCCATTCCTCTTTTATCTTTTACCCCGTAACTCTTTGACTTCTCCATGGGCCCTCTTTTGTCTTATATATAACCAAAACTATATTCATTAATATTAAATAAATATTAACACACATTAGCCAAGATTGAATATTAAAAACATCATTAAATGCACTGGGTCCTTTATCACCAATAATTCTATACCTTTGACATCAATGACAATATTTCCAATAGAAACATTGATAATTCATAGAAAAAGTAAGGTTAATCTACACAATCAATGCATATATAAAAATATAGATTCAAAGAAATAACACTCAAAGTAATATGTGTAAGAGAAAGTCATGTGTAATAAATGTAAATTATCTCAATATGATTAATGGAAATGGTTGTATAAATATGTAACATGTGTAAATTATACCAAGATGACCCCAATGCAAACATGCCCCCAATGTAGGTAAGTAGCTTCTAGGTAGAGGAATGTCCTGCATCTATATGTCTATGTCATATATAACATGTATGTATTGTATCTTAATCATTTATACAATGAAACACATGTGCATATAAAACTTGGATATATAATTTATCATATGTGTTAAATCATAAATAAATTACATAAACAAGCAATACATGTTATGCATAGGTCATGGTTTTTTATTTTTTAAATATTTTGATTTTTTTTTCTAAATTTTGTAATTTTTTTAGTGTTTTTGTATTTTATTTTTATCAAATTTGAGTTATAAATTTGCTAACCAATGATCTCATTAATGGGATGCTCTAATGTAGGTCTTGGATCAATAGTGAAAAATGTCACCCATTGTGGGTGAGCAGTAACACATGTATTTGTATTAGAATGAGAGAAGTGATATAAGGTTGTAGTATATCCATCAAAGTCATTATAAACAATATGATCTCAAGTATGATATGTAACTTTAATAATTATAGTATACTATGAATTCTATAGTAAGTATGATAATGTGCTTGTGTTCATTGTGGAACACATGAAGTAATAGTTTAAGACATGATTGAGTAGTTAATTCCTGCTAAATTGGGATAGGTATATAATGTAATCGATGTTAAAGTATTAGTATCTAATAAAATCAATTACTTTATTTTGAACTATTTGTATGATGTGTAACTAGCTATGGTGTAGCCTTCTATGGGAAGGTCTATGGATGAATAAGATACTAAGATGATATAATTATAATTATAAGCACTATGTTGTTATGTATATACTTCATGCATATGTGTACTAAATATGGTAATGCATGATTATTATGTTTCCAAAGGCATTTTAACAACATATCAAATGCCCCTATATTAGGTATAACTAAGAATAAAGTAGAAACTACCATAGGGCCTACCTTGAGTGGTAGTAAAATGCTCCCAAGAGGGTTCTATATCTTCCCATAAAATCCTTTGAATATATTTTTATATCCATAAAATCACTAATTTTATATCCGAGACTAGCAATAAGTTTCTTCACTTGATCCATTATCTACCATGACATTATGTATAGGCTATGAATCAATGTAAGCACACACAAACAATGGTGCATATATAGAATCATCATCAATAATCTCATGCTTTTCAAATGTGATTGTAGGTATGTGTACTTGTATACTCTAAAGTAAGCTAATAATACCACCTAAATATTTTTCCTCTTCAATCCTAGAAGCATAATATGATGGAGGAGGATGTGCATTATAAGTCATGAAGATTTGGCTTAATGTTAGTCTCTTTTACCACATGACTTGTAAAGGTATTGGAAAATATTTTCAACTTTGAATTAAAACTAGGATGTGTCCTTGAATCATTTGTATGCATATCAAGCTCAAGATTGTTTTCATTTGTCAAATCTTGTATCTTATGTCATAAACTGATGTATTTATTAGTTAAATGCCCTGTGCATCTATAATAATCACAATATGCATTACTATCAAATACCTTATATTGAGGCCTACTCATATAAACCTATTTTTTGGGAGGGATATATATGATATTATACTCAAATAAATATTTTAGTATATCTTATGACGAGGTTTAGGTAATTATAAAAATTGCCTCCTTTGAGGAGCTGATAAGACAATCTGATTGGTATGTTGTTACACTATGTTAACTATAATTTTTGCATCATTATTAATTTATCACTCACTCTATATTTTAAAGGTGGTTTATTTTGAATTTTTTTAGTAAAATCAGTTAGAGTGCTATATCCATACTTTAATTTATTCATATAAATGAGCCTAACTTTGTGATCCTTGATTGTATGGCATAAGTCATAAAAATATTTAAAGTGTTTGAATAAATTATACTCATGTAGTGGGAAATTAAAGCTTTACTTGAATATATTTTATAACTCAATATCAACGATTGGATTTTTCATATTAGAGAGCATGTTCTTGTAATTGAGCTCACATTCACTAACAAGATCATTTGATCCTTGTTTAAGTTTTAAAATCTAGGCATATGACATCTTCTCATTGATGTTGATTGAAAAATGTGTTGAGAATTGATCAACCAAAGGATTGAAGGTGTGGAATGATTAAAAAATGAGGTCATATAGCCAACACAAGGCATAGTTCTTAAGACTCCCTAGAAACAACCTAGTCAATAGCTTATCATTGGACACATAGTCCAAACAAGCTATGTGAAAGGCTCAAAGGTGTTGTTTTAGATCATGTTTACCATCATATAATGTAAAATAAAGTGACACAAAACTTTTAGATAATATTTAAGCTAAGATATTGATGCCAATGAATTATTTAGTAATGAAAGAGAATTAGTGGCATGACCTAGTCTAGAATAACTTTGTTTCAATTGTAAAAAATAACTTGAAGATCAAGAACTATTTGTATAATAATTTTAGCATTAAACACATTAACATATGTATTAGTGGATGGTGTCACATGAGTAACAATTCTAGGTGGTATGAAATTATTATTTATAGGGAGATTTATAGTAATATGAAGATAACCTTGTGTTTCTCCCACACCATGGGTGGGCCTTATATGTGTAACAATATGTGTGGACATAAGAATAGTAGTAGTAGTGGTAGTCTAAACACCTATTGTAGATTTGATACCTTTAAAAGGTATATTATTATTACTAAAAGGATCATGTTATTTCTTAGATGTGACAACCTTATCAATATTTTTTCATTTCATCTCTAGTCACATGAAACCACGCATCATGCAAATGTGGATTCATATGAAGATATTAAGTTAATTATTATTTATATACATCATCATATATAACACACACATTAATATTTTCTTCCATTATGATCATGTGTTAATTGTGTGAAATATATGGGGAAATTAGAAATCAAAAAATAAAATTTGAAACCTCAATAAGGTTGAAAGAAATCCTAAGGTAATGTAAGGTTTTTTGTACTCAAAGGAATAACAGTTAATTTTAGGGTTCTAAAGATTGAAACCCTAAGAGGAAGAGACCCCCTATGAGGGGAAATTAGAAATTAGATCTGGAAATTAGATGTAAACACAAAAGTATGAAATATTAATATAAAATATTGTAACCCTAAAGGTACCTAGGGACTACTACATTCAATTTAATGAACGGGTTCACTAGTATGTTTTAACTCATTTTAGATTAGTGGTTTAAATAATAAAAAATATTAAGACTAATTCAAATTATATTATCTATGTATAAGTTAAGAAAATATGAATGTAAAAATAGAGTATGATATATTTATTGAAATTTACTATTTATGGAAATGACCTTAAAGATATGGTACTTAGCTTGTTTAGGTTTTGTTCTGGTTTGTTACAGTGTTGACTTACAAAAAGGGTTCTGCAGGGGATATATGTTGACTCAGATCAAGAAATAAATTATGAAAGTCAACTATAAAAGTTTGGTAAATATTGGATGCCTATGACAACTATATTCATCTACACTTTTTCATATTCTTTTATGGGATTTGTGTGCATTTTTGAAAATTTGGATTGTCACATTTACATCAGCTCATGTGTATTCATATGCCTTCAGACCTATGTAAACAAATTTATTTTCCTTATATTGGACTCAAAACCCTAGATTTCACTCTTAAGATAAATGTGACCTAGAAAAATGGATTATTGGGATGATTTGATTTGACCTCAACCACCCTTTGCTAAGTAGCCAAGCATTTCCTACATTCCAATACTCTGAAGATGGCTCAAACCACACATAGTTCTTCACCTAACCATGTGTGTGCAATCAATGTAATATTAATATGTTGTGCAATAACATGTGTAGTCTTAAACATTTGAAAACTTGTAATTTTGACCTTAAAATGGTATTATAATTGGCTTAGGGCATGTTATTTTAAGGGGCTTCACATTTTAAAGCTTTAGGATAATTCTTCTGAATGTGAAAATATTTTCTAGTGATAGATATATGCTTGTTAGATAGGAATAGACTTAGGCTTGACATGATTATATATTTGATTATCTAGGTAATTTCCCTCCAAACCAACATGTAAAATGTAAGGGTTAACACAAAGTAAGAATTTAAATTTGTGAAAATATCTATTAAAAGGTGGGGGGATGATTTTGGCCAAAGTAGACAAATCTAGTAAATAGATCCATTTGGTTGTGACTAAGGGTGCCTAGAAAGTAGGAAATACTAATTTGAAATCAGGAGATAGTCTTAGTAAGATAGTAAGCTATTTAGATAAAGACTAGGTAAATATTGTACATTAATAACAAAAATTTAGGAATGTCAGATCTATAGATAAAAGAATGTCTATGAAAGAGTGTGAGAAAGAGTCAATTATGTACGCACAAGTTAACTATAGTAATTTTTGGTAAAAATGACATTTTAAAGTGCCTAATAAAAAATATGAGTGTCTATAAAATTTATATGGACTAATCAATGTATAATATCATAATATGCATATTTTCATAGATCATAATATCATAAGGTGATACATTCTTATCGAATATGTCATCATTGTCAAATCAAGTGCATTGAGATATGGCATTAAAATTAAAATATATGTCTATAAGATATGGGATGGTAGGTGATTACACCTCATGTTCTTTTGGTCATTACATAGTATCATCATTGTTAGGCATTATTTTGGGCACCCATTTTTGAGATATAACACTTATCCACTATGGGATTTTTTTCATCAATTTTAGTTTTTATCTCTTGAAATGGAAATCATACCACCTTGGAAATAAAACATTATATGATCACAAGGATCATCCAGTGTCACATTCATTTATTTTAAACAAGGTGTTCTTAATAAAACATTATACTATAATAAATTAGGCCTAACATGGAATGTAGTAAGACACATCTTAAGACTAAATGATATAGGAAATTGGATATAGCCCATCATAATATAGTCACATAAATAAATATTAGCCAGATGTTTAGTGTCACATCAAGGAGATATAAGAAAAGTAATAATACACATATTAAATTCATTTTTATCATCAATCATAATGTTTTTACATTTCCCCCCGCTCTATATAAGCACTAACGATCAAAGGTTTTTCATTTAAAATATAATTTTTGGTTTTCTCACACAAAATTTTGTTTAGAGCAATACTTTTCTTAGGTACATATTTATTATGAGATGGAACAAAAAAATAGACTAGGTTACTCAATATTAGAAGGTATGATTGAGGCTTTTGGTTTTGTAATAGATACACCCAATGTAAGGTCACCAATATCACTAAGATATTGTATTTTATGTTTTAAATTACAACACCTATGCATTGCATGACCATTGATTCTATTATATTAATAAGAGAATTTATAATAAAATTTTCATGGCAGATAATCCCAATCACAACTCTTGATGAAAGGTAATAAAACCTAATTTTTTGGATTGATTAAAATGTGATTGGATGGGCCCATAACCATTTGGAACACAAATGAGGGTTCTAGTCCATAAATTCTAAAACTATTTTTCCAAATATAAAAATAGTCACAATAGGTCAATCCTGCATCCTCTATTAGGGTAGCCTGAATGCTAGTGGGATTTGAACTTTGGTTGTGATGATATGAGTATATACACTTTATCCTTTACAACATGTTATTATCAAGGAACTTATTCAATGTTGAACTTTGACTTTCTTTAAGCTTGTGATTTTTTTTTGATTTAAGGGAAGGTGTATGCATTATTGTAGGTGTCCTGCTATAATAAGCTAATGGTTTAGATTTTGTCTTGATTGGTGCATGGCTAGTGATAAGAATCTTAGAAATAAAAACATAATGTGAATCATGAGTCTAATATTCAAGCACATGTTATTGTATAAATTTATCCTCAAGTGACATAACATCATAACAAAGATATTTGAAAGAATAATAGGCATGATAAAACACTGTATATTTGAGAATCCATTGGTTGATATTTCAAAATATACATGAAAGTATTGAATCCCATAAAATAATCATAAATAGGATTATATTTTATTTAGTGAATAGATATAATAATCTAAAATGTAACAATTGGTCCCATATTAGTGGCAAGTTATGATAGGAAAACCTCTTACAACATAAGTTAGGTGTATAGAGAACCACTTGAAAGAGTGTGAAACTAATTTAAAGCATGACCCATTAGGATTATAGGAAATGTTTTAAATAATATTTGATAAGTAGCACCATATTTCTCAATAGAAGCATGAAATTTATATAAATGTAAACAAGTATCCCCATATCCATCAAAAAAATTATTTTTTGGTATTATAAAAATAAGTGAGATTATAGAATCATAAATATTATGCACTATCAATTGGCACGTAAGTGCGCAGAGTTAGAGGATAATTATGTGGACATGTACCATAATATATACATGTTATAGACATTACACATGCAATTAAAATAATGCATATGCGTTATTTGAGTTGAGGCTCAAAATCACCGAGCCATAACACTTATGTGCTATAATGCATATGTGTTATAGTGCATACCTATTTTGATTTTTTAATTTTTTAAATGTGAATAGATCAAGAGAGAAAAATTTAAATTGATAGAAGAAATGCATGTTATAACATATATGCACTATAATGCATACACATTATAACATGTATGCATTTTAGTGACTTTTCACCCAAAAGGAAAAAAATGATATTTGTTTATGTTTTGGGTGAAAAAAATAGGTTCATATTTACTAAATTAAATGTTAAGTATAAGTAATCCTTATAATTTAAATTTATTTTAGTAAATATAATAAATTAGGGTCACTCTACATCTAATAGAGTTGGTCTCATAGTTGCATGAGTTGCAATATGGAATATAATTTTCAAAATATACTCTGGTCAATACTTAGGCATTTTCAAGGTTTCAATATTTAACTTAGGGAGTGTTGTAACCAAAATTTTCACCTTAAGAGAAGGTTATTCAGACCTCTCCAAATTTGGTTAAACTTGGGATTACCCCTAGACCTGTGGGTTGTCTATAACAGGGCTAAACCTTTAGATGAGGGGATAACTTCCCTCAATGAATAAATTAGGCTCACTTTCATAACTCTATAACTTGATTGATTTGAAAATGGGTAAGAAATAACTGAAATAAACATAAATATAGTGGTGATGAACCAAATTTTTTTGACCACTACTGCACATTGCACAATACACTAAGACCTATAAGATAATATAAACATATACACATCCTAGAATGAACCTATTGAATCAATGTTTTGTATAAGGGTAAGGAATTTTAAGGATAAGAGGGAAGAATAATTACACTTAAAAACCCACAAGAGACCCCTAGTGACACCAACTACAAACTATAATAGATAAACAACCACATGAGGCAAGATAAATAGGACACAAACAACAAACAAGGTGATGTACATCTACACTTGATAAGATCAACCATTTAGAGATTTATCACTACATGTATCCATAAAATAAGGTAAAAATTAGATACATTTATAAAAAATGAGCAAGGGTTTGCCATACGTAGGTGGAGGATACCTTTCAAGCCAAAAGTGGCTCAATATATAACACATGTGTGAGACAAGAGAAAAAGAGTGTAGAAGAGATAGAATAGACAAGTGTCATGTGAGTATAAAATAAGAGAGGAGTTTTGTAAATGAATTAATAGGTCCTATATGACATGTTTTTCTCTTCTTCAGATGCTCCAAATCTCCAAGTGGCAGGGGGGTTGAAATTCATGCTTAACACCTTGACTAGCTTCTTGATACTCCCCTTTATCTTGACATGCTGAAGGACAAGTGGAATTATTGGTGGTAAAATAAGTTTATCATACATATTTTATCTAATATTAACACCTATTATCTGACCTCAATAATCTATTCTTGACACATCACCTCTTTCTCATGCAAGTTGTGTAGAGGGCTCTTCATCTCTTTAGGCCTATTTTGCACACAAGTGTCAAAAATTGGTTTTGTCTTATCCATCTAGTATAAAATTGATGGATGGAATATTGGAATCATATCAGACCTAAAAATTTCCATTTAAAGGCCTCAAACTATCCCTAATAGGTCACTCTCTATCAAAAGCCCCAATTAGGCCTCATTCCTTATAGCCTTAATTTTTTTATAAATCTTTTTGTGTGGGAGTTTTAAAAATTATATTGATAAAATAAATGAATATTATAGGACCCTTTATGTCCTTACATTTTCATACCAAATTTCATGAGCTGAATCCAAGTGGAAGTCTATTTTTTCTGCCTATCTCTTCTGCTAATTAGGCCTTTAGGCCTAGAAAGTGGATTTTGGATCTAAACTCATCTTGTACTTATGAAACCTATGGAAATTGTATGATTAAATTTACCCATGAAAATAAAAAACTCCATGTCAAGTTTGGGATTTTGTAACATTGTTTTTATATCCAAATAATGAAATGGCCAAAACACAAGCCCTTCACAAGCCTATTTGGACTGCCTTACAAAATAGAATTTGTTTAGTCACATGGGTTCATAAGATTTTTTTTGGATTTAATAGCTTGGAAAAGTCCCAAATGACATCATACCATGAATGGGAATATCTCCCCTTCTTATAACACCCATAAAACATAAAAAACATGTAAAAATAGGGTATTTTGGGTAGTTCATACAACTCAAGTAAATGGGATGATGCTTAGAGGAGTTTTTAAGATGTTATGGGTCATTTAGAAGTCCATATAATTGATATAAAGGTATATAATTACATTCTTCTCTCATCAGAGTGTTTTAACTCTCTTAGGCATATTGAAAATGGTTTGGGTTCCTAAGGATGATTTATAAAGCTGGACATATGAATATTACAACCAATTCCATAAACTTGAAGTGTTATAGGGTTTGTAACTTTTGCTAAAAGCAAAATGTCCCATGAAAATCCTCTTGACTGTACCAAGCAAATCAAGATGTCCTATCAGTTAGAAACAATCATTTTGAGAGAGGTGAGCAAGTTTTAGGTCTGTAGGTGGTTCTCCTAAGGTGATTTTGGTCTATACTTACCTCAAAAAGGTTTTATCTAAACAATTTCCAATAGTTTTCCAACCACCCTCCTTCATAAAGTCCTTTGTACTCTTATTAACCTATGCCTAGGGTTCTTGTGTTGGTCTACCAATTATACCCTAAGTTGCCTATTTTCACCTTTTCTTTCTCTGTTGGAGTTTGTGACATCTTATAATGTTTGCATGTCTCTTAACATATAATTAGGGACTCAATGATATATCCAAGATCTAATTGGCTCTACCTCTAAGATTGCCTTTGGCATGTGTATACAAGGGCTATTAGGTCTGAATAAGGGATGTTGACTATGTTTCCATTTATTGTTGATTAACTTTGAAATATGATGAGATAATTCATAACCTCCCATAAAATTCAAACATTATACTATATCTCAATATTTTTGTAGATCTTTCAGGCCTTAAAACAAGTAAATTCCTCTAGAGGTAATTAGACATGACTATGTGTGGACTTCCAGGCCTGTGTTAGGTCTTTTAATCTATTCCCCTGTCTAGGTTTCAAGTGGATTCAAAGACTTAGGAAAACTTAAGCCCTTTTCTTAGATCCTTCAAATACTCATACAACTATTTCCTCTTGTTTCCAAGTCTATCTCTCCAAATAGACCTACAGGTCTATGACTGCTTGTATATGTGCATATGAGAATGGTATGCTAAATGGTGTCTTAAGAGTCTTGTTAACATTAAAGCATTTTAAATTATTGATCAAGCCATTTATGATTTTATACTTCCTTAAAATTCCTTAGAACCTAGTGTTTCATCATAAACTTTGTCTCAAGACACCTATCACTCTTGGCTAACTATAGGTGTTATTTTGGGCATTTGACTGAGTTTTGAAAAGTTCGTTGAAAGAAAAAACAACCATACTCACTCTCAAAGGTTTTGTCTCTTTTTTTGTGATGTTTTAAATCATTCTCATCTCTGAATCTCCTTTCTATATCAATCTCAATGTCCAAGATAACCTCACAACTGATAGGCTGTAGGTGACCATTTGGAAGTTTTGAGTATGACTGTGTATGAAATGGTCTTAAGATGACCTCTTAAAACCTACCCTATCATATTAAAATGTCAAAACATTTTCAAATGTATTTTATAATTCCATTTAAATCTTATTTATCCCTTCGAGACATCTTCAAATTCTTGTGCTCACTATTCATACAAACATAATCCACTCACAAAATCTTGTAGGTGACCGCCTAGAAATTCTCAGTGTGTAATCTTAATTTTTTGATTTTCTCACTTCACCATGGAACTTAAAATAGGGATTATTTATCATTAGGGATTATTTCTTGATGCATCCAAAATTCATTAGCATCTCAAAACACCTTTAAATCTTGTGTTCTTGTTTACATAGTCAATTCTGTAGCTGGCTCTTTTTAGGAATTGTTAGCTCAGTTTGTCAACTTATTGACTCATATGAATGGAGATACTTATTGTTACACTAAAATTTTTATTAAAACATCACAATGTTATTTCATACTTGATACATTCAACTTTTAATGTTAACAACATTGGTTCTCTTGGATGATAGACCTATAAGACTGTAGCAAATGGTTTGCAACATATGTAGAGGCACTTAGAAAATATGCAAGCCATGACTATGGAAGTTTATATATTATTGATCTCATTACACCAACACATATTAAAATATAAAATACAAATCTAAACTTCTTGGAAAATCATTTTAAATTACTCAAAACACCCTATATGTAAAAACACATAGAACATAGTCCAAGATGGTGAATGAAAATACAACTAATTTAAGACTTGTACATAATATGTGAGTGATAAATAATCCATTTATGTAGTTAAAGGGGATTATGAGACTATGAAAAAACTTTCAATTGCATTTGACCACCTGAAAAACTTAGAAACATGACTAGTCACTTACGAAAATGCATAAAAGAGAAATCAATTGATAAAAGGACTTCCAAATGTGCCAAAATGAAGAATGAATGTTTGTAAGGAATATATAGACATATAATAAGCTTTTATAAGTAGTTTAAAGCATCAATGATTTAAATTTTTTCACTAAAGTTACTCCAAATTTAGCTTGTGGGGTTTTAGGCCTTCAAAAAGTAGTCTGCCTTCTTAGCGATTGTTCATAAATATAAGAGCATAAATATAAATAACAATTCCAAAAATTGTAATAAAATAGGGGTCCCAAAATTTTTATAAAACTTATCCCTCAATTCTACCTGTATCGCCTATACCATCTACTTGAAGTTGGCCTTCACTAGATTGTGAAGGGGATGATGAGAGAAAGAAGGATATGCCTACAATTGTTGAACTCCAAAATTATTAAAATGATTGTTCATGAACTATAAAATATGAAAGGACACTCTGAAACTATTTTAAATTGCACATGAATTCCAAAAGTCTATATAACTTCTCTTAAACCCCCAAACTAGCGTTGAAGTGCAAAAATTTGACTTTATCTAACAAGTTGATAGGTGTGATCGTTTAGTAACTAATATAAGATATTTTTAAAGTGTATTTTATGGATTTTAAATTTATGTAACTTTGAAAAATGTAAATATTAGCCAAAATCACCTTTTTCACTCATTTTCAACACCATAGAGTTAGCAAATGATTCTCAAACTTTACAAAACTTCATGAAATGTTGTGAAAAGGTGTTTGACATATGAAATGACATTGATCAACCAATAATAACCTATGACACATGTTGACCATGACCTATCTCCTCATGACACCTCTAGATCATTATGTGACCAAAATATGACCTTGCCTTAATCTTTCCAAACTTACCTTAATAAATGATAATAAGGTATTTTGGATTCAACTAGGATGCCCTATATCACCTAAGGTTCAATTTTTTTACTACAAGGATCCTATTTTGACATGGAGGGTCAAAATTAGATATAAAATTGGTGACTCATAGGGGTAGCATGGTTGCTATGCTGACTAGACCAATAGCCTTGTCCTTCCATTGTGCTATGGAGTCAATTGCACTATGAGACAACAATACTAGACCTTGATACTTGAACAACAAGATAACTTGATTACCTCAAAAACACACAAAAGGAAGACACACACAAAATCAAATAAAGGAAGACACACACATGTTATAACTAAGTACTTAGGGAACACAACAAGAACTTAAGCATATTGAACTATACACAAACTAACCTGATACAAATTTTGTCCTCCTGGATCAAAGGGGAAAATTGCACCATCCTTTTTTATATGAGATTAAGGAGTGCATGAAGTAGTTTGACTTTTGATCTTTGGTTTTGATTTCTTCAACTCCTTCATGCTTGCCACTTTCTTTAGCATGATCTTCAATGCAATAATAATAGTTGTAAACATATCACCTATGAAGTTGAATTCCTCTTGTGAATCAACCATATTATCATGGTACTATTTAGCTATAAAGTGACCCAATGATGCTTCATCTAGGCATGATTCATTGTTCTTTATGACATGTTGAATGAGATTAAACTTGTTATCAACTAAAATCTCATCAAGTTCTTCGATGAGCTTTGCATACTCAACCCCATATTCATCATTGTATTCAACTTGAACAATAAGAAGTGTAGGTTTTTGAAAGGATTCAAATTATCCACATATCTCATTGAATCTTTGCCATAAGTCATCTTGTTCCATGGAAATAGTAGTGGATCCATATTCAATTTTATTTTTAGATTCAAACTCTTGGTAATTATCATGAATACCAACCAATTCAGCTGATGTGATGTCTATTGACACTTGGATTTGCACCCTTGAAGAGATGATTATTTCTCCTCATCCAAGTGACAAAATAGAATAATCTCTCTTGCTGTGGGTGATAATTTTGTTGAGATGAATCTCTAGATTAGGGGATAGCTCCCCTTGATGCACCTTTAAGATCTTTCTAAACTAACAACTCTAAATGAAAAGGGAGAAGGAAAACAACTGAGAAGATAAGTGGTGATGCACCAATATTTGATATCTTGTCACTTGACTAAAATCACTACCTAAAGACTAACAAAGTTTATTCACACAAACTCATAACTTTTTGTGCATTGTCACATCAATGTTTCACATGTTAGATTCGAGAAGGTATTTGAAATTTAGGAGAGTAATAGATAATTATATGAAAGAATATAGTCTTAAACCACTTCTAAAATGTCTTTATACCTATGAAAAAATACTAAAAAGGACCTGCAACAACACTCTTTTTTCACATTGGTAGGCAATTGAGGATAACAGGGTAGAAAAGATAACCTTCACTAAACAAGAATAACATAATTTGGACCAATACAAAATAATGTAGCATGTGAGTGGCAAATGACTTGTATTATTTCTTCAAGAGTTACTAGTAAAAATCTAGCTAGAGTTTCACTATCACCAATAGAGGCCCCAAAATGATTAGAAAGAACACATTTATATAGTTTTTAGAAGGAGGTCGAGCCAAGGAAGTTCAAAGGTCACTTAGATGTGTGTCATATTAAGGATGAAACAATTACACTACATTTTGTAAGATGTTCTCTTTTTGATTATGCATACAAGATCAAAATACTTCAAACTATGTTTTGCCATAAATAGTTCCATTATCTAGAAATTTGTTTGGATGCTAGTTGTTCCTTATTATCCTACCAAATTGTGAAATGGTATAACAACTCACTCTATCGACTTGCCTATTTCTGTTTGCTTGTGCACATATGTTTAGGATCTCACCATTTGTCATCTTTATCTTTGCCTTTTAGTTCCAATTGAGCCTTTATTTTAAACTTCAATGGCTATTTTTTTAGTCTAAGATTGATGTTTTGCGGGTTGTCACTCCTTTGTTTGAATCCCAATGACTAGTTTTCATAGTCTAAACTTGGCATTTTGTAGGCCATCACTCCTTTGGTATTTCTTTAGACTTCTTATCTTTGGTATTATATTAGAAAATTTGTCCAAAAGAATTTATTCGAGCTCTTATTCCTTTCCTCTTAGCATTTTTTCCATGGATGATTCTCCTGAAAGAACTCATTCAAGTTTTTATGTTTGATAATTTCTCTAAAAGAATTCCTTAGACAATATTTATGAAAGAATTCTTTTAGGTTTTATACAAGTGACCCTTTGGCTTTGTGAAAATGCCCTTTAGATTTTTAAAATGGTCCACCTCTTCCCCAAAAAAATCCTTCAGACTTTGTGCAAATGTTCCTTTTGAAAGGAACATACCCTTTGAAAGAAATGTAAATGACCCCTTTGGCTTGAAAGTGGCCTTAAAAAAAATGCAAGTGTCCTTTGGGATTATTGTCATCTACCCTTTGGAAAAGATGATGTGATTTTTGAAATGGTCCACTTGTCTCTTGGCTTCAATTCCTTCAAGTTTTTCATAAAGGAAATTTTTTGTGGAATTTTTTACAAAGTGCTCTTCAAAAAATGGAAGTGACCTTTTGGAAATGGTCCACTTAGCCTCAAAGATGCCCTTTAAAAATATGAAACATACCCTTCAAACTTTTGGAAACGGTCCACTTTCCCTTTGGAAATTCATGATTATCCTTTCAAAAAATTGAAAGAGACCACTTTCACTTCGGGAGATTTCTTTTGGATAAATTTTTGAAAGAATTCATCACTTGGTTGGAAGAAAACCTGAAATAAATACATTAGTAAACCATTTGAAAGAATTTTATGCAAAGGACTTAGCCAAAAGACTAAAGAACAAAGCTTTCAAAAGGAAAACACTTGGGTTTTTTACATGTAAAAGACTTCATATTTTGTATAAGAACACTTCTTACATATTGTACATGAAACCTGCATACTAGACTTGGACAAAGGTATAAAATCAAACATTTTGCAAATAGGGGTGCCAAATTTTGGCCTAAAAGGGCAAAATTTGGTTAACAATGTCCTTCTCAATCACCTCCTCTCTAATGTATTGATCAAGATCTTTGTGAAGAACTACAACATGATCTTTATCTTCTCTTTATTCACTCAATAAGGTTGAATTTTGCTTGTCTTCACCAAGGGGAGTCCCTATAGTTAAATATTCATCATAGACACTTGAGTCATCTTCTTGATCAACTGTAAATTTATCTTAATTTTCTTTGGTTGTCTCCCATAAGATGGGGTCTCCTTCAAGAAGGGATGAGGTCAGAGGGTGGTGAACAAGTTGATGGGTTAGAGAGGGAGTATGAGGTGTAGTTGATGTTTCATGAATGGGCATTGGGATGAAAGGAGTACTCTTGAAATTGGGGGTCTTAAAAATGGGAGATTCTTGAAGGGAAATCATGTTCAATTGGGCTATAAACACTTCATTTTATTCAACAAGCCCCTCACCTTTATCATAGCCTTCATGAGGATCTTCAATAAATACAACTTTGTCTTCCACCTTCTCAACTAAGACCTCTTTTTTATGTTGAAAATATTGTTGAATAGACATCCAAGATGGACAAGCTATATGTTTTTGAGGAGAAGGCAATGGGGCTTGAGCAAACATAAGGTTTTCTTTCTTGACATCAAATTCTTGGTCCTAACTCTCTTCATATTTCTTTCCCCAAGACTTCACTACTTGGTTCCAAGTTGGAAATTTAAATATATTATACTCCTTTGAATATTGGATTGGCTCTCTTGGAGGCTCCTCTTTAGGGTAGTGAATGGTTGCATGAGGATAAGGGGCATAAAAATTTGATATGGAATACAAGAGGGTTCTTGGAAAGGGGAGAGAGAAACTTGCATAGGTTCAAATTCTTAAAAAATAGTTGGCATGGTATAATTAGGAATAATATTATAAGAAGGACTTCAAGATGATAAGATCTTGCTTTCTTGAGGAAGGATAGGTATAGACTGAAGAAGACTACCTCTAAGAAGCTGTTTCTTAAGAGCTTGTACTTCTTCAAGAGTCTTAATCACATCTTGTTCTTATTGACATACTTATTTATAGGCTTATTCATAAGGCTGATCCAAAACATCATGATCATATAGAGAAGGAATAGGATGACCATAGGGCTACCATGGCTCATAGGACTGATCACAACCTTGATAGGGCTGTTAAGGAACATAGTATGGGTCATGATAAATTTGATAGGGAGGTGTATAATAGGGAATACCATTATATCCAGCCATAACAACTTCATTTATCAAATGAAATAAAATATTTTTATCAAATTCTTTTACAATAAGTATGTAGGTTGCTTATAACCAACTAATTGCATTCAGAGTCACCATTGTTGTTTACTTGAACACTTCCTAAAAGATAATAGGTAGAAGAAAACACCAAAATTTCTTCCACTCTTTTGGACCTTAGGTCCCACCAAGCATGCCATAACAATTATAGCCAAATTTTTTACCCTAAGAGAAGGTTATTCAAACCTCTTAAAATTTAGTTAAACATTGTATTACCCCTAGATTTGTGGGTTATCTATAGTAGGGGTAAACCTCTAGATGAGGGGCTATCTTCCCTTGGTGAATCACTTAGTCTCACTTTCACTACTATATAACTTGATTTATTTTAAAATGGGGAGATATAATTGAAATAAACCTAACTACAATAGTGATGCACTAAAATTTATTGACCAATACCACATATTGCATAATACACTAAGACCTACAAGATAACATGAACATACACACATCCTAGAATGAACTTATTAAATTAATGTTTTGTATAAGGGTAATACATTTTAAGGATAAGAGGGAAGAATAATTCCACTTGAAAACCCATAAGAGACTCCCGATGACACCAAATACAACCTATAATAGAGAAATGACCACATGAGACAAGATAAATAAGACACAAACAAGGTGATATACATTTACACTTGATAAGATCAATCATTTTGAGATTTATCACTACATGTAGACATAAAATGAGGTAAAAATTAACTATAGGTGGAACAAATGATAATGGATTTGCCATACCTAGGTGGAGGATACCTTTTAAGCCAAAAGTAGCTCACTATATAACACAAGTGTGAGAGAAGAGAAGAAGAGTGTAGGAGAGAGAATAGACAAGTGTCATGTGAGTTAAAAATAATAGAAGAGTTAGTAAACTACCTCAATAGGTCCTAGATGACATGTTCTAATCCTCTTCAAATGTTCCAACTCTCCAAGTGGTGTGGAGGGTTGAAATGCATGCTTGATACCTTGACTAGCTTCTTAACACTCCCCTTTATATTGACATGTTGAAGGAAAAGTGTCATTCGTTGTGGTTAGATCAGTTTATCCTACATTTTTTATATACTCTTGACACCTCTCATTTTATTCAAATAGGTTCTTCTTGACACATCACCTCTTTCTCATGCAAGGTGTTTAGAGGGCTCTTCATCTCCTTCGGCCTATTTTGCACACAAGTGTCAAAACTTGGTTTTGTATTTTATAGTTAATCCAAACTTCATGGATGGAATATTGGAATCATATCAGACCTAAAAAAATCCATTTTTAGGTCTCAAACTATCCCCAATAGGTCACTCTCTACCAAAATCCCCAATTAGGCCTCATTCCTTATAACCTTTTTTTCTATAAATCTCCTTGTGTGGAAGTTGTATGAATTATATTGAAAAAATAAAGGCATATTATATGACCCTATATGGCCTTAGAGTTTCATACCAAATTTCATGATTTGAATCCAAGTTTAAGTCTTCTTTTTCTACCTATCTCTTCTTCCAATTAGGCCTAATTAGGTCTCTTGGCCTAGAAAGTGGATTTTGGCTCTAAATTCCTCCTAAACTTTTGAAACCTATGATAAGTGTGTGATTAAAATTAACCCATGCCAATACTAACATCAATGTCAAGTTTATAATTTTGCAACACTATGCTTATAGCCAAACCATGAAATGGCCAAAAAATAAGCCCTTTGCAAGCCCGTTTGGACTACCTTGCAAAATGGAGTTTGTTTAGTCACTTCTAAGGGTTATTGAGAAATTATTTAGATTTTAAAAGCTAGGAAAAGTCCCATGTGACCTCATACAATGATTGGGAAACTCTCCCCTTATCAGAACACTTATAAAACATAAACAATAGGGTATTTGGGAAGTACATATAAATCAAGTACATGGGATGATGATCAAGGGAGTTTTGAAGATGTTATGGGTCATTTGGAAGTCCATATCATCCATCTAGAGGCATATAATTTCATTATTCTCCCATCAAGTTGTTTTAGATCTCTTAGGTAGCCTAAAATTGGTTTAGGTTCTTAAGGATGATTCATAAATCTGTATGTATGAATCCCCCAACCAATTCCATAGACTTGAAGTGTACCAAGGTGTGTAAATTACCCTAGGAGCACAAGATCTCATGTAAATCCTCCTGACCATACGAAGCAAAACAAGATGGACTATCAGCTAGAAATAAGCATTATAAGAGAGTTGATCAAGTTTTAGGTCTTTAGGTGGTTTTAATGAGTTGATTTTGGTCTCCAATGATCTCAAAAATGTTTTTAATATCCCTATAAAACACTTTCCAATGGTTTTCTAACCACCCTCCATCAAGTCTCTCTATACTCTTATTAACTTATGCCTAGAGTTCTTGTGTTGGTCTACCAATTATACCCTAAGCAACCTATTTTCACCTTTTATTTCTCTATTATATTTTTTGAAATCTTGGAATGTTTGTATATTTATCTTAACATCTCATTAGGGCCTCAATGATCTATCCAAGATCCAATTGGCTCTACCTCCAAGACTACCTTTGGTCTGTGTATGTAAGGGTTGTTAGGACTAGAAAGGGGATGTTAAATATGTTTACATTTATTTTTGATTGAATTTGAAATATGATGAGACAATACACCACCTCCCCATTAAATTTAAATATTCTACTCTCTAAATCTTTCTACAGATCTCTTAGGCCTTAAAACAAAGAACTTCCTCTAGAGGCAATTAGGCATGACTGTGTATGGATTTCCAGGCCTACGTTAGGTATTTTAATTTATTCCCTTATCTAGTTTTATAGTGGCTTTAAATACTTAGGAAAATTTAATCCCTTTTTTCAAATCCTTCAAATACTCATACAACTATTGCCTCTTGTTTCGAAGTCTATCTCTCTAAACAAACCTACAGGTCTGTGACTGCCTGTATATGTGTATATGAGAATGGTATACCAAATGGTGTCTTAAGAGTCTTGTTTAAAATTAAATCCTTATAAATTATTTATCAAGACATTTATGATTTGATACTTCATTTAAATGCCTTAAACCCCACTATTTCATTATAAACTCTATCTCAGGACACCTTTCACTCTTGGCTAACTGTAGGAGTTATTTTGGGAATTTGACTGAGTTTTAAAAAGTTGAAACCAAAAACAACCTTACTCAATATTAAAGATCATGTATATTTTTTTGTGATGTCTTAAAACATTCTCATCTTTGAATCTCCTTTCTCTATCAACATCAATGTCCAAGACAACCCCATAACTGATAAGATGTAGGTGACCATTTGGAAGTTCTAAGTATGACTATGTATGAAATGGTCTTAAGATGACCTCTTCAAAACTAACTTGTCATATTATAATGTCCAAACCTTTTAAAATGTATTTTATCATTTCCTTTAAATATAATTTATCCCTTTAAGACATGTTCAAGTTCTTATGCTCACTATTCATACAAACACAATCCACTCACAGAATCTAGTAGGTGACTATCTAAGAATTCTGAGTGTGTAATATTGAATTTTTTATTTTATCACTTCACCATGGAACTCATAAAAATGATTATTTATCATTAGGGAGAAATTACTAATGCATTCCCAAATCCATTAGCATCTTAAAACACCTTTAAGTCCTATGTTCATATCTACACATTCAGTTCTATAGGTGGCTCTTTTTAGGCATTGTTAGCTCAGTTTTTCAACTTCTTGACTCATATGCATGGAAATACTTATTGGTACACTTATATTTTCATGGAAATATGAAAATTTGATTCAATAATTGATATATTTAACTTTTAATGTTGACAACATTGGTTCTCTTAGATGACAAACCTACAGGCATGTAACAAATGGTCTACAACCTATGTAGAAGCACTTGGAAAATATGCTAGCCATGACTGTGGAAGTTTGAAGATTATTTATGTAATTACACAAACACATATTAAAATAGAGAATAAAACTCCATAATTCCTGTAAATATGTTCCAAATCACTCAAAACACCCTGTATACAAAAACACACAGAACACAGTCCAAGATGGTGAATGGAGACGCAACCAATTTGAGACTTGTACAAAATAATTGAGTGATAAATAAGAAATTTATGGGTTTAAATGGGATTATAATACTATTAAAAACTATTCAAGTGAATTTTACCACTTGGAAAACTCAAAAACATAGAAACATGACTAGTCACTTGTAGACAATACAAAAAAGAGAAATTACTTGCCAAAAGGACCTCCACACATGACACCATGAAGAATGAATGTTTTTAAGGAATGTAAATAAATATAATAAGATTTTATAACTATTTTAAATCATCCATTATTTCAAATTTTGCATTAAATTTATTCCCTACTCAGCTTGTGGGGTTTTAAGCTTTCAAAAAGTAGTTTGCCTTCTTAGAAATTGTTAATAAATAAAAGAAGCATAAATAAAATTAAAAAGGAAATAAATTATAATCCCATATGGATCTAAATTTTTTTCAAAAATATTATCCCTCAGTTCTAATTGTATAACCTATACCATCTGCTTGAAGTTGGCCTTCACTAGCTTGTGAAGGGAATGACAAGAGAGAGGATATGTCTGAAATTGTTGAAATCTAAACTTTTTCCAATGATTGATAATAAAATATAGAAGATGAAAGGACACTCTAAAACTATTTTAAATTTCACATGAATTCCAAAGGTTCATACAACTTCTCTTAACTCCCCAAACTAGCATTAAAGTGCAAGAATCTAACTTTATTTAAAAATTTGATAGGTGTGGCATTTGAGTAATTAATACAAGATATTTTAAAAGTGTATTTTAAATATTTTTAAGTTAGGAAACTTTGAAAAACACAAATATTATCCATAATCACCTTTTTCACTCATTTTCAACACCTTAGAGTTAGCAAATAATCCTAAAATTTACAAAACTTCATGAAATATTGTGAAAAGGTGTTTGACACATGAAATGAATTTGATCAACCCCTAATTACCTATGACACATTTTGACCATGAAATATCTCTTCATTACACCCCTAGATCACTATGTGACCAAAATATGACCTTACCTTAATCTTTTTAAACTTAGCTTAATAAATGTTAATAAGGTATTTTGGACTTAACTATGACCTCCTATATCACCTAAGGTTCAAGTTTTTGACTATAGGGATGATATTTTGACTTGGGGAGTCAAAATTGGATAATAGAGAGTTTAGGGCATAAATTTTATAATTGATTCCATTTTGGATAAACATATAGTCATTTTTTAGGTTTTTGTGCCTTCTAAATTAATTTATGGAATTTCTAGGAGTCATAGGGTTATCAAAATTGAAGTTTACAAACCACTAAATTTGAATTCAAGTCAAATTTGTGTGATTTGGGAAACATAGGTCACATTAATGACCCACACACATTAAATAAATACTTTGTGTTAATTTCACTTGATCATCATCCCTAACTCATCCCTAATCACTTCCCCCTCATCTCTCATCACTCCCTCCTTATCCCTAATCACTACCTCATTGACCATTAATATACCTAAAAATATATAATCACTCAATTATCATCCTTAATCACTCCTATATTAACCATCACCATACCTCATTATCCTTAATCACTCCATCCTCATCCCTCATAGCACCTAATCACTCTTTCCTCATCCCTCATCATCCCTAATAACTTCCTCATTGAACCTCACCATCCCTTATAAATCCATCATTTACCCTCAACATCTCTCATAATATTTAATCACTTCCTCATCGACCCTCACCATACCTCATCATCTATTATCACTCATTCATCATCCCTAGTCAATCTCTCCTCATCCCTCATAATAGCTAATCATTAATTCCTTGTCCCTTATCATCCATAATCACTCCATAATTACCCTCACCATCCCTTATCATCCCTAATCACTCCATAATTGACCCTCACCATACCTCATTATGTTTAATGACCCCCTAATTATCCCTCATCATCCTTACTCACTCTTTTTTCATCCCTCATCATCCTTAATCACTCCCTCTAATACCTTGATGCTTGGTGTAATCGCTTCTTACTTATGCTCAATTAGATTATATTCCAATTTCAAAATTTACTCACTCTAATAATGCTTAAATAAAATCTTCTTTAAATCACCCTCTTTCACTTAAATAAGGAACTTAGAGATATCATCTAATTATTTGGTGGGATTCATAGATATATATGGTGATTCATGCCCAGATCATGGAAAGTGTGTGTATCTAGAGCCATAAGATATAATAAATAGGTATGAAAGTGAAAAAAGGATGGGATGAAATTATATTACTTACATATATATAACATAATTTTGGCATCTAAGAATCCTAATCCCAAATTTTAGAATCCCAATTTGTTTTTATAGATAGGGGCAACTAGAGACTAGTTGAGAATTCTAATCCCAATCCCATAGTTATATTCTCATTTTATTTATATGTCATTGAGTTTAAACCATCATTATCCCTCATTATCCTTAATCACTCCCTCATAAAACCTCATCATACATCATCATCCATAATCACTCCCTTATCGCCCCTCATCTTCCCTCATAGTATCTAGTCACACCTTCATCAGCCCCCATTATACCTAAACACTCCTTAATCAGTCCTTATTTTTCATCATTATCCATAATCATTATTTAATATTCCCTCATTTTACCTTATCATTTATCCTCATTACTAATCATTCCATTTAATATATTTATAGTGGTTATAATGGTTTTTTGCTTGTGTCGATCATCTCTAGTCACTCCTTTCTATATATATGTTAGAATTACCCCTCCTTTCAAAATATGGCTTGGGTATTTAATAATATATTTAAGTAGGTATCATGTATAAAATATATGTTCAATATTAGATATGGGTATTAAATATCAATATATGGCTCGGTATTTTATCAGGCAACTCATACTCAAGTAGTTAGGGCATACTCAAGTATCTAACTCAATTAGGTAGGGCATAGTTAGGTAGGTAGGGTAAAAAAGATAGGTAAACAGGGTATAATCAAGTAGTTAAAGTAGGTAAGAAATACTCAAGTACAATAATTTAGGTAGGGAATATTCAAGATCAAGATATAGACCAAGTATTTAGGTACAAGGCATACTCAAGATCAAAATATGGCTTATATATTTATCCAATCAAGATATGACTTAGATATGGATCAAATATTAGGGATGAGGGAAGAAGAGTGAATGAATAGGTATGATGAGGTTATATAAGGGAGTCATTATGAATGATGAGGGATGATGAGGGTAAATGAGGGAGTTATTAGGGATAATTAGGTAGTGTTTAGGAATGATGAGGGATGGTGAGGGTTGGTGAGGGAGAGATTAGGGATGATGAGATATGAGGATAAAGTGATTAGGGATTATGAGGGATGAAAAGGGAGTGATTAGGGATGGTGATGGTTAATGAAGGAGTGATTAGGGATGATAAAGGAGTGATTAGAGATGATGAGGGATAATGAAGGTTAATGAGAGAGTGATTAGGGATGATGAGGGATGAAGAGGGATAATGAAGGTTAATGAGAGAGTGATTAGGGATGATGAGGGATGAAGAGGGAGTGATTAGGGATGTTGAGAAAGTGAAATTAACAAAAAGTGGTCATTTGATGTGGATACCTAATTAATATGACCTATTTTTCCTCAATATCACCATTTTGTCTTGATTTCAAAGTTAGTGGTTTGTAAACTTCAATTTTGACAAACCTAAGATATCTAGAAATGATAACAAGAAATCTAGAAGACATCAAAACCTAAAAAATGAATATATGCAATATATAAATTATGAAGGGAATAAATAATTAGGTATGGAAAGAATATATTAAATATATAGATAAAAATAAATTTCCCTTTATATCTAAAAATTTATTCTAGAAAGGACAAGTAAGTATAAAAATAATGAATCTATATATTAGAAAGCAATCTTCCCTTACATTATTGGGTAGGGCATAAGTAAGTAGGTAGGGTAATAAAAAACATATTTATTAAAAATAAAGTTTCCACTTATATTTATGCCTTAATATAAGATAAAATAAAATTTAGATATTGGTAAGTAAAGCTTCATTTGATAGTTATGCCTTACTCCCTAGTTATCTCTCAGGCTAGTTCTAAGTAGCCCCTCTTTGATACACTAGATTAAGGCATATGCCCTTCATTACCTTCATAGATAAATTTGGATATATATATGGTTGGGTATAGTCTAAGAGTTAGGTTGGGAAACACACTTTACTAGTAGCTAGATTGGAACATGCTCTACCAGATTGGTGACTGCGTATCTATCTATCAATCCACTCTAATGTGGATAGACTCTTAATGACATATAGAGAAAATGAGAAGTCAAATATGGGGTTGGGATTCAAATTTGATCATTGAGGTCATCTAATTATCCAAATATAAATAGATATAAATTTGGTTTCTCTCTCTATGATTGGGATGATTAGATGCCCAAATCCCAATCTATATATGTAAGTATTAATATAATTTCATCCCACCCTTTTCTCTTTTTCCCACCTATTTTTTCTAGTTTGGGGCTCTAGATGCACACTCTCTCCATGGTAAGGGTTCTTAAGGTCTATCCATATGTTGTAAATGTATCTTAAGCTTTAAATTAATGTAAATATATCTTCAGACCTATTTTGAAGCATCCAACATAGGTGGAAGGCCAAAACAAGCATGTTTTGGATAAGTCATAGGCTATTGAGAGACTTAAGGTGCATGAAACAAAATAGAGACCAAGTTTAGACATAATTTAAGATATGAAAAACATGGAAGACATCAAATAAGAAACTAATAAGAAAGAGAATAATGAATAAGAGGTAAGAAAAATGTCTCTAGGTTTGGTCTAGATTTTAGGTCTAGGTTTGTGGAGGACTGTGCAAACCCTCAGCTAGGGTTTAGTAAACAAAAACTCATATATCTTTCTAGTAAAACATTATAAACCTTTAAAATTTTTTATATATGTGTATAAGGATATATTTAAACTAATCCAAGTGGTTTAAAAACTTGAAATTATCCAAAAGGTAATACATTCATGACTATGTTTTCTCTAAACCTTAAATAGGCCTAAAATAGGGCTAAAGGTGTAGTCTTTCAATGTCTCTTAAAAATCAAAGTTATAACATATTATAGAATGTGTTTCTTGTCTTGTGTAATGTGAAAGTAAATGCATGAAGTCATTTTGATGACCTTTAATATTATTATGGATCCATAACCCCTTAGACATTAGATCAAACCTAAATGAGAGGGAGAAAAAGCTTGGTTTGTTGCATTTTGGTGAGAATTAACTACAAATAATGGAATAATCTTATGTGATAGCTTAGACAGTGTTAAATCAAATACAAGAATCCTATTTGGAACATTAGGAGTTAGTCTTGAGTGAAATCATTTCTATAAAGGGTGACAAACCTTATTAATAAGGTCTGATATGATATAACTCTGTGTTTTCTACAAGAGTTAAGTTACTATGGACATGAATCAATGTTTTGATAGATATTATCACTAGGAAGGTAAATAAGTGAAAACGAGTTCAAATAGGTGTTCAAGAATACAATAGTAGTTAAAGGGGACTGAATTACTATAAAGATGATATAAAGAAAGGTTAAGACCTATAAGAAAACTAAAAGCCTTGAGAGAAGATCATGTTTGTTATGTCATGCAAAGGTGGTGAATTCCAAAGAATAAACCTTGTTTATTAAGTGAGTAACAACATTTAGAGTACAAGAACCTAATGTTAGTATAAGGAGTTGAATATATGGCATGAAACAAGTAAGGAAGGATACAAATCCTAAAGGATAATTATATGACCTCGATGATTAAACCTATAAGACACTTACCCATATTAGATGATGAGGGAGTGATAAGGGGTGATGAGGGATGGTGAGGGTTAAAGACAGAGTGATGAAGGATGGTGAGGTTAAATGAGGGAGTGATTAGGGATGATGAGGGATGTAAAAAGAGTGATTAGGGATTATGAGGGCTGAAGAAGGAGTGATTAGGTATGATAAGGCTTGGTGAAGGTCAATGAAGGAGTGATTATGGATGATAAGGGAGTGATTAGAAATGATGAGGGATAATGAAGGTCAATGAGGGAATGATTAGGAATAAAGAGGGATGAGGAGGAAGTGATTACAGATAATAAGGGATGAAGAGGAAGATATTAGGGATGATGAGGGATGAGGAAAGAGTAATTAGGGATTATGAGGGATGAAGAGGGATTGATTAAGGATGATGAGTGATGGTGAAGGTCAATGAAGGAGTGATTAGGGATAATAAAGAAGTGATTAGAGATGGATAGGGATAGTAAAGGTCAATGAGGGAGTGATTAGTGACAATGAGGAATGAGGTTAGATTGTTTAGGGGTGATGAAGGATGAGTTATAAGAGATTAGGGGTGATGAGGGATGAGTTAAAAGTGATTAGGGTGAAGGAGGGATGATGAGAAAGTGAAATTAACATAGATTCATATTTTGATGTGTACAAGTTATCAGTGTGACCTATGTTACCCCAATCACACTAATTTGGATCAAGTTTAATTGAATGGTTTTCAAACTTCAATTTTGATAAACCTAGGACTCTTAAAAATGCTAGGAAATAATATAGAAGGCACAAAAACCTAAAAAATGAATATATGTTTACCAAAAATGGAAATCAATTGTAAAATGTATGCCTTGAAATCCCTAGGTTTAGTAATGAGACCCTAAAAATGCTTAAGTACTGACTAGATTAGATTTTTAAAAACTATCTTCCACATTGTAAGGTGTGTAATGTGATACCAACTCTATCAGATGTAGAGTGACCATAATTTCTTATATTTAATAAAATAAATTTAAATTAGAATAAAATGCAACAATATAAATATATTAGTAAATATGAAATTTAAGTAAATATTACCTTCCTATATATATATATATATTTATGCATATCAACATGAATGTGTATGCGTTATTGAAATTCAAATTCAAAAAACCAAGCCTTTTGGCTTAGAAATGGCTTGGATTCCTAATCCAAAGGCTTGGACCTATCAATCTACAACTGATTTCAACAACAAAATTAAAAAAAATATTACCATGATAATGATCATGGTCTCTTCTTTTCAAATATATGATTTTTATAATTTTTGAACTATTGTAAGGGTTTAAACTATGTTGATTTCTAACTATGCCTTTTTTAGGCCACTACATGCTACAAATATACATGCCTATTCATGTTTATATAATTTTTTTCATTGATTCAAATAAAAAATGAATTATATGGTCACAAACTAGGCCTCATTCTACACATATTAATTTTTTTTTTCATTTTTTTGAGGCAGTTAGGGGGCCGCACGGTTGGCTATCCATTTTTTGTCAATTTTTAGGATCTATTTACTTGTAAAATTAAAAAAAAAATTAGTAAAAAATTATAAGTAATAAAATATAATATCTTATCTAAATATTCACCAAAGGGTTTCAAACAATATTAAATGATTCTACAAAAATAGTGGGCCACACGACATCTATCTAGTCTATTTTCTTAAAAAAGTAAGATTTATTCTTCTAATTTTAGATGTTTGACCTAGTTTTACTTATCTATTTTTCAAAAAAAATAGTGTTTTGGAAACTAGACTCAAAATTCTACAATTCATGTTCTTATACCATCTTCAAATTTTTAGTGTAGCCATCTCAAATTATCTACATAGTTTTAGATTTATAAAATTTCAAGAAAATTATGTCCACAGGTAGGCCCCTTTTTGTCCCCCAACTTTATGCACTAACCCTAGTCATATTTAGCATTAAAGGTACCCCAATAATTGGATGCAAAATAATTTACAGATAAAGTTTGTCCTTGTCTTTGTAAGTTTCTTATTGATTGTATCATAATAAAAATTTCATGTGTTAGAATAATCATAGTATGAATTTAATTCAAAGATATCATTTCATTTTTGATCTCAAATAAAGGAGTTCTAGGGGTATAATATGAACAATCACTACCACTCATAGATAAATCATTGATCAAATAAAAAGAGTTCGTACTAGCGACTTTTTTCATATTTACAACAATTAAAGAATATTTTTTCAAAATATTTTCCATATAAGGAGCATTCAAGGTAGGATTACAAACATAAAAATTTTCATTTAAGAAATCATCCTCAATATTAATTCAAAGGAGGATTAGAAAGAAAATTATTTTCAACATTTGAATTATTTCCCATATTTACATTCAAAGGAAGAGTATGAACAAAATCATTTGTATCATTTATACAAGATTTATAATCTATTTATTTAGTAATTAATTTTTTCATATAATTTGGCATGCCATATTCATGAGGGGTCAAATAAATATAATTAACACCAAATACATTCATATTATTTAATTTTACACATGGTTTAATAGGGTCAGAATTAACTTGTCTTATACTTTCATCTTCACTATCATCATTCCTATAGTTATTTTCATTGTCTAAAATAAAATTAATAACAAGAGGCATAATGTCCATATAAACATGTGAAACATAATTAAGATAAACATTTTCATCAAAATAATTTTCCATCATATGTAAGATAGGGCTTGAAACATAAACACACATGAATAAGGATAATGGTATAGAAATAAAGTAGACCCTAGAAAGAGAGTATAGAAGTACTAGAATAAAATAAAATAAAAAACACATGTGAATTTTAAAATTATATTTTAAATGAAAATATAAAACCCTAAGTGATCTAAAAATATTCATTCACTCAATGAACACTGGTATATGCACCAAATTATGAAGGTGGATGTAATCTTAAAGTAGAAAGAGTTGCATAAAATTTAGGGTTTTATCAAAATGGATATAAACAAATGTAAATTTGAAAAATAAAAAATATCCATGAAAACTTAAGATTGAAATCCTAAAAGGTATCAACATTATAAAAATTAAGGGGCTCACTAAAATGATTTATATTTTGAGCATTTTAGATTAATTCACTTAAGAATTGATAACACAATATGGACAAGGGAGATCTATCATTTAGTAATGTAAATCAATAATTTTAGATCTACCCTAGTGTCCATAATAATAAAATATAAAAAGACACAAATAAAATAAAATAAATATAATGAATGCCAATAAATGACCATACCTGAAAAGAATCTTTAGATTTTGGAACTAGGACTATGTTATACAAACCTATATCTGACTATGTGTGAAATATAAAAATCTAATTGTCAAAGGATAAAATAAACACTAACTCTATGTGACCAAGGATTATTCTCAGGGAAAAAGTGATACCATCTATGACCAAGGATTCTATCTTACATCGATTATGTATTGTAGTCACTTTCTAATTCTAATTTTTTCTATGTAGGTTCACCTTGAGATGCCATACATCATATATGATTTATTTTAAAATTTGATGGGTTCAATATTTTGTTTTATCTCTCTTTTGATATTTGACCTAGATTTTGAAAAATACATGAGGAAAAACAATAAAAAAAATTATAGGTTGGTAAACCTCAAGAAAGTTACATAAATGTTTCTTGCACACTAGATTTATAACCCACATAGTTCTTGTATAGTTAAAATGAAAATTTAAGCAAGGGCTTATAGCTCCTCTTCACTAGATGTGATAATAGAACTTCATGGATACACTAAAACCCTATTTTGGTACAAGTTCATGGTGGCACAAAACTTGAAGATGTATAAAAAATGTTTGCTCAATGTGAAAGACCCATGACCAGTAGTTTTGATGTCCTCTTGATAAAATTTGATAAATTATGCTTGAGAGACTTGGATTATAAGAGGTTTGCATGTGAAATATAAATAATGAAATGAATAAGGGTACCCTTCTATATATATACTCTTTTAAGGCACATATAAGCATGGGAAGACCTTGAAATATAGGTTAAGGAAATAATTAAAGGGTAAGTGACCTATAAGTTAAGGAAATAATTTACATGGGTTGAATAGGACATATAAAAATACACTAAACTTGTATTTTAGACTTATAAGAGCATCTAGGGCTATATTAAGATAAATGAATAGTTGATATGTAGGTTATCATTTTTTTCCATTAAATTGATAGGTTATCATTATCTAAAATTAAAAAAATATAAGATATGAATATGAATTATGTAAATGGATGTTGATACAGGGCCCAACACAAGGGGAATATGTACCAAAAATAGACAAATGTGTGTTCATGGATCAATTCTGATAAAACATGGGGAATAGACTATAGAAAATGGTCTTGTACCAAAATTATATTTCTACAGTAAGCAAATCTTACACAATTTTTTAAATTACAATATAATCATAGATTAAACTTATGTTATTAAGGTTAGATGGAAAAATCACATCTTATAAAACTTCATAAATTATGGTGGGTTGAATCCACAAAGAAAAAGATTTATGATTTAGTTTACTCCATCATAACCTATCAAAATCTTGGCTTTGATATGTGTCATGTCTTCCACATCTATGGAGGGGAAACCATTCCTTTTATTTTTGAGTATAAACATAGATTTGAAGTCAATTTTAATTTCCCTTGAAGCTAAGGATATCACAAGATTTTCATTAAGGATACCTATTTTCATACATTAGAATTCATGACTTCTGTAACAAACCTCTTTAGTCAATCCATCCTCATTGGAAACTATATTTGAACCTTATAAGTGAGAATCTCTTATAAAAAGTTCTTATATAATTCCAAAGCCTCCAATTCCTTCTAAGAATTAGTTTAATGGTTAAGAGATTCTCCTACAGATCTAAATAAACCCTCTTGTTCAAGTAATAATATCTTCAATACAATTCTATGAATAGAAATAGCTATGTCCATGCCTTCATTTTCCCCTCTCGCTATTATAAAATATTAAAACTTGTAACTGAGCCCCCATTTTGAGTTTAAATATTTTATAATAGCATGATGGAGCAATGAAGGCATGGCCATAGCTATTTCTATTCACAAAGTGGGATTGAAGACATTAGTAAATGAATAAAGGAGTTCGTTAAGAGCCGCATGAGCAACTATTAACCTTTGGACAAATGCTTAAAAGGAATTGGAGGCTATTGAAATTATATAAATTAGAAAAATACTTACTTACAAGGCTCAAATATGGTCGTTGATGAGGATGGATTAGATGAAGGGGTTTCATAAAATAATCATGAAATGTGATGTATGAAATGAGGCATCCTTATTTAAATGCTTGTGAAAATTTTGCCTTCACAGTCTATTAAAATTAAATCCAAAGTTATGGCTATATTCATAAATCATAATTTATGTTTCCACACCATAATGTTGGAAGACATAAAATATATCAAATCCAAGATTTTGATAGGTTATGATGGATTAAGTTAAATCATTTATCATTGGTTGGGGATTCGACCCTAAGATGTGGATTGTATATCTACCTTAAAGACCATAAGTTTGATCTCTTATTATAAATTAATTTAGAAAATGGTGTAAGAGTTGGTTACTTTAGACACCTACATTGTATAGTCACATTTAGGTTCAGACGGATAAAATTACTCCAAAATGAATCTTTAATTAAACTAATTGAGTAATTAGTTCAATCAGTGATAAAATTTAGGCTAATTAAATTCTAAATCATAATTTATTGTTGTAATTATACTAATGAGACTCAAATTATCCCAAATTACATCCCTGATTAAACCAATTGAGTAATTGGTGCAATCAATAGTGGAATTAGGCCAATCAAGCTCTAAGTTACATTGTATAATCCTAATAGGTTCATGTGGCTAAAATTGGTCCAAATTATATCTTATAATGAACCAATCCAATAGGCTCAATCAATGATGAAATTGGGGATAATTAAGCCCCACATAACATTTTATAGTTGTAATTATGTTCACAGGGCTCAAATTGGCCCAAATTACATCCTTGATTGAAATTGGTGGAGATTAATCTTTATTCATGTTAGTTTAGGTTAATCTTAATTCTATTTTTAGTTGTAAAAATTTATTATTATAATAAATTCACTTATTTTAGATTTTATGAGGTATCACATCTCTTTTGTCCTTTTGTAGGGAATCTTGGAGTTACATTCACATGTAACTCCCTCCACACTTATACATACATCCTTCTCATTTTATGGGGATTAGGGACATTTTTAATAGAAAATAAGGTTATGTAAGTAACTCCTCTTTCATCTAGTTCTCTTTATTGGGTTCTCTCCTCTCTCATTCAACACACTAGACTACTACTAATTTATCTTGATATTTCTCTCTTATAGATTGAGGCCCATCTCTCTTCTCTCTTATATTTTATTCCTTTGAGATTTTAATTGGATATTTTTACTTTGAAATCCTTTTTAAATATGTGGGGTTTTATTTGATTTAATGGTTTCCCCTCTTGAAAAATCTTATCTCGTGTTCTCTTGTGTCTTTCTATTGAGGTAATATTGTTTCATTTACACATTCATTATTTCATGCTATCAAAATTATCTTAATAATCTTGAAATAATTCCTAACATGTAATTTTAATTATTAAAGTACAATTTTTAAATACTTTGTTAAATAAAATTCAAATCTATAATCAAAGTGTTTCTTAAAGTTTAAAAAAAAAGGTTATTTTCTCATATAAATGAGATATTGTGTGCTATTTTTTATTCCTTGGCAATTTAATGTTAAAATTAGGTTTTAATGTTTTGATAAGTTAATTTATGAATTAAATATTTTCAAATCCAATCATTTTTAGCAAATAGATTTTAAATTGGCCTTATTTTTATAATTTAATAATTTTACGCAAAAAATACATTTAAAACTAATGAGATACATATTATTAAATGATAAATTAAATGTCAAAATATGAATTTTAATGCTTTACAATCCTCAATTAATTAGAAATTGATAAATATGTAAACCTATTTTATTGCAAACATGGAAAAGCTTCATAATGTAATTGATGTGCTTAATTAACCTTAATTATTCCTCCAATGTTCAATGTGATTCTATTGAAACTTTCACTTCTTTGCATACCCATTTTTATAACCCTAGATTAAAAATAATTCATTCAATTGGTTATAGTGGAGGCAGTGTTGGAAAATGTGAAAATGACATTCTTGAGCCTTGTTGCTTAAATCTAACATAAATTTTATAGGAATTGGTTTTAGTACCTTTAATTATGATGTGAATTCATATTGTCCCTCTCACAAAATTACATTGTATGTGATTCTTACTCTCATAATATTTATTTTGCTTATAATATTTTTCATGATTATACTTTGGATAAAAATAATATAATTTGTGAATATTATGGTAAACACAAGCATCATATTTAAAAATATTATAAAATACATCTGATGTAAATATTGTGGTAAATAAATTCATGACATTTTGAATTGTTAGAAAACTACTAAAAAACATAATTCAAAGGTTAAACCAATTTGGATCCCTAAAATTATGGTATCTTCTCAAGACTTTGATATGCATTATTTTGATAATTCCTCTATTGTTTCAATTAAAATATATTTTTCAATCTATGTATCTTAGTTTTCTCTCTTTTGATAAGTTTAAAACTTAAAATTTAATGTATTCCTTGATTTTGTGCTTCTTCTTACAAGTTGTCAAGGAAATATGCTTTGTTTGAAGATAATTATTTTGGACTAAACTTATTTTTTTTCATGCAAGATTCTATACTTTATTATGAAATTTATGTTTTACTCTTTTTTCCTTGAGTTAGATCTAATTTTATTACTTTAATTATATGTATAACATATTTTGTGGCATTTTGTATAATTGACATGAAATAATGGTGTAAACATTTATTTTATAGGTACAATGAATCTTTTCTTACCATATTCTTTTTTGTTGGTATTTTTTTACTATGTGGATTGACCATATTATCCAAAGAGTATTCTTAGAGATTATATATGATCAAGCATTCACCTTTTAAATATTTTGGTGATACCTTCTCTTCTTATTTATTATCTCATAACATTGTAATTCCTCTTGAAGGAAGTTTCCATTAAGTAAGAGAATTATGTAATTTCAACTCCCTTATTTGTTTTTAATATTTTATCCTCTTTTTCAACCCAAAATAAATATTAAGGGAGAGTTTTAGAGATTAATATTTATTTAGGTTAGTTTAGTTTAATCCTAAGTATATTTTATTTGTGCATTTATTTTTAGAATAAATTTACTTATCCTAAATTTATGAGGTGTCACACCTTTTTTGTTATTTTGTAGGAAATCTTGAAGTTACATTTAAATGTAACTATATACGCACTTGTCACACACATACCCCCCACTTATGAGGATTTGGGACATTTGACATACATAAGAAGGTTGTGTAACTTCTCTTTCCTTTTATCTCTATTTATTGAGATCTTTCCTCTCTCATTCAACACACTAGAATAAAAATAATGTATCTTAAGATTTATATCTTATGTCTTGAGGCTAATATCTCTTTTATATTATCATTTATTTCATTGAGATTATACTTACAAAAATTTTCTTTGCAAGACTTGTTTAATAGATACAGGGTTTTATTTTATTTAATGGTTTTTCCACTTGACAAATATTGTCTCTTGCATTATATTATGGATTTATATTGAGGTAATATTGTTTCATTTATTCATTCATTATTTCATACTTTCAACATTGTTTTAATGATCTTGACATAATTCTTAACATAAACAATTGAGTAATTAGTTCAAAAAGTGATGAAATTGGGGTCAATTAGGCCCCAAATCACAACATATAGTCAAAATTAAATTCATATGGATAAAATTATCTTAAATATGATGTGTTTAAACCAATTTAGTAATTATTTATATTAATGATGATATTAGGACAAATTGAGACCCACATTACATCATATAGTTGTTATCAGGTTCACAAGGATAAAACTGGCCCAAATTGAGTCCATAATTAAATCAACCACATAATAAGTTTAATTTGTAATTAAATTGGGTCAAATTTATTCCTAATCCACATCATGTAATCATAATTATGTCTAAATTATGTTCATGATTAAATGAATCGAGTAACTAGTTCAATTATCAACTCATTTGTAGCCACGTGATACCTAAATCATTTTGTGTAGTCATAATTAAATTCATGGGGAAATTTGTGAGTAAATATACATGGGTAATTATAATTATCTATGGTATATGTGAGGTATTTAAAAATTAATTTTGACACACATATATGATGCAAAGCCCAACAACAAACATACAAATTTGATGTACATGAAACAATATTCACTTACCTTTAAAAATGTCTTAGCTCTGATATATTCTCTAATCCTTTATAATATCTAAATTTATTTATTTTATTAGGTATTTTTTTATATTTTAAATATTCATAATCATTCATCTCACCGTACAACCTCACATTTTTCCTTGAATCATTCAATCAATCTTGAAATCTCTAATGCTTCACTAGACCTATTACTAGTTTTAACTCAATTTGCTCTAGGTCTCTAGACCTCCATTGTAATCATGAAATTATAAACAAATTCCTAACATCTTATATTTATTATTTTCATTACCACCTTTTGATAAATAAGTTTCATTACTTCATATTACTTACAAACTCTCTTCTTTGTTCATATGGACCATAGGTCCATCTACATCCTCAATGATCCATAACCCCAATTATTCATTATAAATTCATAAAAAAATCCACACAACATATATGGTCTCTATTGGTCATAAAAAAACTACATGCACTCACTTGGAAACTTCCTTTAATCAATAGTTTCTTATACTCAACAATGGCTCATGATAATACTAATCCTCCTTGTAGCCCTCCAAACACAAAAAATTACTTAGTTAAAACAAACTATAAATATTATTGGTAAAATAACCCCACTTTTAAAATTTTATCTTATTATTACTTCATACAATGTTTTAATACTCAACTCTTAAGGTAAACTACTTTTCTCAACACCCCTTCTCTCTATTAGGTCTCTTTTAGGCCTATACAAACACACAATCTATATTTCTATACTAGGCCATACTATACCATTATAAAACTCTTTATTATTATATTAAACCCAAAAATAAACTATATACCAAAATCATATTATTTTTTACTGTGTAAACTCTAAATATACAACTTTCAAGCTTCAAACCCTATGTTAGTCTTGGCATAGGCTTGTGAAGGCTGAGAGTGAAAAAGATAAGAAAGAATGAGTTATAGAGAACTTAAAATGATACTATGACATGGAAAATGTCCAAAAATATTACCTTCAACTATTATTGACTCATGACAAAACATCAAACTCCTTCAAAAAGTCTCAAAAACTCACATATACTCACTAAACAGGGGTTTGATAGAGTTTAGCAGGGTTATAGGTCTGTAACTCGCATTAATCACTCCTTAGAACTATTAATTTATTAAAATCACATTTAAACACTCAAAAACATCCATTTATAGTTTCATCCATTTTTCATTTCTCATTCACAAAATATAATGATTTAGGTGCTTTTTAGGGTTTGGGGGCAAAACACAGGTTGAGAGCTGAAATAAGGTTTTAAATGAACTTGAAAAAATTTCCAAAATTATTAACACCTTTATAGGGTCTGTAAAAATATATTACAACTCTTTTCATAATATTCATATCTTAATAATCCCATAACCATCAAGAATAATAATTTATCACAACTATAATATGCTTACACAGGATATCTCAGAACCGAGAGCTTTATTTCATGGATTATTTTCAACCTCAACCAAAAAAATGGAAATATAAAGATTAAATGTATTTAAAAAAAAATTCAAAACTATTCAAAAACTAAATATTATTTACATTGATGACCTTTAATGCATGTGCAACAATTTTTTTGTCTAATTGTAATCTAGTCTCAAAACATAGATCTTGCAAAAGTAACAAAAACATGTTATATTATAAAAACAAATTAATATGAAATATATCAATTTATATAATTCAATTTAGTTTTCAAAAAAAACATATCAAACACAAAACAAAATTTTCTTTATTTATTTTTACATCGAAATAGTTAGATAGTCCCTTTATTTCCACTATCCTTCACGGACAAGACTCATTTTCTTCACCTTCCTCCATCTCTCTCTATTTATATTCAAAAATATATACATTAATGACTCATAATAATCTCTATTATTTTTTTCTACACTTTCTTACATTAATTTTATCTTTCCATAATGTCTTCTTTTCATGGCAACTCTCTCACTAGGCCAACTTCCACACAGGAGTGATAGTTACAATCTTCCTATTCTATAACTTGCATTGAGTATCATGCTCTCCACACTGAAACACACCTTAAACATGCTCCTAGGACCTTATATGACCCATTTCCAACATAAAACATTCATTACACTTCATGAAAGATCCCCAAAACCACTCTAAAGGCTTATTACAAATTTGAATATTCAAAAATGGGATTTTTGGTAAGAAATGCCAAAAGGTACTAAAACTACTAAACCCAAGAATTATAATGACTTCTAGATACTCTAATAAAGCTATCATGACATCTCACACCTCAACAAGACCCATTTACATTCATTTCAACAAGTTGTCCTTAGTCACCTTGATGCTTTTGCATCAATATAACTCCTAAAAATGTCAATAATCAATCTAGAACGACTCAAAATCTTAAAAATATATGTTTGTCTAAAACAAACATCATTTACAAAAGTTACACCACAAAAACCATAGGTTCAATACTAAAATCCTTAAAATGACTAGGTGCTAATCAAATTGGATTTTTAAAAAATATCTTCTAAATAGTAATTCATAGAGCTATTAATATTTTTTTTAGTAAATGCAAACCCTTAAATTAAATTCTTCACCTCACACTCCTTGGAATCCTTGGAAATTTAAAACAATGGTAGCATGTATGTGCTACAACACATAAATTATAACAAGTACATGCTTTAGGTCATAGGTGTTTTATGTTTGTAAATATAAACCTAAGGTCTATATTTGAACACACAACCAAATACATGTTTTAGATTGAAAATGAAAAAATCCAACTTCAATCATGATGATCACTATGAATTTCATTGAGATATTTCATGAAAATATGATTATGACATCGATCACACTCTCCTCTTTCTAAATATAATTTTTTTAATATATTTTAATTACTTTAAGGTTTTTATCTTTATTGATTTCTAAACATGTATTTATATGCCACTATATGCTACAACTATACATGTAAATCTTTGTTTATGTATATTTCATTTTGTTTATCCAACTTTAAAAAAAATTACAGGGTCACAAACTAAGCCTACTTATATATTCATTCAAAGAAGAAAAAAACATATTTTTATTTTTTTAAGGTAGTTAAGGGGGATCAAATGGTTGGCTATCCATTATTCATAATTTTTAGGGTCTATTTCCGTATAAAATTATTTAGAAAATATATACTCATTAAAAAATAAAAAGATATAAGCCATAAACTAGGCCTTATATATATATATATATATATATATATAACCATTTTTTTGAGATAGAGGGTGCACGATTGACTATTTGCTATGTTTTTGTAAAAAATAAGAGTACCTCTTTTAATTTCAGTTGTTTTACCTACTTATACACCATTTTCAAGAAAAAAATATTTTAGAAACTACACTCAATACACTACAATTCATGTTCTTATTGCATCTTCAAAATTTGAGTGTATCCATCTCTAATAATTTGTGAAAGTTCAAGTTTCTCATTTTTATGGAAAAACATGTCATTTTCATGCATTTACCCCATGGTTGAATAGTTCTTAGATTTGCCTATGTTTGTCATTCCTATAGGCGGTATAAAAATTATGTTAAGAATCAAATGACTAACTACCTTGGAAGTGATTAAGTTGAATTTTTAGGAGCTTTTCATGTATTTCCATTTTGAATGAAGGACATTTTAACTAAATGGGATACATGCAAGGTCCCCAAAATTGGTTATCTCTCATCATATGCACATTATTTTAAAAAGGGAGTAGATGGTTTTGTGGCATAATTTTTTCCATTAGAAGAACAAACAACAAAGTTTTATGCACCACTAGATACATAGGGAATCATTGATGGGAACTTATTATTTTTTGGAGATACGACAAAATGACTACCACCCAAAAGGGATCAAGATCATGCCATTTAGCTAGTACTAAGGAGGAAACAACTCAAAATTACACCTTATATGTAATCATTTGTATAGAAGAGTGAGATTAATAATATGGTATTTAAAATGCTCGAGGCAGAATTTATCTAGCATAATTAGAGTTCTTTGTTAGGTTGTGGAGCTAAAAGCTTCAACTTGTTGTAGACAAAGAAAAGGAGGTTACTGAAGACCCAGAAGCACCGGCGTCGGTAGCATGACCGACGTCAGTCATGATCAGTGCAGAAGGCAACTAGCGTCGGCAAGGAGTCGGATGATGTCGACAGCACCAGGCAAGCAGGGACCGATGTCGATCGCCTGTGTGTTCCAAAACTGTTCATTTCATGAATAGTTAGTTAAGTGAATAGAGTGTTTACATGTAAAGACCAATTAGAGTCTTGAGCTGCATGGATAATTATTCCAAATTAAGAGTCTAAGTTGTTGTTTAAGTTTGGGATCTATTTATAGACCCATTGGCATGTATTGTAATTATGATCTGATAAGGAAGGCAAGGAAGTTCCTTCCATTGTAAGATTATTGAGTTGCAGGTTGTTACAAGCTCATAAGAAATCTACATGTGTAAGTATGGTCTATTGAATTGCAGGTTACAGGTTCATGGGAGATCAACTTGAAGTACTATAGAGTGCTTGGTGTACTAGCAGGGTTATTACTGACTGGTTGGAGAGGTGAACACCAATTCTGTGTGTGAGTTGGTTGTTGGGACCATTTTTTGGTAGGAGAGTGTTTTGAAGAAGAATTACCATACACTTGGGGTGTGGGAAGCCTCTGTAAGGTGGAAGAGTGTGGCGGCTCTTTATTGTATTCTTTTCTGTACAAATGTTAATACAAGATAGTGTATTGTCTCTCATACTCTGTGCTATTGGTGAATTCTAGTTACTTGTATTTATGGTATATTTTTGCATGTTTAATTGCTTAAGTTTGGTAATCATATTGTGCTCTTTCTGAGGAGCAAGATCCTAACAAGTGGGATTAGAACAACTGTGTTTGTTCTTGGATTCTCCAACAACTGATATCAGAGCATGTTTGTTGTTCTAGGTACCTGACAAGTGGTATCAGAGCTTTTGGTTGGGATACTAACAGGTTGGATTAGATCTAGTTAGTGTGTGTTGATTACAGGTTACTCACAGGGGTTTCTATTTGAGTGGGAGTAGAGCAATGGCAGAAGACATTAAGCTACGAATGGAGAAGTTTAATAGCAGGAGGTCCAAGTTTAGGTATGGCAGAATAACCTGCTGGAGATATGGAAAGAAAGAGCAGGAAAAGAAAGATTGTTGGTTGGTAACAGATCAGAATGAAGGACATGAAGAAGAAGTAGGTGTTGTAGATTTCGTTGCACAGGGTGCTCTGGTATGTTCTTTAGATAAAGTATAATCTAGGGTTTTAGATTCTGGTGCCTCTTTTCATGTATCCCCAATTAGGGAATTTTTTCATGAGTATGTCTAGGGAGACTTTGGAGAAATTTGTGTAGGGGATGGTAAGCCTTGTTAGATGGTTGGCAAAGGGAAAGTGAAGCTGAAATTGCAGATGGACAACACATGGGTGTTGAAGGAGGTCATGCATGTTCTAGTTCTGGAGTGGAATTTGATTTTTGTAAGAAGTATGGGTGATGAGGGTTGCACAGTAACTCTCACAGCGGACTCTTGGAATGTTACCAAGGGTGCACTTGTAGCAAGAGGTAAGAAAGTAGGTACGCTTTATCTATCTACTTGTATTATTGATTCTCTTTCTGGGTTATCTACTTCAGCTGTAGATTCAAAGATGTGGCTTAATAGGCTTGGTCACATGAATAAGAAGGAGATGCATGTTCTTGAGTCAAAGGGTATAGATCGAGATTTTTGTATGCAGAAGAAGAAGGTGACGTTTCTTGAGGAATTCGATGTTAGTGACAAGAGAAAAAAAGCCTTGGTTTTCAAGGAGAAGGTAACAGACAAAGTTCAACATGAGGGGTAGAAGAATTCTGAGTAGAGCAAAGGTGGTTTGGACAAGGGTTTGATCCAAAAGGAGCTCGCGGGTAGAAGTCAGTTCTCACAAGCAAAATATAGAGACCGACATTGGCAGGAAAACCAGCGTCGGCGTCCAGATAGGGACCGACATCGGCTATGTGCAAACTGATGTTGATGACTCAGGGTAGATAAACACCGGCATCGGTAAGGGAAAAACCGATGTTGGTGATGAGGTAGTCATAGGGAACTGACATTGATCGGGTGTAGACTGGAATGTGACTGGCATCGATCACTGAGACAAATTTTGGGTGGACAACAGGCTGTCAAGGAGTCTCAAGCACCCATATGGAGGACTTAAAGGGTATGTAAGCCTCAAATTCATCATTTCCCTTCTTTACACTACTTGTAGCTCACTTATGGTATAGAACCAAGAAGTTATTGAAGAAGCAGAATAGGTAGATCTAGGAAATAGTGGGAGCTTGGCATGGATGGAGGATGTGATTCCTTAGAGGAGAACCAAACAGGAGTTTTGGGTGGAGTTGTCAGCTGGATGTAAGCACTGAGAGATGAATGGATGTTCATGATGAAGAAGAGCAGAAATGGATACGTGAGATAGTAGGCCAGGGTATATGGTCTTGTATAAGCTATAGGGCAATGGAGGTTTGATCATTGTGTTTCTCTTTACCAGGTTGGATAATATTAGCTACATTATCCTATTACTGTATGATGTGCTTGTTACAGGGTTACATATATAGGGTATTGCTGAACTAAAGGTAAAGCTAGTTTAGGGGTGTGTCATGGAGAATCTGGGAGCAGCAAGATTCTTTGGCATGAGTGTGTTCTAGGGACATGGAAGGTCACATGTTGACTTTGTTTCAGGATGATTGTGTGAGACCGGTTAGCACGCCGATGGTTGGATAGTTCACAGAACAGTGTCTTGATTCACATAATGAGGTTAAGTGCATGGCATGTACTAGACTTGAGTTTTCCCAAGTAGTGGGAGTTGTCACAAGTTTGGAGCCAATCTGAGAAAGAAGCATTGGAGGGCAGTTTAGTTAATTCTTAGAGGGACCAGCAGCAGGTGCACATGCAATGCAGGTTCAAGTTATTTTTTACATGGTTTGTAGATGTGGATGTGGCAGGTGATTTGGATGACATGAGTTGCACTATAGGTTTTGTGGTGGTTGGTCTTCAAGAGTGACCTTGAAGAGGGATATAGAGCCAAGGGAACAAACTAGACGGTGTACAGGTACATGTACAGTTGTAGCTATTTATCTCCAAGTGGGATATTGTTAGGTTGTGGAGCTAAAAGCTTCAACTTGTTGCAGACAAAGAAAAGGAGGTTGCTGAAGACCCAAAAGCACTGACGTCGGTAGCATGACCGACGTTGGTCATGATCAGTGTAAAAGGCAACCGGCGTTGGCAGTGAGTCGGCCGACGTCGACAGTACTAGGCAAGCAGGGACTGATGTTGGTCACCTGTGTGTTCCAGAACTGTTCATTTCATGAATAGTTAGTTAAGTGAATGGAGTGTTTGCACGTAAAGACCAATTAGAGTCTTGAGCTACGTGGATAATTATTCCAAATTAAGAGTCTAAGTTATTGTTTAAGTCTGGGATCTATTTATAGACCCATTGGCATGTATTGTAATTATGATCTGATAAGGAAGGCAAGGAAGTTCCTTCCATTGTAAGATCATTGAGTTGTAGGTTGTTGCAAGCTCATAGGAGATCTACATGTGTAAGTATGGTCTATTGAATTGCAGGTTGCAGGTTCATGGGAGATCAACTTGAAGTACTATAGAGTGCTTGGTGTACTGGCAGGGTTATTACTGACTGGTTGGAGAGGTGAACACCAATTCTATGTGTGAGTTGGTCATTGGGACCATTTTTTGGTAGGAGAGTGTTTTGAAGAAGAATTACTATACACTTGGGGTGTGGGAAGGCTCTGTAAGGTGGAAGAGTGTGGCGGCTCTTTATTGTATTCTTTTCTGTACAAATGTTAATACAAGATAGTGTATTGTCTCTCATATTCTGTGCTATTGGTGAATTCTAGTTACTTGTATTTTTGGTATATTTTCGCATGTTTAATTGCTTAAGTTTGGTAATCATATTGTGCTCTTTCTAAGGATCAAGATCCTAACAAGTGGGATCAGAACAACTGTGTTTGTTCTTGGATTCCCTGACAACTGATATCAGAGCATGTTTGTTGTTCTAGGTACCTAACATTCTTGTTCCTTTCCAATGATTATGGTGCATCCCAAGGATGAAACTTGATGCATGTGTCTAAATGATATGGAACTCAAAAAAAAAGCCATAAAATAAAAGTCCAATTTCAGTAATTGATGATTTTCTAGTTGAGTTACATGGAATTGTATAGTTTATTAAACTTGATGTTCATTTATATTATAGTCAAATCAAAATTAGAAGTGAGGATATACATAAGAAATCTTTTAGAACCCTTAAGGGCCACTATAAATTTTTAGTGATTCAGTTTGGCCTCGTAAATGCATCATCTATATTTTAGTTTTATGAATTCTATATTATTTAAATTTATGTGGAAATTATCTTAGTGTTTTTTGATGACACATTAATTTATTAAAACTTGGGAAAAATCATTTTTAGCACTGAATCAAGTTTTGGAACTTTGGCACAACACTAGATTTATGTGGAGTACTTGGGTCACATTTTTTCCCAAAATGGCATAAAGGTGGAACTTCAAAAGATAAAGTCCATGTTAGAATGAAAAGTTTCTAAAACCCTCAAGAACCTATGGGGATTCTTAGGTCTCATATGTTATGTCAACATAACAACACCACTTACTATTTTATTTAAGATGGAATTTGTTGTTTCCAAATTATAACCACTCCTATTAACAACAATTGTGAACATTCTCCTTTTGCTTATTAAAATTGAGCCATACAACATTTATTCTTGGAAAGGGATAAATCTATTCTATGCTTTAGTTATGTAATTTTAGGCTATTATATACTTGCTTTAAATTTTGGCTTGATCCTTGTGAGTGCATCATTGTGATTCATTTCAATTTGTGTAGATGAAGGTAAAATGATGACAAAGTAATGTCAAACATGAGAGTGTAGTAATGAGATGTCTTTATCCAACTTGTAGTTGTGTAATGTGACTTAAAATTAAAAGGTTGATATATTGAAATTTAATTTCATATCTTAGATTAATTTTTGTGTCTAAAGGGATATGATTCTCAACATTAATAAAATTATGATTATGGTATGAGGTTTTATTCACATTCATTACCCAAACATGGTTATAGAAAGATTGTGTTCATTATATATTTTTGGGTTTCCCTTTGGTAAACATTTAGCGTATGGAAATTGATTAAAGTGTTTGAGTGGTAAGTATTTGAAATGGAGTTTAAAGTGGCTGATTGTTTTGAATATAATTTCAAGGTGGTTGATTATGTATATATATGTTTGATTGATATAATGATGTAGTGTCATGATTTTATGATATGAAAAATAAAACATATTGCTAAGTAACATTTAATAAACCCTTTCTAGATGCCATAATATTGAGACTAATTTAAGGGTGTTGGTTATATTCTTTAGATAGTTTGTTTAACATTGGGTGCCTCTCACAAATGGTGACATCATGGAATAGAATAAAGTTTGAAAATAGTAAAATTTAAAATATTTCATATGGAGTCAAAAGTGATGATAAGGATTATAAAACTTTACAAGTTGTCATTTTACATTAATGCACCTATATAGTGACTTGAAGTGACATTTATAGACTTTGGTGCACAGGGAATAATAAATATTCTAATATAAGCTAACAATAAAATATAAAAACTTATAATTTTTTTTATCATTCACACATGGCCATTGGGGATGGAAAATCTATACTAGAATTTTGATTTAAATTTTTTAGTCTCAGTTAGTAGTCCTAAAGTAATATTTTGATTTTTTTTGGATAACTTTTAAGTTAATAAACAATGAAAACATGGTTTTGGATCAGTTTGAAAACACCATTTAAATTTTAGCCTAGAAAATAGATCTAAGTTATTAGGTTTGATTTATAGTCTATGTTGAGTTTTTTAAAATCCATTTAGCCTTGAAATTATTGCTTTCTCATTTTTTGTAAATCATATTGATTTTGATGCAAGATGTATTAACCATAAGAATGATGAAGAATTAAAATATAAACACTAGATTAAGTTTCTCAATTTTAATTTTCTTGAGGCATGAATATGATCATTTTAATGTAGTGGTGTTGGTGTGATATATCGAATGAGTTATAAAGGGTATGAAGTTTGTACATTGATATATTATTTTAAGTGAACGATTGGTATGGAAAGATGTTGATTTTTAGGTGTTTACCAAAATGAGTTTCACTTTGATTTTGAATAAAGTCTCAGATAGGCATGTATGAATTTATTTTGAGTCTCTATCGAGTGGATAAGTGAAGTTTTAGGTGAATATGATTTATAAGTGTGTTAATTTTATAAACAATGTGTTACTTGTTTAAAGAAATGGGAAACATGAAGAACATATGTTTATATGTTTTTGAGATTGAAATTACAAATCAGTTTTTGAAACATGAATATGTTTGGAAAATGAAACTCACTATGATCACCTAACACTATATGGAAATGTGATTTTAATTTATAATGGTGATATGAACAAGTGGCATGTTTGCTATTTTTATTTGCATAGTTTTAGAAATATTCAAATGGGTTTTATTTGAAAAATAAAATATTGTGGGTTTTTGTTCATTATGTTTTCATGCAAATAATTTGTATTAAAGTGAGTTTGAATTTAATGTTTCTTGATTGGACTTGATATGTTTGAAAATAAGATACAAGGTAGCATATAAGTGATCTAGGGTGTTTCTCTCCATAATTTTGTCTTCATTCTTAGAAATAGATACCTATTTATATTTTTATCTTGAGCTTTGTTTATAGGATGTTGATATTTTGGTCCATTTCAATATAGAAAAAGTTATATAGAGAATTTTGGATCAAAATTGAGGTGATAAAGGTCATGAATGTTTTTAAATTGGTCGTTTTAAGTTCAATTTATTTGATTTTACAAATGTATGATTATTGTTTGCATATGAAAATTTTGTGTTTTGAAATCATATGTGAAATATAATGGTTGATTATAAAATGGAGTTTTTAATTTAAATATGGAAATGTTATATGAGGAGGTTTTAGCATCGATTATTCTATTGTGCTCTTGGAATTTGTTTCTTCCTATTTGGTTTTAATGTGTTTGAGCTAAGGGATGCATGTTGTATTGAGCTTATGGATGTTTTCAAGCGTAACAAAGAGAAATCAAGTTTACTGATTTTAACTTGATTTTTAGCTAAAACATAGTTTAAATTAGGCCCCCACCCATGGAATGTTTTCAAAAAATACTGTTGATCCTATTTAATTTATTACCCAATTGGCTCATCAATTTAGTTAATTAATTATTGTCCATTATTTGACTTAAATTGACCTTAAAAAAGTTCCATTTATGTGATATAGATCTTATAAAACCAAGTTATAATTAATTATTGTTAAGTTTAGGTTTTGGTTATTACCAACTTTGAAAATACTAGAGGATATAAAAGGACTTAGAAGATTTAGTTTCAAGGGAGGTCATAGTGGTATATATAGATATTCTATTTTATTTCATCTGAGTTTAATTTTATGAGTTTTTTTTCGAGTTAGTTTATGGTTATAAAAATATAAAATGACAATTTGTCTAATAGTGGAGTTGTTATCTAAAATTTAGCTACCATGAATGAGGATCATTCGAGACTTTGATTTACTTGATCTTAAATTTGTTGATAGCCATTATGAAGGTCTTGCATTAGTTATTAATGATCTAGGATAATAGGTAGTGTGTCTTCCTTGGCATCTTACAAGGTCACTTAGGATGGTTTACGTGGTAGCTGAGTTAAGTAATTTTATCTTATCATCAAATCATCATTATTTATGGTCTTCATTATGTGATTAACATTGTTTAAGGTAAATTTGACAAAGTTAAGGTTAAGTGTGAAATCAAGTCAAGGAAGAATAATTCTCAAGGAGATAAGGTGGTGACCCCTCCAAGACAACCATGGTCTAAAGTAACCAAATTGACCAAGGAATAAATCTAGTAAGTTACCACATTTTATTTTTAAGTGATTTGGAGAAATTAAGGTAGTTTTGACAAGATTAAGGTATTTCATTACTTTAGTCTCATTGTATAATTAAATGTTGAGTTGAAACTTTCTAGGAAAATAAAATATGAAGGTTTTATCCTTGAAGAGAGGTATATTTTAAGTCATCTAACACCTTGGTAATGAAATTATTCTATATATGTTTGTACACATCCTCAAAGTGTGTTAAATAGCTATTTTTCAACATTGGAGTCCTATTTGTAATTGCCATTCATCATTTACTAATGTCAAAATGAAGAGTTATTAAAAGAGCTATAGGGGAAGAGAAGTGTGAAACATTTGGGAACTCTCTTCCACATCTTTAAAATTTAGGGGAAGATGAAGAATCACCTAGTTTACCATCTCCAACAGTTCCAAAGGGTAGAATAGTTAGAATCTTGTAAAAAGCATGTTTTTAGAGGTATTTTGTAGAAGGTTTCCATTAATAGACAAAATAAAAACTCTTAAAAGTGACCCCATGGTATTAATATATCCAAATACATGCATAAAGTGGAGCTATAGAGTTAGACAATGTAAAAATCCACTCCATTTCTCCATCAGGTTTATTGATAGCTCAAGGCAATCAACCAATTTTCACTTGGTACTCTAAGGAGATTAAAGTTGGAATCCAATATATTATAGTAGGAGGGGACCCTAATTAAATTTCCCTTTGTGTAATTTATCCTCTATTTAGGATCCTAAACTTTATGAACAATCATTAAGAAGTTAAGGTGCAGAAAAAGACTCAAAACCCCATTAGGGTCAATTTTATCCAAATGCAAGGTTATGAAGCTTAGTGAATGCATGATAATGAATGTAAAAGGTATATTTAACACAAATATACCTATAAATAATAATTTGATTTATGAACTTAAATGAGGACAAATAATTATGCATGTGCAATTAGGCTATTTGAGCTAGCAACCGTGGTGAGGTAACCCTGATCAAATCATGAATGTGGAATTCATTGTCCAAGATACTCAAGGAAAGAAACACATTAAAATATACTTAAAAATAATTATAATTAAGTATTTAGGTGGAAAACTTAGAGGTCGGGGTCTAAAAGTCTCTTTTTAGGCCAAGTCCAAATGAAGATTATGAACCTATAGGTCTGTAGATCTATAGGTCAATATTGACACAAAATGGATTCTATGAAGAGTGTTAATATAATATTTAATGAATTATATAGGTGTAATTTTTCATTACTCAATTATAAAAAATATTTTAAACCAAACTACTTATACCGAGTCCAAAGAGAAAGAGGTTTAAGTGCACTTAGGGTAATTTAAATAAGCAACCATGATTTTATAAGGAATTCAACATACATATCACTTTGGTATAAATTAGAATTAACCTTATCAATACTATATAAGAGTTTTAAAATTACCCTCAATAATACATAAAGGTTTATACTTTAACTCAATCAGATTTTAAATGGATTGTGTAGAACTCAAGTGGATTATGTAAGTCCAAAGAAAGGATTATGAAGGTCTTAAGAGAATATTCAAGGTGATTTGAGCCCATGGGATGATGGAAAGTATATTAAAATAGGTTTTAGTATTATAATGATGTTTTATTTTCCAATTAGGATTAAAATAGGGTGTTTAAGAGAAAAGGAGATTTTAGGCCTATAGGATTGCCTATAGGCCTATAATAGGCAACACGAGCAATATAACATGTTGGTGATGGTTGATTGGGGATAAAAAAGGTTATGGGATTAAAAAAAATGTTATGGAAGTTTCCATGAATAAAAAATGACATCAATAAATTTTTATTAATCTTAAGAATTCAATTTGACCACCTACAACCAAAAGGTCAAAATAATTACTTATATGATAGTTATAGGCAAAAGGAAAGAAGAAATACCTTTGTAATATTAAAAGAAGGGTTGGAAATATTTTAGATATGTAAAAATAAAATGATACACATTATATTATCCTTAAACATTCAATAATCACTAATGTGAATAGAATACATCTCCAAACTTGTAGTCATGCAGTCTATAGACACCTACATGTCTATTTAGGAGAATTGGAGAGAAATGTGAGTGGTTGTTTGAAACCATAAGGTATATGAGAGTAAAATATATATATTAAATTTAATTATAAATAATAAAAATGTTTTAATTGAGTTCAAAATTTATTGAATGCTATGGTAGGGATAAAGAAGCCTAGTTAGGCCTAGAAGGCCTAAATTATCACACACAAGCTTGTATGAAAAAAAATGAAGAAGGTGAGTTGGTTTTAGATTAATTTGAAGTATTAAGAGTTAAATGATGTGGGGAAGAATTTATTAAGGATAATGAGATGTTTTTACTCATTTATTGATGAATAAAATGGTAAATAGTGATTGTTAGGGTCACTAACATAGGGTTGTTCTTAAACCCTAACCATGAACTTAAGGTAGATTTTGGATGATTGAAGAGTGAATTCATGGATATGAAAATTTGAATAACTAATATAAGGTTTAAAATACCCAAATTATAGGTTTATATCGAAAACTAAACACTTTCACTCCTTATTAGGCCAAATCACCCTCCTCAAGCTCTCAAATAGGTCTAAATAGTCAAAAATGGTTAGTTTATTCATATGAAAAGTAAAACCAAAAGTTACATGGGAGATAATGGTGTTAGGAGGTGTTTATGGAACATATTAAATAATAATTTTTGGAATTATTTAGGAGGTTAAGGTCCATAACTTTATGAACTATCCTTAAGAACCTAAACACACTTAAAACCCTGCAAGAGACCCGATGGAGAAGATTAGTATTCTAAGTGAATCTAATGGATTGATAAGGAATATAAACTCATTTAGTATAAAAATAACCTTGGGAAAATTATGGAGTAATTATTTTTTCATGTGTGTAGTAATTTTTTACATAAATAAGCCTAAAAATGACTGTTATAGACCTAAGAAGGCAGGTTTTGATGGCTTTTCATGAAGTTTGATTGAGTCAAGCATAATGGAGTACCTTAGAACAACCTATGACATACAAAATTTAGGGTATGATGATTATAAATCCTCATGAAGAAGGTATAAATTGATTAAAACATAATTTGGAGGGTTCAAAACACCTAGTATTGAGCAAACATGCTATCAAGAGTTCCTATCAGATCTAATGTACTTGTACCTCAATCTTGGAGTTGGTTTTGAGATTGAAAAGGGGTGTAATGATAAAATATAGGGTTTTTAAGAGGTATTAAGTCTATTATAATAGTAATAAATCAAGAAATAAGTCAAGGATGGAAATATAAACTTGTTTTTATGGTTTTCACTTGAACCAAATAAGCTTCTCAATCAAATTATAGGTTCTTATTAGTTTGAAGACACTTGATTCTTGATCCTTAGACTCAAAAATATTAAAGAGACATTGAATTGGAATAATATGGAATTAGAGGACTTTAATAATCATGGTCAAGAATGACACATGTTAATTCAAAGACTAGTAACTCCTTCTAGACCAATAATGGGCAGTTTCATGAATGAGGTTGATGAGTCATCCTAGAAGGTGATGAGTCTTTACACACCAACCTTGATGATGGAAAATATCAGATCAAGCTTAAAAATGTTGATGATAATATTTATAACTACCTAATTTTAGATTTTATTTCTTGCAACTTATTCTTCATGATATGACACTTGTCATAAGCATCTACTACGCCTCTTCTCTCTCTTTCTCACACTCATATATATTTGTGTGATTTTGGCATTGTAAACATCCTCCAATTGAGAATGGAAAATCCCTAATTATTTTGTAAGATTTTGAAGCAATAAATAATATCATTTTACCTTGTCTTATGACTGTATTTTAATGTTTATACAAGAATGATTGATCTTGTCTAGTGTTGATTTAGTTCACCTTGACATGTTATCTCATTATCTCACCTATATGCAATTTGAATTCACTCTTGAGGTCATATGAAGTTTCTAAGTGGTATTGTGAAGGTTAAGTGAGGTAATATTTCATTAGTGTCCTTTAGACCTCTTGAAAACCATCCCTTCGTACCTAATCATCATCTACCACCTTCATATTGAAATACTAATGTAAGAGGAATAAATTAGTAGTGTATGAATAGGTAAAATTCTTGATTACTGTGCATTTACAAATGTGTGGTAGTGGTCGACAAGTTTGGTGCATCACCTCCTTAGTTTGATTTCAGTTATCTCTATCCCTTTTCTCTTGCAAGTTAGTAATTTTAGTTATAGTTATTAAGTGATGCATCAAGAGAGCTAGCCCTATCTAAAGGTACAATACATTATTTAGGTCACCCATAACCTAGGATTGTTTCCATGCTATCACTTAAGTTAGGAGGCTTGGAAAACCTCCTCAGTGGGTGCAAATTTTGATGATAACATGAATATAAGGATTAAAGCACTTAGGTATATCCATGCTATTATTTTTTAATCTCGTTGATTATTTGATTGATACCTTGATACTAATCATTATATGGATACAAGATGTTTATGACCACATGTTTGGAAACAATTTAAATACATTTAAATATTTAATAAACATTTCAAATGGGAGCTTGAATGATAGTCTTTGTATTTTAATATTTGTATTCAGACTTTTCAATTTCAGTTCAAATCAATCATTTTTGTAAATAATTTTACTTGATATTATTAACTTTAATTTTTTTTTGTTTCTCTCCATTTGGCCAAAAACAATACTTGTATATTATTTTTATTATATTATGTTATTTTACTTGTGTACTTTATTATCTATTCTATGATCTTTATCTTTCTATATTTAGCATTGTTTTGACATAGCTCTTATGGTCTTTAGTTTAGTTTTATCTTTCAATTCACTTGTTTCTTCTTGTTAATTCTTAGATATAAGATGAATTTTACTCTTTTATCAAATATAATATGTGAAAATACCAATCCATTTTCATTTTTTCCAATGGTTTGATTACATATTATACTAGCAAAATATTTGTTCCATTTTGTTTTATAATTTTTGAAAATTTGTCAATCATGTTCAAGAAAAGTAACTCAATTTTAATGTAGATTAGACTAATTTTCCATTTTAATTCATTGTTTGGGATAATTTAATATATTTTCTCAACCTTTAATTTATTATAGTTTCAATAAGATTAAAGTTGATGCATTTATTTGACTTACTCTTTGGGGCAACATTTCAATAGTTATTCTCTTAGTAAGTTAATAATATCATAGATAATGAATAAAAACACCAAAATATATTATGCTTTCCTTGAAAATCCTAATTTTAATTAATATTTAAATTATTCCTTAGTTATTAGGTCTAGTTATGATTATAGTTGGTTTGATTTAGATTTAATCTTTATGATTGGTGAAAGGGTTTATTCATTAACGATTAAAATTTTGAGCATCAAAAGAATCCTTCCATTAGAATGAGGTAGCCACCAAGGAATTTTAGAATCTAAATGAGTTCATATGCACCAATCCAATTCTAGATACCCCATATTTTTAGAAAACATTCATTTTAGAGTGTGATGCTTTGGGGCATTACTCATTCAATAAGGAAGAACTATTTATTTTAAGAGTCACTAACTCAAGGGTTATAATTTACTGAAGCCCATTTATAAGAATATAATGAGATATATATCATTCAAGTAGTCAAAAAATGGAGAAATTATTTTATGGGAAGATTATTTAAGGTTAATAAAGATCATGATAGTATAAAATAATTTTAGAACAAAGGTTATCATTATAAAAACAATAAAAAAGGGTCATGAAGTTCTTGGAATATGAATTTGAGATAATTGACAAGAAAATAAAAGATAATGTATTGTATGATGCACTATTCAGGAAGGATGATACCACATAAACACCATTATGTTCCATATCCATATTATAGTAATATTGGGTGGAGGAGAAAAAATGTAAATGGGATGATGACACATATACACAAAGTCTCAATCATAAGCATAAAAAGGATCCAAGAATGCAAAAAAAAAAAAATAGTATGGAAATGGAAAGCTCTTTAGTATATGGACTAACTATACATATGCAAGTACTCAAACCTTAAGCCAAGTTTCTTGTAGATATACATGTTTCACTAGTCAATGGGAACTTATAATTCTTGAATAATAATTATAGAATCAAGAATGAATTCTTTTAAAAATTGTTTTAAGGGGAAGTCTAGATTTTTTTGGCAAAATGCATGGTGTGTTAACAAAACAAGGGTGAGACAATTAAGACCATGAGTATTATAAAACCATTATTTATTTATATCTAAAGGGAGGACGAGGTGTCTATTTATTTCAACATAACACTGTTTAATTATGTCATCATTGTTGATATGGATAGACTCATCAAATATGTCCATTTTTGTGCCATGTCACATTTTTTTGTAGCAAGTATAGTAGCATCAAAATTTATGGATACACTTCAGAAATACATGAGACCCCAGTGATCATAGTGAGTGATTGTGATCCTATATTTACTAGTATATATTTGATTTATTTATTTTACTACTTGGGTACTTAGCTGACTCGTAGATTGTCATAACATCTACAATTTGATGTAAAAATTGAGGTGGTCAACAAGTCATTAAAGGGTTATCTCCACTAGTTTAATTCAAATAAATAGGGGATATAGGTTTAATGGATACCACTAGTAGAATGATGGTATAATAGTTCTTTCCATACCTCATCCATGATGTATCCATTATTGACATTACATGGGTACCAACCACCATCCATCACCTCATCAATGAAAATTTAGATAACGGTTCAGGAAGTTGATGACTTCCTTAAAAACCAACATAAGTTGCTCTTTAATATTAATGATAAATTTTCAATGAAGTATCAAGTTGACCAATATCACTAAAAAAATATTTAAATAGGTTATTTTATTTATTTTTGATTAAATTCATATAATAACATGTCCTTAAAATATCCAAAGAAGGATAACATGATTTTTACATAAGTATTACGATCCATATCATGTCTTGAATAATATTGACACTATAGTATACAAACTAGAGTTACCTCATTTAGGGAAAATATATCTAGTCTTCCATATTTTTCAATTGAAAAATGTCATTCAAAAAAGTGTTTCAATGTAGATAATTTTACTATAGCTTGGTGAAGAGGGAATATTTATTTTGTAACCTAGGTAAATTGTAATGCACCTTATAAATTATCCCCTTTTTAGGTCCATGGATAATTATTATTTAGGGTTAGACCCATTAATTTACTTTATATGATTGGGATCATGTTTTATTTCATGCACCCTTTTATTACTTAATATATAATCATGAAAAAAGAGATTTTGATTATGATGATTAAGCAATAGATTATTATGGTTTTGGTTTTCTTTATTCATACCATAGAGGTACTGTAATGAGTTTAGTATATATATAAGAAATAGGGAGTTCCAATAGTGGCCAAATGATATTATACACTAATAATGAGATGAGTTGGTCAGAGTTTACATGATGTCCATCAGGGTGGTTTTTGAGTCAATATGATGAGAACAAGAGCTCCAAAAATAGACATCTAGATTCAATATGAATCCAAATAGTAGATTGATGATATCTGATAGTTCTCATGTTGATCGTTTATGTGGTTTATTAGTTGCATAAAGATTTGACAAGTTGTGCTTTGGAGGCATAAATATAGAGTGACAACATTATGTTAAGTGTGGATAACTATCCATATGTGCACAAGATAAAGAGAGAATAAAAATAAATAAAATGATAAGGGGGTAAATAAAGCCAAAGGATTGATGACCAATAAATTAAAAATTGAAAGTGTGACAAAATGAAAAGGGAAACATGATATAAAATGAAAATGTGCTCAACAAAAAGGTAACCCCAATTTAAAATAGCAACCATGGTGAACTAATGATTTGTAGAAAATTAAATGAGAAGAAAAAGGTCAAAAATTATAATGTGAAAAGAGATTGTGACAAGGAAGGTGGCTGGTGATATCTTAATATGAAATAGGACTACATATAGAAGAAATAAAAAAGAATACAAAAGAAAAACATAGATAACCATAAAACCTAAAATGAAATAATTATGAATAGAGAATGAAAAAATTAGATGAAATCAAAAATTCAGAACAACATGGGGATCACCATTCCTCAAATAAATGAGATCTACCAAGATGAATGAAAGGTCATCTATGAAATTAATGGTAAACATAAATCAATTTAGAAAGGGGAAATGATTATCTAAAAGAGGTAGCCTAGTAAAGAGGGGTAGGTAGAAGGAAGATATACATAAATAAATAGAGGGAAAGTAGGGGATATTACAATCAACATTTATTTGAGTATGTGACTCATTATATTAATCCTCTTCCACTTGTATTATGTAGGATGAGATATGAGAAGTGAAAATTTGGTTGAATTTTTGTTTTTATACATTGCCAATGGGAAATGGAATTAGGAAACAAAATTTTGATTTCTCAGTTAAGTTGGTAGTCCAAAAATAGTTTAAATATCATTCAATAAGTATAATAACTATCAAAGTGTAACATAGAGGATTCTTCAGTACCCCCTTACAAACATGTGCACTTACCATGCAGTTGGCCAAGTTGATCATGGCACTAAATCATCTCTTTTTATAGAATGGTCTAGTGATGACACTATTGTCACTTGAATGTTCACCCATTGAGGAGATGACAAGTATTTACTCATTCAAGTGGCATAATGGAACCACCTTATGGCTGTCGGTAACCCAAATTTGAGGTGGATCTCTAGATTAGGGATAGTTCCTTTGATGTACCACTATAGATCAATCCTACTACTAACTTTTATGGGGTGAAAAGGGATAAGGATAACTAAAAACAATTCTAATCTAGGGGAGGTGATACACCAAATATATAGTCTACTCATACCACTTAAAATTCACTTGAAATCAAAGAGAATCCCACAACTACACTTCATTCAATTAAACACTCCTCTTCTACATCAATGTTTCAAGCATGGGGTATTAGAGACAGTCTAGGATAGGAAGACTTAGATAATAGGTTTTATAGAAACACTAATGAATAAGCTACTCACTATACCTACAATCCATATCAGACACTTCTTGCTGACCTATAAAAGAGAGCTTTGAAACCACATAAGGCACTGGGAAGAGTAATATGTGAAGGTAAAGAAAATACACTTGCACAAGACCAAAAAACATAACATGCACTTATTGAAATATTGAACGACGTAAAAAATAAATTATTTATTAGTTCAAGGTAAAAATTGAGTAGGGATTCACCATACTCAAGTGGAGATATATGTATAATAGCTAAAAATGCCAGTATTTATAACAATTGTGAGAGAAGAGAGAGAAGGTGAAGTTCAAGAGTCACTAAGACACTTGAAAAGAAAATAGAATGAGTTAAAATAACATGGAATCAACAATGAAATAGGTATTTCAAAGAAAATAAGGACAAATTTCCCTCCAACGTGTCTAACTCCTCCATATGTGGCATAGATGCTCTCTATCATGCATATGAAACTATCTTCATGATTTTACCTCATTAGACTACCTCATCATTGAGTAGGGTTAGGTATGATGACTGATATAAAGAGGAGGGGTTATTGAAAATCCCTTACATGCATTAGAATGGTACCTAATAATCCACATTCTTTTGTCCATGAGCAATCATCTCCAACAGTTACAAATGATTCATTCTCATGCACCTCTCACACTTTTATTTAAAAAACCTTCCAATTCTATAATATGATCCATGAATAAGGAATTATTAAACTTTTCAAGAGTGTCCAAGTCATCAGATTCATGAAACAAGCCTTAAAAGGGTTCCCAATAGGAGTTTCACCATTTTCAGTAAGTGTTTACTATTTGTTCACTATGACTAGTTAAGATGAAGGAGATGGTAAGAAAACTTAGGATATTATATAACTAAATATATGAGCATGGAAATCTGGAACAAGTCTTAATATCTCTCCTAAATGTGGTTGCATCATCTGAAACTTCTCCATACCTACAAAACACACAAATCTATCAAAAAATCTCTATTGTAGCCCATCTGTATAAGTAGGGTATAAATAAATCACATGGGATAGGGCCTTGGATATTCCTCTACCACCTCCAATTAGTTTCATGATCAATTTAACCCATTTTAAATCTCCATTTGCAATCTTTTATTCATCAGGTCTGAGTTGGGGTTTATGAGGGTTTTAGAGTCACTTAGACTCTTAGGCTTGGTTCATAGAGTTGGCACATTGAAGCTCTATCTAATTTCCACTAAAGGAATCTTAGGTACCCTCTCCATCATCATTAAATACATTATGCCTCCATGCAAAGATTCATGGAAGTTCTAACGCTTCGAGTTGGCCATTCAAGTCATTGCAATAATTTGCATAAGCTTGTGTGTATTTCAAGCCAAAAAATGGATTCTTGATGGATTTATATAAAAAATATTATTATAGACACACCTTATTACTCCATAATAATATGTTCCAATTGGTCTCAAAATCCACCTAGCTCTGAAATGATGATGGACTATTTCTAGGTACTAGGCCTATATTAGGTCTAAAAAGCCTTACCTACAATTTTGCAGTTCAAACCTCTTTATTGGCCTTACATACCACTGATATGGATCAGAAACATAATTTTAACTTCAATTAATGTGCTACAAAGCATTATACTTCTTTCCAAATGTTGAAATTGGAACTGACCTGTCCATTGGGGTTAGGCTTGCACCTTGCCTAATTACCCTGCTTGTAACTCTTGTTGTCCAGACCACCCTGTCTAGTTTAAAACCTTCCTACATGGTTTTAAATGTTTAATTATGTGTTATTAAAATTATAAAACCTTTTTAAAAATTTTATAGGCATTTTGGTTCATGTTTTTATCCCTTACTCCAAAATTGCAAGCTTTGTGCAAAAGGAAAGTGCCCCCTATCTAAGACAAAATAGGGGGAACTTACCCTATTTGTCTAAAAAAAAAACCATGGGAGGGTTTTATAAAATTTTCAACGATACTCTCCACAAAAAATTGTCTCCTAACTTAGTCATTTGACCCTCTAAGAGTCTCAAGATTCAAGGCAGACTAGTCAGGTGATGACTGTATGTAGGATTTCTTTGGTGTAGATTGTGTTTGCTTATTTTTGGACTCCTTTCCTTAGTGGATTTGAAATATTTAAGGTACATTAAAGGTGAAAACATCATGGTGTAAATTTTTAGGAACCATTTATCAGTTAATCTCACTATAAATCCTCTCCATTACAACTTCAAGTTGTAATAAGAATCCTCTATACCTAACTAACTATGATAACTTCTTAAGGTCTACTGTAGGTATGTATGTTCATGAATTAGGAATTGGCCATCTTGAATGAGCTCAAAATTTAATTTTATTATCATATCATCATGTTTTAATCATGTGTAACTCTTCCTTACCTTACCTTGTTACCATGATCTTCAAGACTAAGCCTCTTTAGGTGTTGACTGAGATATTACACTTTTACCCCAACTATAGGTGATCATGGGTCAATTAACCCATTGAAGTAATTGTAAATCCTTCCTATATTTTACTTGGAGAATATTTCACCTAATTGAGGTCATTATTTTGATTCATGAGTACTACCAACACCTTAACAACCTCAAGCTCTTACTATTTGTTTATTGGTAAAGATATATCATCTTTTGACCCTGTTTATAGGTGTTCATAGCTTAGGGGAAGCCTTGAAACATTGAATTAGTTATATTAAAAAAATATTAGGTAATTGTAAATTTTAAGGATTGTATTCATAGTTGGGGTGTACTAATCAACAAAGGCCTTTATAAACCACTATCATATCACAGTCAAAAATGTTGAAGTATATGCAACCTTGTAGATGTCTATGCTAGCTCTCCTTGAATTTGTCATGGAAAATGAGGTATCCTTTGATGGATTCCATGTTGATTTTATAACCTTTATATTTAATATAATTTATATCTCAATGATTTAGTACCTAAACTCCTCCTTTACAAGACATGGAAAATAGGTCTTGGGTGTTGGTGTATCTCAGACCTATTGTATGGATAGGGTATGAGCTTAGGAAGTCAAAGACAAATTATACTTTCATTTGATGGTACCTCTAGTTTATACACATTATTTTTTCATCATCCAAGTCATTTAAGCATGGAGACATGCCTTGAGATTGTGGAATTGGGTAAATAACTTGTTGGAGTCTCAGTCCTACAGATGTTATTGATCAAATTCAGTGTTTTATAGGCACTTTTGAGTGCCTTAAAACTATTGGGAAATATGGAAGCACAATTGATTACCATGCACAAGCAACTTAAATATGCAGAATTAAACTAGAATCACAAGTAACTAGAATTTAGAAATAACACAAAATATGAGAGACAATACACAACTTGTATTAATACTCATCCAGAAAAGAATACAATAAAGAAGATGCCACTTCTTCTTCACACCTCTCAGAGGCTTCCCACACCTCAAGTGTACAATACTTCTTTCCTCAAAGCTCTCTCTCTTATGGTCCCAACACACAACTCAAACACAGAGTTGGTGTTCACCTCCAACCAGTTAGTATCCACTACTGCCAGTACACCAGTGCTCCACGCACTCCACAAGTGCTCCACACACTCCAAGTAGATCTCCCCTAAACTACAATAACCTGCAACCCAAATGATCTTACTTATGGAAGGAACTACCTTGCCTTCCTCTCTTTCTCTAGACCAAGTACAAACTATACTCCAAGTAGATCCTACCTGATCTTACTCCTTATTGTGTTGCTATCCTCCCTAATCTTACACACCTGCAAATCAATCTGGTTCTGGACACCTGCAAACTTGGATCTTGCACACACATACACCTGCATATCAATGATATTACTTACCATGTAGATCTCCTAACGTAGCCATGCACACCTGCTGACCAAGATCATACATACATGAAGAACCCTTCTGATTCTCTAAACCAGTACCCACACTTGGCACTGTGGCACTAGGAGGAACACACCATGCTCTCTTCACACACAGAAGGAGCTAATATTTTGCTCTCTTACTTTCTAGCACACACTTTACAATACATCCCATGAGTCTATTATATAGATCTCATGTAAACAATAATTAGACACCTAATTACAATAATTAGATCCGTAGCTCAAGACTAGAATTAGCCTTCTTCATGCAAACACCTGGTTCGTTAACGAACTGTCTGTAAAACTCATAGTTGAAACTGCACAGGCAATCGACATCGATCCCTGTCTGCCTGGAGGTGACCGACACCAGCCGACTTCTGATCAACATCGGTTTCTCTTCTATTTTCACCCTAGTGACGTCGGTTGGCCTGACCGATGTTGGTGTTTGTGACACTTAGCAACCTCCTCCCCTATTTGCATTAGTGAAGCTTTTAGCTCCACAACCTAATAATCTCCCACTTAGAGATAAACAGCTGCACTGTACCTATACCTATACCCCATCTAATCTATTTCTTGGCTTGTATCCCTCTTCAAGCTCAACCTTGAAGACCACCCACCACACAACCTGTGGTGCACCTCCTATCATCCGAGTAACCTACCACATCTGAATCTACAAACCCATGTAGTGAAGTCCTGACCTTACATAACATGAATCCCTGTTGCTGGTCCCTCTCAAATACCTAAGAACCCACTTCCTTGAATTGGCTCCTAACTCTCTAACAACACCCACTACTTGGGCAAACTTAGGTCTATACCAGACCTCATGTGATTTTGGACACTAAACTGTCCAGCCCTTGGTGTGCTTCGATTCTACATCCTACGTATTAAACCTCGCCAACACCTGATTCACATTAGCTCCCACTGGAGACAAAATCAACCTGTGATCTCCATGTCTCTCATGCCAAAGAATTTCACTGCTCCAAATTCCTCATGACATGCCACTAAACTAACCTTACCCTTAGCTCAGCAAAACCTTGTATGTCCAAACTTGCTAGCTAGCAAACCATCCACATACAGTAACAGGATAATGTTGCAATCATCATCCACCTGGTAAGACAAATACAATGGTTCTACTGACATTGACTAAAGCCCTGCTTTGTCATCCACCTGGTACCACCTGTCAACCCCTGTACCACTGTCCTACAGCTTCCTAAAGACCATATAACCTGGCCTTTCATCTCACGTGTCCATTCTCTCTATTCTTTAACTAAGGTATCCATTCATCTTTTAGTGCTTTCTTCCAGCTGGCAACCCTACCAAATCTCTCGCTTGGTTCTGCATCATATTCCTGCCAAGCTCCCACTATTTCTTGGATCCTTTCTACTTTGTAGTGAGCAATGAGTATAAAGAAGAGGAACAATGAATTTGAGGCTTACTTACCACTTTTAGTCCTCTATATGGGCGTTTGAGACTCCTTGATAGCTTGCTATCCACCTAAAATCTATTATAGTGACCGACCTTGGTCACCACATAGTCTACATCTGATCGATGTCGGTTCCATGCACCTATCCTGACTACCAACCCCACCGATGTCGGTGTCTACCTACTGCCGACGTCGGTCCTCTTGATTGACATCGGTCTTACTGTCACTGACGTTGGTCCTCCTGACTGACGTCAGTCTTACCTTACTTGACACCACTGGGTCTGGTCTGCACATGACCGACATCGACATCTGTCTGTTTGATGCTGGTTCTTCTTGACTGATGTTGGTACCTATGTTCGCCTATGAGTGATGACTTTTTACCTATGAGCTTTCTTTGAATCAAATCCCTATCCAAATTGCTCTGCACAGAGTTACTCAGCCTTCTCCACTGATCTCTATCTGCCATCTCCTCCATAAACACCAAGGCTTTCTAGTTCTTAAGTCTGTCAAAGACATCTAACTTCCTATTAAGAACATGCATCTCCTTCTTACTCATGTGACCAAGCCTACAAAGCCACGTCTCCACAATAGAAGAAGAATCAGTAATACAAGCAAGTAGATAAAGAGTACTTGCTTTCTTACCACCCACTAATTCAAGTGTATCTGCTGTGAGAGTTCTTGTGCATCTCTCATCACCCAAATTTCTTGAAGTAATTAGCCTTATCTTCAGAACTGGGACCTGCATGACCTCCTTCAACACCCATGTGTTGGCCACCTACAATTTCAGCTTCACTTCCCCTTTGCCAATACTAAGACAAGGCTCACCAACCCCTCTACTTGGGGCTGCATGGAAAAAGGCAACATAATCTATTAACCAAGATTCAACTTTATCTAAGAAACATCCTAGAGCATCATGTGCAACAACCCCTGCAACATCTGCATCTTCAGTTCCTTCATGCTGATCTGCTACCAACCAACAATCTTCTTTTTCCTGCTCTTTCTTTTCATGGGACCGTAATTGACCATTCGTGCTTTTCAATTCCTCCATTCTTAGCTTACTTTCTTCTGCCATTGCTCTACTCCCACTCAATCAGAAACCCCTGAGAGTGACCTGTAACCAAACACAAAATTGCTCCTTGCAACCTTAGCTCTGATACCACTTGTTGGGAAATACGAAAGCATATTTGATTACCATGCACAAGCAACTTAAATATGCAGAATTAAACCAAAATCACAAGTAACTAGAATTCAGAAATAACACAGAATATGAGAGACAATACACAACTTGTATTAATACTCATCCAGAAAAGAATACAATAAAGAAGATGCCACTTCTTCTTCACACCTCTCAAAGGCTTCCCACACCTCAAGTGTACAATACTTCTTTCCTCAAAGCTCTCTCTCTTATGGTCTCATGTAGGGGTTGACCCAATTTGACTAAAATTCAAATTTGGTCAATAATTTTGGTAATTCTTAGGGGTAACATGCTTGCCTATGTTAAGGACCAACAACCTTATCCCATCCATTGGGCAAATGGAGTCAGATGCACTTTGAAAGAATAAGATCAAACCTTGGATTGACTAACAAGACAACTGATTAACCTCAAAATACACAAAGGAAAGAAAACACACACCAAGACCAATGAAACACATAAAGCAAAGGCACAATTATGCTGCTAGGCACTTAGGGAACATAATACATAATAGAAAACAAACTAATTATGTACATCTAACCAAACATATCTCCCTTCTTTGATCAAAAGGAAAGTATCCTGAATCTCCCTCTTCATGAGTTAAATGAGGATGCCAAACATGCATCATTCTAGCTCCTTGGCTTGGCATGTCCTTTGATGGAGTCATCTCAAACTAGTCTCTAAGATAGATGAACTCTTCTTGACCTTGGAATCATGGCTCATACTGCTGTCCCTTTGTCTCATCATGGTAAATTTGCATCTCTATGCATGAGATAGCTTGTGGGAAGTCTATGTCTTCTTGAAAGAACTCATTGATTTTCTCATTTGTTATGACCTCTTCAAAGACTTCAAGAAGTATTGTGTCATGGCATTCTAGGAGTGGTTCTTATTCAAACTCCCTCTTGGTGTTTGTAGGAGTAACTTCACCTGTGGTTGTAGGATCAATCTTCAAAATCTCCATAGTCATCATAGATTGCTCCATCATGGTTTGGAGTTTCTTGATAGTGATACCTATCAACACATGTTTAATTCTCAACATCTTAGGTTTATTTTATTAGGAGTCTTATATTCTCAAAATTCTCATATTTCTTGAACATCTGCATATAGGTCTGCTCCATGTCTTCTTCTTGATGTAATGGTAGATTTACCTCTTCAAGTTTTGTTTCTTCAACCTTAGGAGACATAATTACTTAATTAGAAACCTCTTCTTGCTCATATCCACCACCTCCATAGTCATCATAGATAGGAGAATCAAAACAATATAACAATTCCTCTTTAGCACTTGAGATCTCTTGAAAGACTTCAACTTGTATCTCCCTTATTTCAACCTCTTTGCTCTCTCCTTCTTTGGGTTCCAAAAGAAACTCTTCCAAAACCTCCTCTTCAACACAAGAAAGGTATTCTTCTTCATCATCACAATCTGATGTTTCCTCACAAGAAGTCAACTCTTCTTCATCTTCAACTCAATCTAAAATTTCCATGTCATTCTCCCTTTTAGTGATGCCAATACTAGGCATCTCAAAACCAGGAACTTCAGCCCAAGAAGGCTTCCAAAGGGTAATGTGTTTCTCGCCATTAGAATTTGATCTCTCTTTATTCAACTAATCCACATTATATCCCCATGCTATAGGCCATTTGGGATAGAAGGTGGTGGAAGAAGAGAATAATGGGTCAATTGGAGGAGGTGAAAGGATGGGTTTAATAGCTTCATTTACTTCAAACTTCTCTAGGATAGATGAGAGATTCTCCCTTTTGATTTACAACTCCTTAATTTGTTTGGTAATGCTCTCTTAAAATAGCTTTCTTGTAGGGGAAAAAGGATATTCATTAGTAAAGGGAGTAAAATAAATTTGGGATGAAGGGCACAAGGCTTCTTGAGGAGGGGTGGGAGGGAGTTGAGTAGGTCTACTCTTCTCTTCACTTCCAACTTCTCCATTTATACATCCTTTTTCTTTATTTTCACAAGATTCCACTACTTCCCTCTATCTTAGGAAACTAGAATTAGTAGATTCTTCATGAGGATGAGATGCAAATGAAGGAATGTCACACTTAGAAACCTCATTTTCCACTACCATGATGGATTGATTCAGATGTTATTTTTCCAACTCAATCTCCTTGTCAAGATGAGCCTCCAACATCAACCTTCTTCTCTCAAAATCTTATCCAATAGCAGTATCCCTCTTCCCTTGGCTACTCTCTTGGATGGAACTCCAAGAAGGAAAAATTTGGGGAATGCATGAAGGACTTGGGGTATTTTGAAACATGATTGGACTAGCATTTTGAATAGGTATATTTGACACAATTTAAGGTCATTGTGGAGTGTATTGGAGCTGCCAAGACTAAGCTAGTTCATGAGCTTTCAGTCTCTCTTCTAGGTGGAAAATTAGATCAAAAACATCAAGAATCTCATTAGTAATACCTTGCCAATTAGCTCTCTCTTTATGCATCCATTATTTTTTGACTTGATCTCAAACATCCCTCACACTCTTGATATAATGACTAGGTATGACTTGACCACAACCATTTCTAGTATCAAGGTCTAAAATATAGTATTTGTAGCCAATGAGAGTCTTCTTAAAACTTACGATTAACCGACTTAGAAAAGAACTAGGTGGACTATGTGAAGCACAAGATTGATAGGGCTGATTATAGGCAACATAAGATTGATAGGGATCATGATAAGTTTGGCCAAGGACTTATTCATATTGAGAGGGAATGGGCAAAGATGGATACGTCTCCCCAACTTGTGTTAGGATAAAGTCAACATCAAAATAATCCATGAATCATTCATGAGAATACCATAGAATAATAAGTCAACCTAAAATAGAGTACTTGGACTTCTTGACTAGTATATTTATGCTTGGAGTCACCATTGGTGCTTAGTGTAATTACCTCTAAAGGCTGATATCTTGAGGAAAACACCAAAACTAAAATTCTTGGAACAAGAGTCCCACCAGGCATGCCAAAAACTATTTTCACTTGAACTTGCACACCTTGAGGAGATGACAATTCTTTCCTCATTTAAATGGCATAATTGAACCACCTCAAGGCTGTGGGTGACCCAAATTTGAGGTGGATCTCTAGATTAGGGCTAGTTCCCTTGATGTACCACTATAGATCAATCCTACTACTAAATTTTGTGGGGTGAAAGGGAGAAAGATAACTGAAAAAAATATAATATAGGGGAGGTGATATACCAAATAGATAGTCTACTCACACCACTTAAAATTCACTTGAAACTAAAGAGAATCCCACACATACATTTCATTCAATTAAACACTCATCTTCTACATCAGTGTTTCAAGCATGGGGTATTAGAGATAGTCTAGGCTAGAAGGACTTAGACAATAGGTCTTCTAGAATAATTAATGAATAAGCTACTCACTATACCTATAATCATATCAAACACTTCTTGCTAACCTGTAAAAGAGAGCTTTGAAACCACACAAGGCACTAAGAAGAGTAACATGTGAAGGTAAGCAAAATACACTTGATTAGTGAAATCTTGAATGAGCTAAACAACAACTTATTTATTAGTTCAAGGTAAAAATTTAGTATGGATTCACCATACTCAGGTGGAGAGATCTGTACAATAGCCAACAAGGCCAATATTTATAATAATTATGAGAGAAGAGAGAGAAGGTGAACTTCAAGATTCACTAAGACACTTGTCAAGAAAAGAGAATGAGTTACAACAGCATGGAATCAAGAATTAAATAGGTATTGAAAATAAAATAAGGATAAATGTCCCTTAAACTTGTCTAACTCCTCCATATGTGGCATAGATGCTCTCTCTCATGTATAGGAAACTACCATCATGATTTGCCCTCATTAGACTACCTCATCACTAAGTAGGGTCAGGTCTGATGATTGATCTAAAGGGGAGGGGTTATTGACAAGACCATACATGCATTGGAATGGTACATAATAATCCACATTATTTTGTCTATAAGTAATCATCTCCAATAGTTACAAATGATTCATTCTCATGCACCTCTCACACTTGGCATTCAAAATCCTTCCAATTCTACAATCTGATCCATGCACAAGGAGGAATGTCACTTGTAAAGATTTTCCAAGTCATCAGATTCATGAAACAAGCCTTAAAAGGCTTCCCAATTGGAGTTTCACCATTTTCAATAAGTGTTCACTACTTATTCATTGTGACTGGTTGAGATGAAGAAGATGGTAAGCACACTTAGGAGATTATAAAATTCAATATATGAGCATGGGGACTTGGAAAGAGTCTTAATATCTCTCCTAAAGGTGGTTGCATCATTTGAAACTTATCCACACCCATCTATAAAATAAAGGTATAACTCAATCACATAGGATATGGATATAGAGAGTCTTATACCACCTCCAATTAGTTTCATGGTCACTTTACCCCATTTGAAAGCTCCATTTACAATCTTTTCTCCATTGGGTCTGAGTTGGGGGTTGTGAGGGTTTTAGAGTCTCTTGGACTCTTAGGCTTGGTTCATAGAGTTGGCACATTGAAGCTTTTTTTCAATGAAATTTATGGCTTCTTAGGGACCCTATCCATCATCCTTTAACACCTTGGGTCTCCATGCAAAGATTCATGGAAGTTCTAAGCATTTCAAGTTGGCCATTTGAGTCATTCTAATAGTTTGCATAAGCTTGTGTGCATTTCAAGCCAAGAAATGGCTTCTTGATGGATTTATATAAAAAATAGTAGCCTATACACACCTTATGCCTCCCAAAGAACATGTTCCAACTAGTCTCAAAATCCACCTTGCTTTGAAATGATGATGGACTGCTTCTAGTTACTAGGCCTAGATTAGGTCTAATAGGCCTTACCTAAAACTTTATGGTCCAAACCTCTTTTTTGGAATTAAATACCTTTGATATGGCTCATACACATCAATTTAACTTCCATTAATGTTATCCAAATCATTATAATGCTTTCCAAATGCTGAAATTGGAAGTGACCTTTCCATTAGGGTTAGGCTTGCACCTTGCCTAATTACACTACCTACAACTCTTATTACCCAAACCACCCTATCTAGTTTAAAACCTTTCTACATATTTTTACATGTTTTATTATGTGTTATTCAACTCATAAATCTTTGTCAAAAAGTTTCTAGACATTCTGGTTCATGTTTTTAGCCCTTACTCCAAAATTGTAGGCTTTGTGTAAAGGGTAAGTGCTCCCTATCTGAGACAAAATAGGGGGAAATTACCCTATTTTTATCACAAAAAGAACCATGGAATGGTGTTATAAATTTTTCAAGGATACTCTCCACAAAGAATTATCTCTTAACTCAGTCATTTGACCCTCTAAAAGTCTCAAAATCTAAGGCATACTAGTCAAGTGATGACTGTACGCAGGATTTCCCTAGTGTAGACTATGTTTGCTTATTTTTGGACTCCTTTCCCTGGTGGATTTGAACTATTTAAGGTACCTTAAAGGTGAAAAAAGTCATGGTGTATATTTGTAGGAATAATTTATCACTTAATCTCACTATAAATCCTCTCCTTTACAGCTTCAAGTTGCAACAAAAATCCTCTCTACCTAATTGATTGTGATAACTTCTTAGGGTCTACTATAGGTATGTATGTGCATGAATTAGGCCTTATAAATATTTAATGAGATAAAATTTTAGGTTTCATATAATATCATCATGTGTAACTCTTCCTTACCTTGCCTTGTTACCATGATCTTCAAGATTGAGCATCTTTAGGTGTTGACTGAGATATTACACTTTTACCCTTGCTGTAGGTGATCATGGGTCAATTAGCCTGATGAAGTCATTGTAAATCCTTCCTAGAGTTTAATTGGATCATATTTAACCTAATTTAGTTCATTATTTTTATTCATGAGTATTACCAACACCTCAACACCCTCAATCTCTTACTCCATGCTTATTGGTTGAGATATTTCATCTTTTGACCTTGCTTATAGGTGTTCATAGCTTAGGGGAAGCCTTGAAACATAACATTAGTTATATTGAATTTTTTTTAGGTAATTGGAAATTTTAAGGTTTTCATTCATGTTTGGGGTGTACTAATCAACAAAGGACTTCATCAACCACTGTCATACCACAATCAAAAATGTTGAAGTAGATGCAACCCTATAGATGTTTATGCTAGCTCTCCTTGACTTTGTCATGGAAAATGAGGGTCTCTTTTTATGGATTCCATGTTCATTTGATAACCTTTATATTTTATATCATTTCTATCTCAATGATTTAGTACCTAAACTCCTCATTTGTAAGATATAGAAAATAGGTCTTGGCTATAGGTGTATCTCAAACCTATTTTACAGACATGGTATGAGCTTGGGAAGTCAAAGATAACTTATAATTTCCTTTGATGGTATCTCTAGTTTATACACATTCTTTGTTCATCATCCAAGTCATTTAAGCATGGAGACATGCCTTGGGATTGTGGCATTGGGTAAAGAGCTTGTTGGAGTGTATTTTGATCATGAGCATAGGAAGCAAGGATAATTAGAAAGTTTAAGAAATTACACACTCCATGAGTTACATTAGATTAAAATATATGCAAGGGAAGGTTTTAAATTAGGGTGTGATATATATTATTTTTGAGATAAGGTTTAATTATGCTCTTTTTCCACTATATAGTTTTTAGAGGAAGGAAATTACAGGTTTCCCATTTTATTCTGATCTATACTATAGATAAAAAAATGATGGATAAACGAGATTAAGAATTTAAAGTTGTGCATATTTTTTAGTTAACAAAATTCTCTCCTTTAGTTAAAAAGATAAGCATGTAAACTCATATCCTTCCTAGAGTAAACTAAGGAATAAAAATATCCCTTGATATCAAATAACCAATCAACTCAATATTGAGTTTTATAACTTCCGTTCTCTTAGCATGCAAATAAGAGATGTGATCATACATAATTGTGATGAATATTTTATCTTCGTATGTTCAATGGGTAGAGAATGACCCATGTGGAAATTTTGTCTTTAGAGATGTGATTTTGGCATAATAGCATTGTCCTTTCTTAGAGAATGCCTAAAATATGATATTTTTGATGCCTCTCATGGCGAATCTGTATATTTGCACAAGAAATAAGAAATAGACCACAGTCAATTTTTTTTAAATGATTTATGGATCAAACCACTTGGAAAAAATCCCACTGTATGGAGAAATTGAGGAAACACTATTCCCTTAAGTTAATAATATATGAAATCTATGAAACCCATGGATTTTGTGGTTGGGTCTAGAATCATGTTAGCTACCATAAGACAAACAACCAAAATACATGCATAAATAAATATATAAAATCTTGAAAGAAGTTACCACAAATTCATCCCATAGTATAACTACTTCTTTTGATTAAGAGCATTGGCCTAAATATTCTTGTATAACATTAAATCTCATCCACAATATGCATCACCCACTATCCCTATATATTCTTATATAGATAAGAGAGGAGGCCAAGGTAAGGGTTAGGGTTTTGGTGAGTAGTTAAAAATAGAATATGATAAAAATATTATTATGAGAAGTTAATTTTATATTTACTTAATTGATAATATTATCTAATAATAGGTTGTGGATAAGTATGCACCAATTAGTGCATACCCATGAATTAAAAATATATATTACAAGTGCATCTTAAAACTATACAATAGTGTATGAGTAGTTAAATACACTAGCATCCTCCTTTAAGATGTACATCGATGAAGGTAAGGACACATGAATAACTAAACTATCCCCCTTGATACCTTCCTTCACTTGAAAATTTTGCTTGAGCTGAAAAATTAAGCCTCAAGCAAGGGTTTTATGAAGATCTCTGCACCCTGATCCTTTGTTTAGAAAAATTCAAGATCAATGACATTATCCTATATTGATTTTTTAATATAATGCATCTGGATATCAATGTGCTTTGTGCATTGGTGTTCCATTAAAATGTAAAAAATGTGGACCACTCTAATTATTATATCAAAGCAGTCTTTAAATTTTAAAAGTAAGCATCGAATCTAAATTGAATCATGGCTAACATAGACATGTCCACTATACTCAAATTACATAGTAGACAAAGAAATAGTAGTTTGATTTTCTTAGGACAAGTTATATGACTTGCCCTAATACAATATATCTATCATGTGATTGACTTGTAATCATTTGGATTTCCTACCAAATCACTATCTATGTAGCTAACAACTACTATATTCCCACTTGTAATGTAACAAATAAGGTTTTTTTAGTGGAAAATCTTTGTTAATCTGCAAATATTCCATTTTTTAAAGTCAAAAATTTGTGATTTTTGTGGAGTGGACAACAAGGTAGGATCACCTAAATTTTTGGGGTCAAAGTTAATTTTGAGGAGAGGTTCACCTACATTTAAATATAAATTTCCTCATATAAATGTAGTTTGTCGGTACCTCAAAAGCCAATATTGAGAAATTCACCATATATAGTCAGTTGGATGCCAATACTTTGCATCATAAATTAATACTATGTATTATGTACACTATGTGTCAATAAAATAAAAAACACTTAACTCTCCATCTGACACTGACACCCTATGAGTGGATGCCAGTAGTCTGCAGGTATCTGCCTAAAGGCTCCATGTGTATGCTCATGGGAAACCTATTGATGGATGCTAGTAGCTTACTTCTAGATGCCTATATGCTACTAGTATATGTTCATAGCCTATGGGTGTATACTATAATACTATGGGCATCTGCTGATAGGTATCCCATGGGTGTTTTCCAGGGTTAGGTTGCTAGTGGATGCTCTTAGGCTATTGACACTCAATAGATGCTTGTATTCTATTGATGAATGCCTATAGGCTACCAATATATGCTCATAGGCTACTAATAAATGTCTATAGTGCTAGATGTTTTTAGTCTATCATTGGATGCCTATAGCCTCCCAAAATCCACCAGTGGATAGCAGTGTCTAGGTATGCCTACATACTAGTAACATCTAGGCATGGTGGATAATTATCCCACATGCACAACTATGGTGGATAATAATCCCACATGCATGCCTAGGCACCTTATCATTAGGGAGAGACACTATAAATACTCTTCCCTTAACATTTAATAATCATAGAGGCACATGGTGAACACATAACACTGGTCTTATTCTACACATCCTAGATAAGCACCTACATCATGTCGACATTCATCGACATAATGTGGATGATTATCTAGGACATGAAAAAAAACCAAATGCATGTTGTGTGAGGATGAATGATGACTCATAATGTGGATGGGAACTAGTACCACTATGTGGAATTTGGCATCCATCGACATGTATCTAGCATCTATCTACATTGTGCAGACATCCACTTTCATGATTTTAGCATCTACCCATATCATCTAACATTCACCTAAATGATACTAGAATTTTCCCACACCATGTGGCATGATAATGTTTGATTGTGTTATGTAGGCATCTATCTTCATACTTTTAGTGTTTTCCCACATCATTCATTGTGTGGCATCATATGATTCACCTATGCAACAATACACCTAAACTTATTCGCCACCATTGTGAATACGATTCACCTCAGTAACTCCACATATTTTTTTATATGGTCCACTAAAATGAACCATGGTAATAAAAAATTGAGTAGTTTATAGTACCACAAAAATAAATTAGAATGTATTTTATCTCTTAACAATAGTTTCATGGGGGTGTTGATAGCAAATAATACCAAGTTCACAAAAAAATGAAATATTAGAATGAGTATGAGTCAAGTACATAATACTTCCAATTAATTACATGTAGAGTGTAGCATCAACCACACTTGGTATAAATCTCAAATCTAGATTGATAACAAGTTGGTTTAGACTTGCAGTCTTTCATATTGAAGTGGTTGAGTATGTTTTGAGCATACTTGGATTGATTAACAAAAATCCCTTTCTCATATATGAAATATGAAAACCAAGGAAAAAATGCAACAATACTAAGTTAATAATCACAAAATAATTCATTATCTAAAATTTCAAATCATTAATATGATTGGTGGAACTCACTGTGATGATTAATTCATTGACATAGAGGACCAAAATTATGATTTTCTCATCTACTTTCTTGGTGCAGATTATGGGGTCAGAGGGATTCCATGTAAAGATAGAGTTGATTAAAAATGTGTCAATATTTCCATACCAAGATAGATAAGTGTATTTCAAACCATATAAGGAATTTTTAAATCTACACGTAAATTTTTAGTTTTAACTTCCTACATAAATGAGAGGTTGGGACATGTAGATTTCTTCCTACAAGTCTCCATGCAAGAAAATAATTTTGACATCCATCTGATGGTATTCCCATCCATGCATTACAACCAAGGAGAGTAATAACATGATGGAATTCATATTGAAAAATGGAGTAAAGGTTTCATGGTAGTCAATTAATTTAACTTATGAAAAACTTTTAGTTATAAGTTAGGCTTTGTATCTATCAATGGACCCATCTGTTGCATATTTAGTTCAACACACCCACTTGCACCTTACTAGTTTTCTTCCTTTTGAAAATGGAACTAAGTCCCAAGTTTTGTTCGTATTTATATAAATAAGTTATTCTACCATAGTTGACTTACATTTGGGATGGATATAATCTTTATGATTAGTTTATGGATCCTGAGTCATTTCTAACTATGTTAAATGTACAACACCATACAAATGTTGCAATCTCATCGTGCTTAGACATCTTGGATCCCATGTAAATACACCATCCTCATGGTGAAAGATAAAAAACCACTTTGAAAGAAGTTATGTTGGTTATACAGATGCTTTTAGAATGTTTTTTAGCATTAGTGGTGGATGTGGTGGTTGTGCCTCTAGTGGCTCATCATCTAAATGGTAGTAACTCCTAGAATGAGAGTCATCTAAATTATCTTGTTCTTTATAAAAGAACTTTATTGAGTAAACTAATAATGTATCCTTTCTATATGAAGTAGTTTTAACTTATGGGAGTTAATTTTTTTAAGCCATGGTGTATCATAAAAACTATCTAATCTATAATCCCCCATAAAGAGATAGGATAGGGGCCTTAGATAGATAGTAGAGTCCATCGACCAAAAAATTATATATTGTGCCCTTCAACTCTTGATAGAGAGATAGATCAAACCTATAGAATTGGGGTAGATCTAGATGTGAGTGTGGATAAAAATATATATATCTAGGTCCTATCCCATATATAGGTGATGTAGGTCTTATATAGTATCATCTATGGGGTGGTAGAGGCCTGAATAGAGATAGCTAACTATAGATGAGGGGTGAACATAAAAAAGTGATTTTAGTCTATATAGAGTTTCATTGGAACCCTATATGTAGATATGACTCCTTCCCCACACCTCTATCCCCTTCCCACCCATCCCTACCCATCCCCTATATAGATATGGGAGATGTATATTTGGGGAGGGAGAAGGCCCCTCCCCCTATATAGATTAGATATGGGATGTTGGTAAAACATATATTTTAAATGGTTATATATCTATATCTATAGGGGAAGGAAGAGGGTCTTGATTTACATAAATATATGTAGGGTCAATCAAGGGGAAGCCTTGTATCTATCTAGGGGTAACTAGGCTAATGGAGGGAGATAATTTATTGAATCTCTTGGGACTCACTATCTCAATGTTGTCATCAGTTGACCACCCCCCATATTCTATATATATGTAACATGTAATCAACTATCAAGTTATCTAGTCTTCAAAAATTACCCATATTCACACTATGTATAGATTATGGCCAAAATAAGGTAAATGCCATATAGAATCACTATAGACAAAATTATATATATATATATACACCATATAAAATCACTATACACAAAATTGGGTATATATAGAATCAAGTATCTATATAGAGTTAAATGCATGCAGCTCAATCTATAAATAGGATTGGTAGTGCCTACCCACCCTATATAAAGTGTCTACCCTATATATA
>JARHVA010002117.1:1532500-1552500 GCA_037957365.1 Torreya grandis
TCATTCACTAAAAGATATATATAGGGGCCATATTCTCTATTCTCAACTCTATATTGGGGGGGGGGGGACATAGGTTATACACACTCACATACTCTATTTATAATCTTGAATAAACACCCCCATATATATATCATAGAAAATAATATATCTTGTCTATCTGGGCATGCTTACCCAACCACATATAGTCACACATTGCCAATAAGTTGTGATAAAAAACCCACCCATTGAATGAATATATGTATGGATAATTTAATATTATATATATATATATATATATATATATATATATATATATATATATATATAACATGAGTGGCTTGAGTATGTCATGATCATGCTATGATTAATGACCTATCATCTTATCCACACCTATATCTAGTCAACTATATAGATATTGGGCACTCCCCCATATCTAGTAGATAGCCTAGAAATCTATCTGGCCTTTCTACACCCATATATAGTCAACTATATAGATATCTATGGAACACCCCCCATATCTAGTAGGCACATACATATAAATGGGAACATAAATGATACGACCAGATGAATGGTAAACCACCCATACCTAGACTAGATAACATACCCTCATATGATGTTTGCAATATATCACCGACTATCATATGATCTAGATCATAACCATAATCTAAATCATAATGACCTATACTTAGATATCCCTTGTATGACATATGCAATATATCTAACAGGTAGTTCCCCTTATCTATATATATAGGTACACAGATATGGGATATGGCTTGTAGATAGGGGGTCTATTTTCGTGGTTGAATCGAGCCCTATATAATATATAAGGTAGGGTAGGGTGAACTATCTCATCATTTGGTTAGATAAGACTAGATAAATATGGGTGATTGATTTCTAATTGTATCATTCATATCACACATATAATGGATGATGTCATATATATACTCATAGGTGCATGTGCACACATTGCACACACACATTATATATGTGATACTAGTGTGATACTTGGGTTATATATAATTTAGGTATGGGTGGGGGGTGGATCTATATTTAGGGGTTGATAGTTGGTCGTTTAGAAACAAAATATTGCCAAATAGACGTGACACATATAATAAAATAGTTGAGAAGATCTCTATACATGACTGACTATTTATAGATAGATAGGGCCCCATCCCCTATGCCCATATAGATATATAGGGCCCCATGCCCTCTCCCCACACCTAATAATTTATAGATATATAGGGCCCCAACCCCTCTCAGTCACCCTAACCCCCATGCAAGGAACCCTAGCCCCCATGCCAATCACCTATCGATCTAGATGGGGTGGCCTATATATCTATAGTATAGTGTATCCTCTTCAAGGATACAAAACCCTACTCTTATTTACCAAATGTATTACTTATATAAGAATATATTCTATCCTCTTCTAAGATATAAAACCTCATATATCCTTAAAGAAGATATATAACCCCACCCCTACTCCAAGTAGAGTATACCAATGTATTACTTATATAAGAGTAGAGTAGAGTCTAGCCACTGAAGGGAGTGATATAGTGAATACTTGATTCTAGAAAAAGTCTAGTGAAAATGGGGTCAAAAGTGACCCAACCCCCCATAGAATGATACGGTTGGACAAGACTCTTGTAATTTTGAAATTTTTTAACACACATGGGATCAAAAGTGATGCAACCCTTTTTTAAATACCCAATAGAGAGTTGGCAGGTCATATTACTTTCTCCATCTTATTGACAAGTCTCCAGATAGAGATATAAGGATTATATAATTTATAGGTCAAGTTGGTAGGTTAAATTGGCAGCTCAAGTTGGAACTATATAGGTTGAGTTGGCAAGTTTATATATAGATATATAGGGATTATATAATATACTTAAGCCATAAATTAGACATTTCCCTATAATTGAGATGGGGTCAGACAATTCCAAGTAGATAGGGCTTATGTAACCTTCCCTATAAATTTGAAGGGGGTCATTCATGTTTGCCATATAAATTGAGGGGGGTTCGTGATTGGCCCCATCTATATTCAGTCATCACTTCCCGACCTTGAATATAGAGACCCATGCTTGATAGGTCATTACAAACTTGAATTTATATAGGGGTTGATCAATGTCAAATAGATAAATAAAGATTATATTATGTAATACCTGATTACATATTGTCTCTCTTAACCGAGCCATATCTTGAATACCCGATAAAGAGTCAACCAATGCTAAATAGATATATAGATCTAGCTTATATAATATAAATAGATGATAGAGAGTTTTGTTTTACTTATATAATACTAACTAGTAGCTTAGCCTATCTATATATAGTTGAGTTGAGCCCATAGTTGAGAATGGTAGAGTGTGTTTGGTTTCTAGGTTGGTAGAATGTGTTTGATTGGTAGAGTGTGTATCTCTCTTATGTGAGCCATATCTTGATAGTAAATACCAAATATAGAGTATACCCTACATGATATTGATAGTAAATTCCCAATACATCTTTATTGTAAGTTGAGTTCTCTTTTAGAGTGAAGAGACCAACTATTGTATTACATATATAAGAGAATAATTTTATCTACTTCAAATATTCACCCGCATTCCATATAAAGTTTATTGTAATTAACCTCATCTTCTCTAATCCCACACTGAAAAGGGTTGGCCATGGCTATTTTAGATAGTTGGTTTAGTGGATAATCGAGTCAAGGAAAAAAATAAGCCTTGTTCTCTCTTTGAATCACTTGATCTCATCTCATGATGACTAGGAGTAAACAAATTTTGAAAATAAATTCCACTTCAAATTCTAATTATTATTTCTCTCCCTATTTCTTCTACATGTATGTGAAGAATTTCACTATAGTAGCTCTCATAATCCCACTTTTTTATTCCATTTAGATTTATTATGTTTTTATGCCCCTCATCTTTCCATCCCAACTACCATGGGATATTCTCTAGAGAGGTGGTTTACCAAGAAGAAACATCTCAAGTTCATGATCTCTATCGAGAAGCTAAATTTCATGACTTGGCCTTCAAGGCACATGAGGAATCCAAGTATAGGTATCACAATAAAAGTGAGAGAATAAGCCATGCCTTTTTTGAGGAGTTTGGACTAGTATAAAAGTGAGGGGAAAACCTTATAAGAGAGGTAAAACCATGGTTTTAGGCCACGAGTATGGTTATATCTAGTTGATCAACTCTCTATGATAGGTTATTTAGGAGGGACTGGAGGAGGGGAGTGGGACCGTATAGATTTATAGATGGGATGAGGCCTTGGATATCAACCCATTTCATCATAGATCTCAAACCATTTTATTTAATTCATAGTAAGGACTAGTGCCATTAGTGCAGGAAATAAACTATTGAGGGAGGGAGGAAGGTTAACATGGATATTTATTTGATAGATCTAAATCTAAAATATAAGGATTTCTATCTATTTATATGTGGGATGGGTCGAGTTCTAGCATGATAGGTAGGACTTCTCTTTCTAGTATTCCATTTTGAATAGAGTGGGCAAGGTTGGAATTTGTACTCATTTGTATTTATCTAGTAATCACTTTACTAGTCTCTTTGATCCCACTTGGTATCCCATTCCTATTCACTTTCAATGGTTTGAATTTTGTGGAGAAATCTTTAGCCCAAAAATCTAGTCTTGATCCTTTTGGTGATTCCATGAGTCATTTTTTATACTATCTTATCTGGTTCCCATTCTACCTATTACCCCTGATCCAGAAGTTACCTATTTTATCCTTTGGGCAGTCTCTCTCAATAAAATTAATCTATTTAGATTTTGGTCCATGATGGTGTTCTTATTTATTTAGATGATTATATCTATCCATGAATGGAAGAAGGGTGCATTGTATCAGGAGTGACTAATGACTGATAGGCAATGGGGGAGGGGTCAAGGGGAGGATGAGAAGAATAATGCCTACATTAAATCAATTGATTCGTCATGGTAAGGAAGAGAAATGGTGCATAGACCAGACATGATATTTGGATCAATGTCCTTAGAAGTAAAGAGTATGCCCATATATTTCAATTATAACAAAAAAAACCCTAATTTAGCTCCACACAAGATAGCCAAGTGCGGTTGAGCAATTGACATAATATATCTACAATCATTCTAGGTAAAGGTCATAATATATAGAAACAACCTATGGTGTTGATCATGAGATGTAGAGTGAAGTATCCATTAGGTGTGAAATCCCATCATATTTGGGGAGTTAATCAATGAATTTTAGTTTGATTTTAGAATCAATGGAATTAATTTTAATTTGAGACAGATGTTAGTTATTGAATATAGCTTATGTAGAGTTGGCTAGGGAGGGAATGAGATTGAGATTAAATTCATTCATTCCATATTAGACCCTAATTTTAAACAAAATATTATATGCCATATCCACCCATAGACCATAAAGATGATGGCATCAATTCTAGTTTTAGTCTACTCCTATATATATGGTGATGGCCTATTATATATACTTGTTAGTCTTAGCCTATTCAGTCTATTCTATTAAAGTGGGCGAGGGGCTGGTAAGGGGCCTTTAAAATATATATGGATAGTTATCGATGAGAGCTTATCTCTCTACTCTATGGGCGTACTCTACCCCCTCATATCATATTTGCATTGCCATCCCCATACCCATCCCCATATATATAGAGGGAGAGGTAGAGGGGGGTTGAGGAGACTTATATATTTAACTAGGGGGTGAGTGATAACAAACCCATATATAGATAGGGGTAGAGAGGTTCCCCTAGAGTCTAGATAAGGGCCCTGATGTTTAAAGAGGGAAGACCTCAATCTATCGATTGAGTGTCTAGCCCCCCCCACCCCCTCTATTTAGTTAGGGATATACCCTTGTCATATAGCTTTATTTATTTTCTTATTGGTCAAGGGGGATGAGAGGGCATATTTATATTTCTATATGGTGCCCTCATATAAATGGATATGCATGAGATGAGACATAAATAAGTTAATAACTCAATCGAATGACCCTATTTATATATATCCAGGTCATTTAGACTGAACCCATATACCATATAGAATAGGTGGGGAAGGTTGGGTTAGGACCGATCTATCAGCTAGTCCACTCTATTTTTTAAGAAAAAGGGAAAGGTTTTAATGCATTAAAATTTAAGGCCCATATATATATAAATGGTCCCACAATATATAGTTTAATTGGCATGCCATGTTAGAGTTAGAGTGAGTATAAATAGGGGCTACTCTCCCCTCTTCTATATATAGTTAGAAATAGAGCACGCGCGCATGCGCACACACACACACACAAACACACACACATGGATAGATAGGGTTCAAGGTAATATCATCTTCCCTATCTATTATATTCATCTTCCCTATTTTTATATATGGGAACATTAGATTCTCATCATATCGTCTTCATTGAGTGCCAAAGCAGTCAAGTGAGTTATTGAAATGAGTTTAATCTAAATATATCTATATCTAAGTAGTCAATCCCCATCATATATGTTCCCCTTATCCCCAAAAATATAGATAGAGATAGATGCTAAATGGTTGATCCATCCTGTTACCCCCAGATATTTATCCATTTAATGTATATATCCATCTGGAGCCTATCTAAACTCAGGCATGGGAGTGCCCCCATGTATGTGGTTAGGAGAGCATGCTACTCATCTCTGTATATGGGTGAGAACTATCTAGAATAGGTACATAATACAGGGGGCTATATTCTATCTGTGGTTGGGAGAGTAGATTCCTTGTCTCTCTATGTGGTTGGGGACTATTTAGAATAGATATCTAATATGAGGACTAGTTTATAGGATTAGGGGACTTTATATAATAGCTAGGTAATATGAGGATATATTATAGGATTAGGTACTATATATAATAGTTAGGTAATACAAAGGCTAGCTTATAATATTATGTAATACAAGGGCTAACTTATAGACATGATACAAGGGGTGTATTTATTTCTTGTATATAGATGTTTCCACATATGTGGTGGCCCTATATATCTACCTAGGTGGGGTGTATTATTAACTTATCTAATCTACTTGGTTGTGAGTAGCTAGCTATGGGTATATATATGGTGTTATCCTATATATAGAGGGGATCATATCTAGTAAATCGAGGAGTACCTTTCTTGTATTGTATATAGATGGATGGGCATACTAGAGATCATAGATTAGATTTATCATAGGAAGAGTGAAAAAATAAAGAGTATCCTATGTACCCCCCTTCTTCCCCCTCCCCTATATATTTGATCTATCCACATTATGTTTCTTGATCTATCTGGGTAGTAAAGAGAAGGGTGGGTGTGTATGGGATGTTCATGTGCACCCCATTCCCTTTATATCTATCTATCAATGGGGTCTAAAATATTGGGAATTTTGTGTGGCTGGGAAAGTAGGGGGAATTATTTTCAATAAAGAGAGAAAATAGGGGTGGGCACTAGATACATAATAGTTGTAATACAAGGGTAAAATTAGATTTTAGGCAAATACAAAGTGGGATATATAATGAGTAGGCTATCTAGTTTGTCTAGATGGGAACTACAGGCTATGTGCATCTATATCTAAAGTTATAAAGGGTATATGAGGCCCTCTTGATATCTATAAGAGTAGGGGGAGTGCCTTCACTTTATATATAGGGGGTTTGTTTCTATATCTAGAGGAGTGGGGGTGTTTTTGCAATCTAAGGGAACTCCTCTAATCTATATAGTATATAAGGGAGGGGCCTACTCTAAATGGGGGAGTTACTTAATATAATTTAGTAACAAAGAGGGGTTATTCTCTATTATTCTATATGGAAAAAGAGGCGATACAAAAGAGGATACTTCCATGCAATTTGCAATTTGCAATTTGAAAAATCTATAGTTAAGGGGAGGGTACCCCTATTAATATATATATATATATATATATGGAAAAAGAAGTGATACAAAAGAAGATACTAGTACTAAGATGATAGACTATCTATATCTATAATTGGAAAGAGATGCCCTATACCCATATGTATTATCATTATCAAATTAGAGATAATTATAGATGTAATATAATGAATACATACCCCATATATATATTAAACTACCTTATACAAATTTGGTAGTGCTTAACCACCTCTATCTCAAAGCAAAAACCCCAACCTCTATACAATATCGTTAGTGCCCACCCATATTTATCTACATAGCAAGAATCCCACCCAATATCTATATAAAATTGATAGTGCCCACACATCCCCATATATAAGTAGGACCATGATCTCTATAAAATAATAGTGCCCACCCATACCCATATAGAAACATAACCCCTCTATATAGATATGGAATTGAGTGCCCAAATCTTCTTCACATAGGAATGGGGACCTACACCCTATATGGGTAGGGGAAACCTGCTACATATAGATGAGTAAGGCCCTTACCTTATATACATATATAAGATTGGTGTACCCAACTCTATATAAAATAAAAATATAGAATTAGTATACCCAACTCTATACAAACAAGCCCCTCCCCCTCTATAGAAATGCAAAATCAAGAACCCCAATCACTATACAGTATTGGTAGTGCCCACCTATACCCATATAAAAATAGAACCTCTCTAGGCATAATTAAACTCCCCCAAATCTGGTATACAATATCGATAGTGCCCATCCATACTCATATAGAAATAAAACCCCTCTAGATAGAATCAAGCTCCCCCAACTCTATACAAGAGTAGGAAATTACACCTTAACCTTATATAAGTTGGGACACCCAACTACATATAAACGAGTAGGTCCCCTACCCCATATACATAGTCGTATACTCAACTCCCAACTCCAAGCTCTATAAATATGATACGAGATGTGATGATCCCTTTTATACAATATAATGCTCACCCAACTCTATATAGATGAGTAGGATCCTTACCTTATATACATGATCGATACACCCAACTCCCAGCTCTATATAGATAAATGAGATCCCTATACATGATAGTGCCCACCCAACTCTATATAAATAAGCAAAACCCTTACCTTATATAAAGGATAAATACACCCAACTATCAACGCTATATAGACAGATGAGAATAAACCCTCTATACAAGATAGTTCCCACTCAACTACAATAATTTAAGAATGGGACCCCTCTATCACTCTCAAACCCTATATATCTATATGGGGAGCATGTACCATCTATACAATATCATTCCCACCTAGATCTATATAATAGAGACCTTACCCCACATATAGGATAAACAACACCCACACACCATATGGGAAGCATCTACCATCTATACAAGTTTCTTAAATTGTTTTGAACCCATGTTTAATTCTTATTTTGGATATTATTCTTAATATCTATTTTTTTGAGAATCAATAAGTAGTTTTGTATACAAAATAAAATAATTTTCTAAGCTTATACTTAATGAATGCTTGACATTGATTTTGTATCACACATTCTCAAAGCGTGAAATTTAATCCTATGGTGAAAAAAAATCCATCTAATTTTATCACTTTACAAAGAGAGGTTGGAGAGAGGATAACACTAAAAATAGTTGTGGTTGTTAAAGAATATTTATAATTTAATATTTTTAAGGAAATGATTGTAAAACAATATTAAAAGAATCAACTAAAGAAGTTCATTTTGGGAGCCCAATGAGAAGAGCCTAAAGTTGTTTTAGGTGATTGTCTAATTGTTGAAATTGGTTTATGACATTATATGAGTGTATGAGTGAGCAAAAATAAATAAGTGCAACTATATAATGTCGAATAAGTTCCATGTTTTTAGGAAATTCTAGGCACTTAGTGGGATATGTTAAATTGTCTTATACATGCAACATGTTGTTATGTAAATCCACATTTTATAGAGGTGGATCATGGTTCATATGAGGAGGTAAAAAATGGTATATTGGAGATAATAGAAAATTTGGTTCTAGATGAAAATGAAAAGGCTACTTAAGGTGAGAAGGAAACTTAGTAAATTGAATAATTAAAAGGGAACATTTTCCAAAAATGAGACATAAGAAGGCATTGGCGTGGATCCCAACATATGGGTGTTATATTCCAATTATTCAAAATATTTTTGTGTGTCTATATCCACTCTCACTTTGCCTTTATATGTAAAATAAATTGCAAAACCTTTTTATAACTAATAAGAAAAAATAATTACATTCTTAAAATCCATTGGATCTTGTGTTTGTCTATAGAAATTTATGATTATCTAAGATTAAAATATTTCAAAAGTGTTAGGGTGTGGAGCTAAAAGCTTCACCTTAGGCAAACATGGAGGATTTCTGAGCATGACAGTCACCGGCGTTGGCAGGCCACAACTAACATCGGTCAGGGGAAGCACAGAAGGAAACCAGCATCGACAAGAGATCGGTCAGCATCGATCACCTCCAGTCAGGCAGGGACTGACGTTGGTCGCCTGTGGTGGTCAGAACTGCAATTGATGAATAGTCAGGTAAGTGAATACGTAGTTTGCATGATAAAGACTAGTTCGAGTCTTTGAGCCGCTTGTCTAAATTAGTGTATGCATGAGATCTATATAATAGACTCATGGGCTGTATTGTTAAGTGTTGAACTTGTAGAACCCAAGTGTAGAACTTGGAGAGTTCTTCCTATGGTGGAATCAAGTAGGATTCCTCATGTATGTAAGATCAGGTTTGATATGCAGGGTGTTGCAGGATCATGGTGGAGATCTACATGTGATAAGTAAGATCAGGTTGGTCTATAGGGATGTGTGTATGCGAGGGTTAGAAGAGGATTGGTGGGGGAGCAAGATCAAGGTGACAACAATACATCAGGAGCAAGATCAGGTTTGATATGCAGGGTGTTGCAGGATCATGGAGGAGATCTACATGTGATAAGTAAGATCAGGTTGGTCTGCAGGGATGTGTGTATGTGAGGGTCAGAACAAGATCGATGGAGGAGCAAGATCAAGGTGACAGTAATACATCAGGAGCAGGATCATGGTGAGATCTACTTGGAGTACCAGTTTGTACTCGATTGTACTAGACATACAATGAGGTGAACAACAGCTTGTGTTAGTTGTTAGTTGTGACCTATGAGAGAAGATTACTCAAGTGGGAAGATTACTTGGATCCCTTGAGGAGGAAGCCTCACAGAGGTGGAAGAAGAGTGTGATCTCTTTATTGTAATTTCCTTTGTAATGAGTTGAATACAATTGTGTGTTGCCTCTCATATTTTGTGTGTTTTCTCATTGATAGTTATTTGTTCTTTTGGATGTTTCCGCATGTTTAAGTTGCTTATACAATGGTAATCACGTGTGCTCTTAATTCTGACAAGTTGTGTCAGAGCTTTGGGGAACTTAGGTCCTATCAAATGGTATCAGAGCGAGGTTAGATGTTCTCAGAGCGGGTTTGACTAACAGATGGCCAGATCTGGTTAGTGGTTTGTTGATTACAGGTTACTCACAGGGGTTTCTGATTGAGTGGGAGTATAGCAACGACAGAAGAAGGTAAGCTGAGAATGAAGAAATTTAGGCACAGGATTAACACCACAAGGAGTGTGGTGGGTTGTCTTCAAGTGGGAGCTTGAAGAGGAATACAAGCCAAGATGCAGATTAGACAGAGTACTGGTATGGGTATAGGTGTAGCTGTTGATCTCCAAGTGGGAGATTGTTAGGGTGTGGAGCTAAAAGCTTCACCTTAGGCAAACATGGAGGATTTCTGAGCATGACAGTCACTAGCATTGACAGGCTACAACCGACGTCAATTAGGGGAAGCACAGAAGGAAACCGGCATCGACAGGAGATCGATTGGCATCGGTCACCTCCAGTCAGGCAGGGACTGACGTTGGTCGCCTGTGGCAGTCAGAACTACTGTTGACGAACAGTCAGTTAAGTGAACGCGTAGTTTGCATGATAAAGACTAGTTCGAGTCTTTGAGCCGCTTGTCTACATTAGTGTATGCATGAGATCTATATAATAGACTCATGGGCTGTATTGTTTAGTGTTGAACTTGTAGAACCCAAGTGTAGAAATTGGAGAGTTCTTCCCATGGTGGAATCAAGTAGGATTCCTCATGTATGTAAGATCAGGTTTGATATGCAAGGTGTTACAGGATCATGGAGGAGATCTACATGTGATAAGTAAGATCAGATTGGTCTGCAGGGATGTGTGTATGCGAGGGTCAGAACAGGATCGGTGGGGGAGCAAGATCAAGGTGACAGCAATACATCAGGAGCAGGATCATGGTGAGATCTACTTGGAGTACCGGTTCGTACTCGATTATATTGGACGTACAATGAGGTGAACAATAACTTGTGTTAGTTTTTAGTTGTGACCTATGAGAGAAGATTACTCAGGTGGGAAGATTACTTGGAGCCCTTGAGGAGGAAGCCTCACAGAGGTGGAAGAAGAGTGTGATCTCTTTATTGTAATTTCCTTTGTAATGAGTTGAATACAATTGTGTGTTGCCTCTCATATTCTGTGTGTTTTCTCATTGATAGTTATTTGTTCTTCTGGATAATACTGCATGTTTAAGTTGCTTATACAATGGTAATCATGTGTGCTCTTAATTCTGACAAGTTGTGTCAGAGCTTTGGGGAACTTAGGTCCTATCAAAAAGAAGATACCAACCCTCACCTTGTAGAACCATCCATCAAATGAGATCACATACATACATACATACATATGAATGAATGTTAGTGAGTTTAATAGAGTAATAAATGATAGTGTTAGTGCTAATATTAGTTTAGAAGCAAATTTTTATGTTAAAACAGGTTTCAATAATGTATATATATTTTTATTTATTATTAAATTTTACTCTTAAACTTTAAATTATGAATATTTTTATATTTTTTAATGTTATTCGAATGTGTATCTTTTACATATTTCTCAATTTTGAAGTTTTAAATTTATGTTGATTATTTAATAATTGGATATATTTTTATATGTACATAGTTAATATTATATATATTCTTAACCAAAGTTTTTCAAACATTTTTGAGATTTCCAAATCTCCAAATTTATTTTTCCTCTAAAAGGAATTTGAATTTTCAATCTTAATAACTACGGTACAAATATTATACATGAAACAAGTCTAAAATCCAATTTCAACTATTAATTTAAAATTGTAGAATAAAACACTCACTCCAAATTTTAGTCAAATCTTGTCATTTCTATAAAAACTTATTATTGAGTCCAAAACATAATATTTGTTTTTTGATAAACTTGTTTCATAAATAATAGAATGATTATATTTTGATCTTAGTGGTGGATCATGAGGTATCACTCAAAATGTTGAATGCCAATCCTTTCAATGTTTTTCAAATTCACAATTCATTTTTATCTAATTTCCTTTTTATATGAATGCTAATCCTTTCAATGCCATTCAAAAATCACATATGAGAGAGATGGTAAATGTATTTCCTAATATAAAGAAAGGTTACAAAATTTCATCTTTTGAAAGCCTAAGAATTAGTATAACGGAAGAGGATGTGACATTGACTAATCTATATATAGTGAACAAGATAAATGAATAGGAATAGGTAAAAACTAGGTTATATTATATAGTAAATTATGGGTGGTTTGAAACAAAGTAAAGGCCATTCCTAAATATTTTGGAATAATGTTTTAAAGGTTTAATATTCATCAAATTTATCGATTTATAGGTAATGAGGCGAAATAATTCTTTTTTTATAAATGAATTAAATCTGCCATCCCATAAATTAGAGAAGAATATGCATAAAATTGTAAAAAAACAAGGGATACTTTTATGAACAAGTTTTATCATCTATTTTGGACTTTGTGTAAAATTCATATTTTAAATATTTTTTTGTTTAATATCTAATAAATTTAGAATCAATATGTAATATTGTGTAAAAATGAAAACAAATATCTAATGAATGCTTGATCTTAAGTTTGTATCACTCATTTGCAAAGTATACATTTCTGTTTTATAATAAAACTTAACTTTGAAAAATGAAGTGAAGGAGAGGAAAACACTAAGGAAACTTATAGATTACTAAATAATATGTATAATTTAAGATTTATACATAAAATATTGTCAAATATATTGAAATAATTATCTTAATAAATTCATTTTGGTAAGCCACTTAGAAGAGCCTAAAGGTGTTTGCCTTGATTGTCCAATTGTTGAGATTGATTTATTACATTAAACCTTATAATCAATTTTTCTAAGAAAACATGCGCGAGCAAAAGTATTATTATATGATGGTGAATAAGTTCCATGTATTAAGGAAATTCTGGTTATCCTAAATTTTCTTATACATACAACATATTGCTATGTAAATCCTTGTTTTATAGAGGCAAATCATGATTTATGAGGTGGTAAAGAATTATATATTAGAAACAATAGAAAAATTGGTTCCTAATAAAAATGAGAAGTTTATTTAAGGTGATAAGGCTAATTAAGGCGATAAGGTTATTTAAAGTGAGAAGGCTACTTTAGGGGAGAAGGCAACTTACTACCTTCAAGAATCGAGAGAGCATTTTTCCTTAAAGGAGGGAAAAACATTCACATGGACCTCCATTTATGGCAGAAAACATATAGATATTCTATTTTAAAAATGTAAAAACTTTTCGTGTGTCTATAATCATTGTCCCTGTGCCTTTGCATGTAAAACAAATTGTAGTATGTATGACTTGACCACTATAATTAATTAGAGGAATCGAATACAATATTAAAACCTCTTAAATATTTCTACTTGTCTACGAATTGACCAATATAACTAACAAGAGGAATCGACATACATTATTAAAACACCTTAAATATTGTGTTTGTCTATGGCAATTTACGATTCCTCAAGAGAAAAATATTGTAAAAAATGATGTCAATGCTCACCTTAGAGAACCATCCTTCAAAGAAGCACATATAAATATTAATAGTGTTTTAATATTAATTTTTCAAAAATATTAAGTTTTTTCATTGTTTTTAATAGTATTGAGGACAAATTTAAAATCCAAAATAGGATGTGGAGCTTTGATCATCCTTCCTTTGTGATGAAGCCATGATTCTCAAGCTTCAGCGCCCTCACCAAACCGTTTAATATTAGATTCATTTGGATTCGCCTCCCCCATCTCTTGTTACAGTTTTGATCAAACATATGCTTTAAAGCCACAAATAACTTCATTGACGAGTTTCAGCAAGCTGATCCAACCTCAACCTTATTTTCATGCAACCTTTGTTAGAAATTGAGTCAATTTGGAAAACCCACTCCATGAAGATATACACTACATTTATCAAAGAGACGCACCATTGTCGCACCTGATCAAATCAATAAATCACTTTCAAAGAAAGAAATAGAAATTTGAACAAAAGTATTTCTAATTTGATAGCATAAAAACAAAGTTCAGATGCAACCTCCAAACTTAGCTCACAAGTTGATGACTCCACCAAACATAGAGCGAAAAGAAAGTTCACCAACAAAGATTGTGACACCATAACTTATAACATTACTAAATCTTTCAGTTGAATCATGTAATGAAATTACAAATACAAATGAGTATAATGCATCTATGCCTAAGCTATTGTGCAATTACAAATGAGTACAATGCAGGTATGTCCAGTTGGGAAGCCATGAAGTGGTGAGGAAGCTAATGAATCGATTCAGGGAAATTGAGAAAAAGCAACCGAAAACAATTAGGTCTGCTAATTTACATAAGTCTGATTGCTTTCCTGTTTCAGTTTCCTGCATCAATTCATGCACTTTCTTAACTACCCATGGCATCCCAAAAAGGCCAAATCCAATGTCCCTATTATTGTTAACACGCCCATTTTCTCGCTAAATGACATCTATAAGAAGATTGAAAGATACTGAGAAAATGGCTGGATCGTGAAAGGAACATGTATGTTTATGTACATGGGTATTAATTTCTTGTTTCAGGCCCGTGAGTTCTACCTCCATTTTTTTAAGCAATGTCTTAATTATTAGGTTTGGACGTTTTGATCTATATTTTCGGGGAATCCAACGTTTTTCAGAATGCTGTCGTTTCAATTTTTATTTTTTCTCGTGTGTTAAAATTGGGACTGTGATAACTTTAGTTCTAAAATCATGTGCACCCGCTGTATGACCATTTTCCGTTATAGAATGCTGTATATCCATCCATTACATTTCACTGTGTATTAGGTTTCCAACAACAACAAAAAATCGCTGTGTTCAAGGGTTTCCAACAACGAAGATCTTCTTTCAAAAATAACGCACACACCGAATATGATGTGTCAAATATTCCATTGTCTACTTATTGTTAATTTTTACAGTCACGAATCTATGTGAATCAGGGCATGCAGAAGATTGAGTGTTGGTGTAGGATGAAATCTGTATACACTTTATTCTGATTTCTCAAAAAATCTGTATACGTCTTGCTTTTTCATTTATTTTAACTTTAATACGTCTTGCTTTTTAATTTATTTTATTTTCACTTTAATATGCAATGGATGATGTTTTTTTATTTATATTTTCAATTTCGTATGGACATTGTATTTTTATATATTTTGAAATAAATTATATTTGTTTAGTTTGAGTTTGAAGTAAATGTTTTTTTAAATTGAAATAGTTGAAATGGAACAAATGAATATCCACTCAAAGCATTTTTCACATTAATAAATGGGCAAACAAAATATTATTCACCTTTTTCATTTTACATTTATTTGTCATTGTTTTTAAAAATAACAACTTTGTATTTATTGATTTATTTTTATTTTATTTTGTTTTTAAAATATGTGAGATTTAACTTTGTATATATTGAGAAACAGAGAAGGAAAAATATAATAATATAAAAGAGGTGTAAGGTAAATATTGATTAAGGAAAGAAGTGTAGGAGTTTTTTTGATAAAAAAATTGGTTGAATTTTGATAATATTTTATACAATATATTTAGTAAATAATATTTGATTATTTTACTAGTGTTTTATTTTAATGTACTTGATAAAGATAAGGAAATAATGACAAAAGAATCATGCATTAAAAATAGAATAAATTTTTGAATAAATATAAGATATTATATATAAATTGAAACAAATGTATTGATAATTGTTTGAAAGAGAAGGGAGACCAAATATGAACAAAAAATTATAAAAATTTAAGTGATATTGATCTTGTTTTATATAATGTATTAAAAAAAAATATTTGACACATTTAGCTAGTGTTTAATTCTAAAATATATAATAAAGATAATTGAAATAATAGAAAAGGAAACATTAACCGTGGAGCCCTCTTTGCTTCCCTTGATCCCCCCTTAAAAATTACTCCTTATCCTTTGCTTCCACCATCTTTCTATCCGATCCTACTTCGTTCATTGTTTCCCCTCTTTATGCTTTGATAAATCCAAATCTGATGTAGGCACCACTGCTAAGAAGAAAGGAAGGCGTGTTGAGGTAGAATTGCTGAGAATAGAGGTTGAAGACTTGATGCACAACAAATTCTAATGGACAATGAAATACTTTTTTTCAAGGCATAAGAGGAAACATGATCTAGCTTGTGGTTAAGGCTATTGACTCTAATTTAGAACTATGACATCTTTTTTAGGCTCTTTTTGGCAGGCTTCCACTCTTATTTTATGGGTTCTCTTTGCTGGTTTGGCAAAAGATTCACGAAAGAGGTAGGGTCCTTTTTAGCTCTTTTGCTTACTCTTAGTTTAGGTTTGACATTTTGTAATTATTTTTGATAACTTTTAATCGAATCATGTTCTCATTTCAGAGAGGTCCTATTAATCTTAACGATTGTTATTTACTTTTCATCGCTTTTGTATTTTTACTTGCCTTTAAGATCGAACCCTTAATTGTATCCCATAATCAATTCATAACTCTAATAAAAAATGTTTACTTTATTCAATACAAAAATTATAATAAATTATTGAAAAATTAAAAAATATCTTATAACTCACATGTCTTAAGAAAAAAATTTAAATAATCTTAAAAAATAAAAAAAATAATTAAAAAAACTTAAAAAATATACCAATATTTTATATTCTAAAGAAAAATAATAACACTAAGAAACTTAAATTTTTTTTTAATGAAATCTTTGTCAATTATATCAACAATATTTATTGAAAAAAAACTTACAAGTGGCAAGGATTGTGTAACACCTCTCTTTCACACACTTTAAAACAAAAATATTTTTAATTTATTTTTTAATTGTTAAGTCTCATATCAAAATTTTATGATTTGACAAGAAAAGATATCTTTAAAAATTGATTATAAAAAAAATACTTAATTTAGGTTAAAACATATATTTAACAATATTTATAATTTGTTTTTAAAATAATATATTTTTATGTATTTTATTTTAATGTGCATGATAAAGTTAAGGAAATAATTTAAAAAAAAACAAAAATGCATTAAAAATAGAACGATTTTTTTAAACAAATATAAGATATTATATATAAATTGAAAGAAGCATATTGCTAATTGTTTGGAAGAAAAGGGACATCAAATATAAACAAAAAATTATAATCTTTTAAAGTGATATTTATCATGTTCTATACAATGTATTGAAAAAAATATATTTGACACATCTCGCTAATGTTTACTTTCAAAATATATGATAAAGATAATTGAAATAATAGAAAATTAAATATTAATTGTAGAGCCCCTCTTGCAACTTATTCTTCCTTTGCTTCCCCTTCCCTCCATTTCATCCTACTTCGTTCATTGCTTCCCCCCTTTACATCTTGATAAATCCAAATCTAATGTCGGCACCACTACTAAGAAAATGTTTTGAGGCATAATTATTGAGAATAGAGGTTGAAGACTTGATGTACAATAACTTCTAATGGATAATAAAATACTTTCTCTCAAAGTATGAGAGAAAACAAGTTCTAGCTTGTGGTTGAGGCTATTGACTCTGATTTAGACCTACGACATCCTTTTTAGGCTCTTTTTGGTAGGCTTCTACTCTTGTTTTCTGAGTTCTCTTTCATAGTTTGGTTGAAGATTCACAAAAGGGGCGGGGTCCTTTTTGGCTCCTTTGATGACTCTTGACTGAAGTCTGACATTTTGTAATTATTTTTTTATAACTTTTAATTGAGTCGTGTTCCCCTTATTAGAAGGGTCCTATTAGTTTTAGCAGTTGTTATTTACTTTCCATTGTTTTTGTGTTTTTGCTTGCCTTAAAAACTGAACCCTTAGTTGTGTCTCATAACCAAATTATAAATCTAATAACAAATATTTACCTTATCTAATAAAAAAATATAATAAATTCTTAAAAAATTATAATATATTTTATAACTCACATCTTAAGAAAAAATCTTGAATAATTTTATAAAATAAATTTAAAAATAAAATAAAATTAAAAAAACTCAAAAAAAATGTCAATATCAAAAATTCTAAATAAACATAATAACACTATAAAACTTAATTTTTTAATATAAAAATCTTGTGAATTATATCAACTAACATTCATTAAATAAAAAACTTGCAACAAATAACAAAGATTATGTAACACACCACCTTCACATATTTCAAAACAGAAACTATTTTAATTTCTTTTTTAGCTGCTAAGTCTCATATCAAAATTTTATGATTTGAAAAGGAAACATATCTTTAAAAATGAGCAATTTACTTCAATTCAAAATAACATATCTCCATGGGACTACAAGATAGTCTTATATGAATCACCATATTTAATAAAGTGACCTTTCAATATAAATTAAGAAATAAGTTATTATTTACACGTATAAAGCAAGAATAAATTTATTTTTTAAATGTATCTTGCTTCGAATACCACTTTTAAATATCACTTACCATGGTCAAAAGGAGCGCCCTGAGTGGGCCGTTGATTGTTTAAGGCTACAGTCATATTGGCGGGCCTATACTGAAATGGCTCTTAATAATTACTACGTAGAAACGTTTCTCAAATATATCATTCAAAAGACATTTAATAGATTAATTGAACAAGGGTTTTTTTTGTTGAACATTGTTAAATGGGACTTCTGTTGAAATGTAGTATATAAATTACATCATAGCTTTTACATAATCAATTTTAAATATTTTTTTGAATAGAAAAGGGAAGGTTGAAATATTCTTACGATGGAAAACTATATACATTTATCACTAACATGTTAGCATATTGTGAGATTATCAGATAAGCAATCCCATTCCGATCTTAGAATAAAGAATTTGTATCCTAAACAAGTTTGTTGACACGCTCAAAACCTATCCACACTTCTTACCTATTTACATGCAACTATGTCATTAGGTGACAACAATCATGTGGCCAAACATTTAGATAAATTTGCTTCTAGAAAGTATTCTATAACCCAAGTTAACAAGGAAGAAAACTGTTCAAGCACTTGACATGAAAAGCTATAATAGGAAGGCCACATTGTCTAGTTTCAGAAGGAGTTCACATTGAAAAACAAGTGGGCATTACAAAGGGCATTGCATCCCCCTTCCCTTATAAACGTATCATCCTCGATATGAAAAAAAATGGTCAGAGGATTTTAAATGTTCAAATTCACACACTTGTTCCCTATAAATTAGAGGAAAAGGTGATATTTTTCATTTTTTAACATTTCAATTTACAAAGAAGAGCCAAATTATTCAAAAGCATCATATATAGGCTGAATTAAGTCTTCTTGTGGTAGAGTAATAACATCTTAATATAATCACAAAAAATAAAAAACAACTCAAGCACCTCAAGCTAAACACGAAATTACAGCAAGGTGATATGTTAATTTTCAACCATAATTAACACATCACATCAATACAACATCAAATATAAGAACAAGTGGCTAGGTTTGAGTCAAAGTAAGAGATCCACATCATTTTAGGGAAGGGTTATGGGGTTTGTAGATAAATACATCCTTAGTTCAAGAATCATATCTAATTATAATTGGGTTCATTCATAGTAAATTCATACATATGTCATGATTCTAATCATTATTGCTCATACAAGTATTCATATAATTAATGTTTGATATACTATAAGACTAGTTTTTATCTTTGCTTCATCAAAGAATCGGTAATCATAATTTTCAAGTAATATTACAGTAACCTCCATTATCATTTTTCATTTAACTCCAGCCACTTGCACTTCATGGTACATGTTATCATGTTTATAAAATATACAGTGACAAAATAAATGCTT